>JAOVVA010000054.1:1206864-1221600 GCA_028565275.1 Leiocassis micropogon | reverse complement strand
AATTCAATTTTATTTGTATAGCACTTTTAACAATTGACATTGTTGCAAAGCAGCTTTACACAATCAAAAGAATTATTGAAACGTGAATGTGTATGAATCAAAATGATAAGATTGTCCCTGATGCGCAAGCCGAGGATGACGGCAACAGTGGCAAGGAAAAACTCCCTGAGATGGTAATAGGAAGAAACCTTGAGAGGAACCAGACTCAGCAGGGAACCCATCCTCATTTGGGTGAAAACGTGGCATTTGACAAGTGGTGATAGATCATAACAGCACTGGGACATTTAAATATGTTCGAATAACCATTAATTACACTAACTGTTGGTTATCAGCATGTTCGTAATCACACCTGGATCATCCATATATTTTTTTTTTTGGCTACACAGCTAACTAGCTTCTAACACAAGGCTGAATCCCAAATCTCTCTCTAACCACTGATCAAGGGCACTACTCGGTGTGTGGAACAAATGATTTTGCACTCTACATAGTGCACTAGCTTTCCATTTAACACTAATTGGGATTCAACCTTATTGAATGAATGATATTCTAAAGCTGAATAAAAGTGAGAATATAAAAAGAAACTCAAGATTTGCAGGACTGTCCATAACCTCCATGGTTTATTCTCCTCACCTTTTGGCTACATAGTACCAGTAGGAATTGATAAACTACTTTCAGCCCTGTTAATTACACTCGCTAACTGTTAGTCGCAAGCTCCGCCGGTCGTGGTTAGCTAGTTCCACCAGTGACAGAAGGAAATGTGATGATAAATACTCTGGTGATAATAAATTTTGTGTGTAAATTTTGGTGATGATATCGACTACACTCAGACTGCACCCTCGTGCCTACGGCTGCATCACAGTCATGCTGATATTCGGTACAACAGCATTCCCTTTGGTGTGATGTTGCTTATGTAACATTTATATATCGCTGATTTTATTCCACAAATCACATGCTAAATCTCTTGTTGAATAAAATGTGTAGTCATTGCTCAATGGGCTGGTGTATTTCAGGGGCTCTGGATTTCCTGGAGAAGCCAACTATGGCATTTGTCCGCCTGAAGGCACCCCAAGTACTTGAGACATCTCTTGAGACTTCAGCTCCTGTACGCTTCATCTTTGTGCTGATTGGGCCAACCAACAGTGATGTGGACTACCTCCAGACCAGACGAGCTATGGCTGCAGTTTTAACAGATAATGTAAGAATAATTTCTCATGGTTGCCCAGTAGAGCCCAGGCAGCTATTTTGCTTTTTCAGTTCCCCATAGTTCATCTTTATATATAATATATTAATAATATATAATATATTGATGTGTATTCATAGAGCTGCTGCTACCCCTGACTGATTTGTAACTGATATTTCACATGTACACACTCTTAGGTGTTCAACCAGACAGCATTAAAAGCTCTGAGCAATAAAGAGCTTAATGACGCAGTGACAGAATTCCTGGATTGCAGCGTGGTGATCCCGCCCACAGAGATTCAGGATGAAACTGTGCTTGCGCCCATCATTGGCTTCCAGAAGAAACTTCTGCAGGAAAGACTTCATCCCTCTGAGCCCCAATGCTACCTCAAGCCTCAAGCAGATAGGAGATGTATTGAAATGCTAATAAGCACTATCTATGTGTAACTTATATAATAGACCATGTGATTAGCATAGCTATATATCTGAAGATAGTTAGCCAATGAGAGATGCTATAAAACAAACACAAATATTTAATTATATATCTATATAGCAAATAATCAAGTAATAATAATCTATTAAACCTGAACATTCTTTCTGCACAAAGCATCTATTTCCAAAGTGTCTCCGCCAGAAGATCCGCTAAAGCGCACTGGTATACCGTTTGGTGGGTTGATCAGAGATGTGAGAAGGCGCTATAAACACTACAAGAGTGACATCACTGACGCCATGAACGCTCAAGTCCTCGCTGCTGTAATCTTCATTTATTTTGCTGCCCTCTCTCCTGCTATTACTTTTGGTGGGCTGCTAGGTGAGCATGAATTTGTGTGTACTGTATATCTATGATGTTGAGCATCCAGAGTTTAATTATGTTTTTGCACCCTGGGAAATGTACCATTTTGCACTGCCTCTTGCCACAGCTGATAAAGTGGATAATATGATGGGAGTATCAGAGCTCATGCTGTCTACAGCACTTCAAGGTGTCATTTTCTGCCTGATTGCGGCCCAGCCTGTACTCGTCATTGGTTTCTCTGGGCCATTGCTGGTCTTCGAAGAGGCCTTCTATGCGGTAACAGTCATACAAATTTACATTTGCAAACTACACTCACCAGCTACTTCATCAGGTACTCCTCGCTGCTACCGGGTTGGACCTCCTTTTGCATAAATTCAACAAGGTTATAGAAACCATCCTTTAGACATTTTGATCCTTATTGACATCATGCAGTTGCTGCAGAATTGTCGGCTGCACATCCAAGATTCCCAAAGGTGCATTATTGGATTGAGATCTGGTGACTGTGGAGACCGTTTGAGTACAGGGACCTCATTATAATGTTCCAGAAACCAGTCTGAGACGATTTTACTTTTGTGACATGGCGCATTATCTTGTGGCCATAAAGGGATGAACACGATCAGAAATAATACTCCGGTAGGCTGTGGCATTTAAACCATGTTCAATTGGTAGTAAAATTTACCAAGAAAATATCTCCCACACCGTTAGACCACCACCAGCAGCCAACAACCATGCCATACTCAAAATTACTTAAATCACCTTTCTCCGCCATTCTGATGTTTCAGCAGTTCGTCTTGACAGTGTCTACATGCGTTGAGTTGCTGCCATGTGATGGGCTGATTAGATATTTGTCATAACGAACAGTTGAACAGTTGTACCTGATGAAGTGGCCAATAAGTATAGTATTGTACAGTATAATATAATGCATTTTAAATATTTGTATTATCAGGATTTCTGATGCTCTAATTTACAGGAATGCTATTATAGACTTAGTCTATAGTTTTTAAAGTACTTGAATGTTATGAATGTACCTTGTTTTTTTCTACAGTTCTGTAAGTCTCGGGACATCGAGTACATCGTAGGGAGAGTGTGGGTCGGCGTGTGGCTCATTGTTATCGTTGTGCTGATCGTGGCGGCAGAAGGCAGCTTCCTGGTGCGCTTCATCTCCCGCTTCACGCAAGAGATCTTCTCCATCCTCATCTCTCTCATCTTCATTTACGAGACCTTCACCAAACTGGGCAGTGTACGAGACATTATGATATCATTATTATTGTTTCATGCTAATCTTTATTTATTTATTCATTTATTTAGGGCTGAATTAAGTGCATAGTAAGGATAGTAAGAAATACTGAAATTGTGTTTATTATTTTTATTTAGAGCTCAGATTTAAAAACAGACTAATTTATCAAGGTTAAATTTTTTTACTGTATATATAGAAAATTTGGAAAGTATTCACAGCGCCATGAATACTTTCCGGGATGCACTGTATATTTAAACCGTGGTAAATCAATAATAATAAAAATACTAAAGATCTACAGAATAGTAATAGAACGTAGTATAGTAGCTCGATATTACTATTATCAAAATAAAAATAAAGGCTTTTTTGCTGTTCTGAAATCGTAGATTTTCAAGGACCATCCTCTTAATCTCAACTATGAGCACTTGAACGCTTCAGTCGCAGATCCTTGGCACCCCATCATCACCCATCACACGACCGTAAATAATTCTACAGGAAACGTCACTACAGTCACCACCATACGTTACCGTGCCTACCCCAACACAGCATTGCTATCCATGTGCTTGATGTTTGGATGCTACTCCATTGCTTACTTCCTACGTATATTTAAGAATGGGTACTTCCTGCCTGGAAAGGTTAGGTCTTGGTTTTAGTGGTTAGAAAGGTCATTTACTAATTTAAGTCGAAAAAAGCTATAAATAATTCATTTTAATTTCAGATTTATTTTACTCAACTTATTACATTTAGGATTCAACATATTATCTTTTAGGTCCGTCGTTTGATGGGAGACTTTGGTGTCCCCATCGCCATTTTCCTCATGGTTGCTGTGGATATCAGCATTAATGACACATATACACAGGTAAGTTTTTGTTTGGCAAATACATTTATTTTATATAACAGTAAAGCACAGTCAGTCAGAAGTAAAGCTCAAGTTTTCTGACTTGGCAGAGCCTTCATATCAAAGAAAGTGTTGATGTTTTGTAGAAACTTGTGGTGCCTAAAGGCTTGCAGGTGTCTAACCCCGCTATGCGAGGCTGGCTTATTAATCCTATGGGCGAGCACCAGCCCTTCCCCAACTGGATGAAGTTTGCTTGTGTTATTCCCGCCATCCTGGTCTTCATCCTTATTTTTCTTGAGTCGCAGATCACTACGTAAGTCCCAGTTTTCTCTTATGATTCTGCTTGGAGTGCTTCATCCTAAAACCTATATAAATTAGCATGATTTGAGATGCACCACTTTTTCACTACTGAATTATTTTGCTGTAGGTTAATTGTGAGTAAACCTGAGAGGAAGATGGTGAAAGGGTCAGGCTTCCATCTAGACCTTTTGATTTTGGTGTGCATGGGAGGGTTCAGTGCTTTCTTTGGAATGCCATGGCTCAGCGCTACCACAGTTCGCTCTGTAACACATGCCAATGCCTTGACTGTCATGACCAAAGGGCCCAAACCACAGATTAAGAAGGTTCTGGAACAGAGGATAAGTGGTGCATTGGTGGCTCTTCTTGTAGGTAGGTCTATCTTTTTATTTTTATGCAGTCACAAGTTTTCTCCCTTTGTGGAATCATGGGCAAGCTGTTTGGGTAAGGTTTGGGGAATCCTTTTGAGAAATACGTTGGGTGAGTCTTGGAAGAATCCTGTGAAAATCTCGCAGTTGGATCATGGGGCACATTGGCCAAATGGATTTGGGGTAATCTCTGTGGGGAAAGTTTGAGGGGATGTTTTAGGGCATTTTGGGGGAATTCATTGGGTAAGTCTCTTGGGAGAATTCCTTAAAGGAGTAATGATAGAAATGGGAGAATCCTATGGGAATTTCTTATGGAAATCTAAGCAGGAACTAAGCGTATTGCATGATAAAATCTTGGGTAATCTCTTTGACTTCAGGACTCTCTCGGGAGATTTACCTCACGGAAATCATTCAGGAAATCCTGAGAGAATCTTAGCGCAAGCTCATGAGGGAATCTTAGGGGGATTCTGAGGAATCTTGGGTAGTCTTAGGAATCTTTAGGAATCACTCTAAAACTTGGAAGTATGTTCTGGAGGAAGACCCTTGTAACAATCTTGTGGTACCTCTTATGATTTGGGGAATCCTGGGGAGCTTGAGGGAATCTCTTGGTAGATTTTTAATAATTTGGAAAAGTCTAGGAGATCTATTGGAGGAATCTTAACTAGTGGAATATTAGAGAAATTATTTGGCTTTATGCTTTGGGGAAAGCTCTTCTCAAACATGGGCTATCTTTGGGAATCCTGGGGGAGACTTGAGGGAATGACTTGGGGGAGACTTGACTTTTAATGACTTAGTGCAATCACTTCAAAGAATCTTGGTAAAATTCTTTGGTAGGATTTTAGGAGAATCCATTGGTGAAATCATGGGGAAATTTCTTACAGGAATCTTGAGAGAATCTCTTGATTATCTCCCATAAACCCAATAGTAAGTGAACAAAAATGGGTCCTTGACATTCTCCTCTACACTTACTCACTCATCATCTATACCCTCAATCCTGTATACATGGTCGCGGGGGCCTGGAGCCTATCCCAGGAAAATTAGGGCACGAAGCAGGGTACACCCTGGACAGAGACCCAATCCATCGAAGGGACACACACATACACCACTCATTCACACACTATGGGCAATTTTGGGAACGCCAATTAGCCTAATCTGCATGTCTTTGGACTGTGGGAGAAAACCAGAGAACCCGGAGGAAACCCTCCAAGCACAGGCAGAACATGCAAACTCCATGCACACAGAGACGGGAATCAAACCTGGCTGGGAATTAAACCTGGACCTTAGAGGTGCAAGGCGACAGTGCTAACCACTAAGCCACAGTGCCGCCTTCCTCTTTTCTGAGTTACTTAATTGGTTACTTAACTAGGTATGTATCTATTAATAAATTAATCCATATTCCTCTTTTGAAATCTCACAAGGCCTGTCCATCATCATGGAGCCTATTCTCAAGATGATCCCCATGGCTGCTTTATTCGGAATCTTCCTTTACATGGGTGTCACATCACTGAGTGGCATTCAACTGTGGGATCGCATACTACTCCTCCTTATTCCAAAGAAGTATCACCCCAATGAACCATACGCTCAAAGAGTATGTAAATAAACCTGGGAACTTAAAAAAACTTCTCAATATAATGCCTATATTGTAAACATTATACTTTGCTATTTTTGATGTGGCATGTTGTTAAGTCAGTTGTACTTGCTTTTATATCGCTATAATTTGTCCTCCATATCTACTTGTATTTATTTATTATGTTAAACACAGAAGCTTCTTAATTAACTGGGTTTAAATAGAGTTTAAAACATTAGTGTTGGTTGTTGACTATGGGCCTTCGTATTCCTATGTAGACTGTCTATTTAAAATTAGCTGTAACTATCTATAATAGTCATTTACATTAACAGTGTCAACATTAAGAATGTTGTTTTCTTCTTGGTTTCCCACTGTGCTTTAGGTGAAGATGAGCAGGATGCATATGTTCACGGGCATCCAGATTGTGTGCCTGGCCATGCTCTGGATTGTAAAGTCAAGCCCATTGTCACTCGCCTTGCCATTCATCCTCATCTTGACCATCCCACTGCGTGTGTTTCTCAGTCGCCGCGTCTTCACCAAGCTCGAAATGAAATGCGTAAGTTACAAATCTAATTACTAGGCAACAAATGACTTATAGTAGGTTTCACAAACTTGGTTTAAAATGTAGGCAGCTGTTCTGCAGATCAAAGCAACAATGATCGAGTCCAAGCACCTGTGCCATTGCCGTACCATACAATCTGTGTGTTTTTCGAGAATGTAAAGACCTCCATAAAGCCCCAGATGCTGTAAGAAAAAACATTAAACTATGATGCCATGAAGTCATTAGACAGTTTTTGGCATACGTTTAAGGCATCGCCATGGCTGAACTGTTTAAGATATCCTCAATGTCTTGCGGTCATACTGGCCTGGTTTAGTGGCGATCGTGTAACTCCCCTATAGGAGCAATATATCAAAATCAATTGAGTGCTTTTTGCAAATAACCCAAAATAACTGACTTCCTGTTGAGTAGAGCCCATCACATGCAAAAAGCAAAAGTTGTTCAGCTCAATAAGATCCAAGTCTGTACTGGATTTCACATGTATACATGCAAGTGTGTATGAGTCGGCTAAATAAGGAGAAGAAAGGTGCACAAGATCACATGAGTTACATGTATCATTACAACAAGTAATGTGCAGTATTGTTTTATTAATTTGTAAATAGACACATGGCTTGTTCCATGTGTTTGATGTATTGGAAATCACCTCATGATTCTCATTCGAGCTTATAAGGGTGTCCATACTACACATGTCTGGTTAGCCAGGGACTAACCCAAAATTGTTTCTTCATTTGTCTTCTCATTTTTTTTGGTTTGGTCGTCATCTTACAAAGCTGCTTCATCTTGGACAAGTCAAAGATTTAATTGGCATAGCATGGTCAAAGTCCACAAATGAACTGAGAATTAAAGTATTTATCAATCTGTGCACAATCGACCATCAGTTGTTAATTAGCTTTTAATGTCTCCAGCTTGTTCTGCGGTCAATCATTAATATCTGTATCAACAGTCTTTTCTTTTTGTCTAAATGATGGCCATTTATAATTGTGTGCCATAGTGTCGCTCATCTGTTTATTGCATTTATGTCGCCAATGTAGGAATGAGAATTTTTTTCTCCTTTGGCAAGGATCAGCTATTGTCTGCTATTTTTTGTCACAAGTAAAATGGGGCCTTGAACGAACACTTCACAACACAGAAATAGGTGCTACTTGGCCTTACAAGAAGGAAGGACATGACAGAACCCCTATAGATAGGCAGAAGAGCAGACACAGGACAGATCAGCAGGAACCAGGTCCAGAGCAACAACGTCCTCCCTAGAATCTCAGAATCTGGTGGCAGAGAAGGCTACTCCTGTACCTACATCACAGCTTCTATAAACAGACCATTCCTTACCAGATTCTCTCTCTCTCTCTCTCTCTAAATTAATTAGATTTAGATAGAAAAAAATGCAACTTGTAGTGTTAGCGAGAAACCGTAAAGCATAAAGTCGTCTCTAATGGAGAGCTCGAAAAAAGTCACAGTCGTACCGCTGTTACAAAGCAAGACTAACTTCATAAATGTTAAACAAATCTCCTTACACAAGCCTGTATAAGTAAAATGTCCACAATTTGACATTTTTAAGCTGTTAATGTTAACAGCCTGTCATACAAGTCCCTGTAATTACTGTAAATAACCTGTCACTGAATATGTGAGAACTTACAGTACTAGAATAAGTGCATTAATGGGTTTTATGGGTAGAAATATCTGACCAATTACAGCACAGAATTCAACAGTAACATTCTAATATGATGATTTGAATTGTTAAATATTATGTACATTATTTCGATTTAACACGTTCACAGTTCTCTTATTATTAAACTGAATCATGTTTTAAAAATGTTTTGAAAAATATCATATTTAGTATGTTCATTTAGTAATTTTCTAGGTTTCTTTGTGATAAACGCTCTACACGTACATGAAGTTTTCTAAAATGTACAGAGTTTAATAATTTCTCTCATTTTAGCTGGACGCTGATGACGCCAAAGTGACGTTTGAAGAGGAGCCCGGAGTGGATGTGTACTCAGAGACTCAGATGCCGTTGTGAATGTGTTACACCAACCATGCCAAAGCTTTGAAACTTTCAGTTTCAGGTTGACGTGTGATGACTTACAGATACTTTTTTTTTTTTTTTTACAATTCTAGAGATGCAGCGTGTATATGTTCAAGTATTAAGACTTTCTCTGTGAAACTTCAATTCAGAATATTATTTCAATCAAATGACCTCAGAGACAACGTTTGACTTGTGTACATCTACAGCGGGGAAAAAAACACTACAGACACATGGTGTAAAAATCATTACATCAAATCTTGTCTACAAAATGTTTTATGGTAAAAAGATTGGTAACGAGCTATCTGATGTATTTTATTGTAAATATTGTTCTTTCGGCTGCTCCTGTTGCCGGGTCGCCACAGCAGACCATCCGACCTGCACACGACTTGGCACAGGTTTTACGCCAGATGCCCTTTCTTTCATTTAATCAGTGGCTGTGGTTTTGGGTGGGAATCAAACCCCGAGCCTTCTGCCTGGCAGGCGAGAAACCTACAACTGAGCCACTAATGCCCTTTAATGTATTTTATTGTAAATGTGCTTTATTATTATATTATGTACTCTTAATGAATAATTGTAATATTAAACCTTGCTTCCAGTTGCATCTTTATAAAGAAAAAAACAATCTAACCTTGCTCGTGTCCAGGGGGTCGTGTCCAGTGTCTCATTCCAGTAAAAGACCTATCGTCCTCTGGATCTTTCTGATTAGTGTTCCTGGTGGCTCAAGCACGGTTTAAATTGAAGCATTTAGATTCCCCACCTTACGTTTCCTGGTCATTTGGGAAGTTCCCTTTCCACTGTCCTGCAATTAATCTTCTTTTTCTTCTTCTTCTTGGAGTTTGGCATCCATTATGTTGAATTACCACCACCCTGTAGTCTTGATTTCCCTCTTTCACTTTAAATCCTCTTTTCTAGTCCCATCACCCTTAAGGTGATGTCCTCTTTCTGCCTTTTCTAAAATACTTTTTTCACCCCAGCACAGGACGCCCCTTGATACACAGCCTGAATGCAAGTAAAAAATGTAACACCTTCCTGGTTGGTAATTAAGATCATTATTTTGTCTGCATACATCTATGCATGCAGCAGGACAACGATCCAAAACACATCAGAAAGTCCACCTCTGAGTGGCTCAAAAAAAAAATAAAGGTTTTGGACTTAAATCTAAATGAGATCCCTAAACAGGCAATTCATGTTTGAAAACGGAATTAAAACAATTCTGCAAAGAAGAGTGGGCCAAAATTCCTCCACAGCGATGTGAAAGACTCAATGCCAGTCATTGCAAATGCTAGACTGCAGTTATTAACTTGAAGGGTGGCACCATCAGTTATTAGGATTCGGGGGCAATTACTTTATCACATAGAACCGGGAATGTTTTGACAGCTTTTTTTTCCTAATAAATAAAAACATAATTTAAAAACTGTATTTTGTATTTACTCTGGTTATCATTGGGTAATATTACAATTTGTTTGATGATCTGAATCGTTTAAACAATCTTAAAATACTTTTTCACAGAGCTGTAAATTTCATTATGTGATTATTCATGTGACTTTTCTGTAAGGGACCTTAAAAGAACCTAACTAATTATACTATTTGGTGAGTAATTTCACCACTGTTCACAACAACCAATCACTGATCACCAATGATTTATTATATCAAAGAATTATTTATTATTCCCATGCCCAAACTTTTTTACTTTTTTTATTAAAAACAAACAAACAAACAAACAAAAAAACCAAAATATACATTCGTGATTTATATCAATAGTCCTTTTTTATTCAGGTTGACTGGTGACGGCACGCTCCAGTATAACACGGTGACGGCACACAGAAGCAGACGTCATTTTTGGTTTGCTGCAGGGGTGGGTCATTTAAGTTCATCTTTTTGTTTCATAATTACGAGAAGGACTCAAATAGACATTGAGTATTTTATTGGAAAGTAATCTTCAACCCGACGTCTTTTTTTCGGACATCAAATTTTTTTTGTGGCATGCGGAAATAAAGATTTGTTTTCTCTGTAGCAGTTCATCGATTTCATAAAAGCAACACACGATAGTTTTTTTTGTACTGTACTGTACATAGCAAGGTAAAAAAAAACCAATATATTCAATGTTATCTTCATTTTAGATGTCTGAATGATTTTATGGCTCGGACAAAAAGGAAACAGTGAAAACCTCTCTGACAGAAGCAAAAAAAAAAAGAGAAAGAAAGAAACAACTAACACAATAATTAAAATAAATAAAATAAACAAGTAATTAGAAATACAAAGGGGTTCCTTCATTCCTTTTCTAATAAACCAATATCTCTTATTAATCCGGCAAATTTCTGGCCTTTTTTCCCTTTCATAGTCCAAGTGATGGAAAATATTTACAAATAAAATCTTTTTTTTGACTGAAAAGTAAGGAGGGAAACGTAGCACTTTCCAGTCACATTTCCTAGTTAGAAACGATAGAAATGCTCCCTGAAAGTGGAGACTTCCCAAACCATGAGAGGATCACGTCGCACGTGCTTGTCCTACCTTCCTTGACCAGCAGGGGGAGGGGGGGGGGGAGGTTTGTGCACATGAAGTCTCGAGGAACAAACTCTTAGGCCGGAAGGCTGCCAGGCTTCGTCAGGCTCCATCTCGCCATCGCTAAAGAACTGGACGTATGACGTCATTCATGACTCGGCGACTCGTATACTATTTGCGCGTGCGCCAGCTCTGTGAGACGTTCCAGCACGGGTTACAAAGTAGCGTCTTGGCTCCGCCCACTTTATGCCCCACCTCCCTCCAGCAGCGGCAGCGGATCGATTGCTCAGGCCTGAGCGCGGGGGAGAGAGAGAGAGAGAGAGAGAGAGCACACACACACTCCTGTCGCTGTTTAAACCCGAGTCCAGGATAAATGCGTGAATAACTGCGCTCGAGAGGAGTGTGTGTGTGTGTGTGTGTGTGTGTGTGTGTGTGGGGTTTAGGATTTACAGGGTCGATCCCGGGCAGATGAGCGGCAGCAGCAGGGCTCCGAATAAAAGGCGGCCTTTCTGCAGAAGGTAACAACACACACACACACACACACACACGAGAGAAAGCTGAAAGGGGCGACAATGAAACGCGCTTTCTCTCTCTCTCTCTCTCTCTCTGTGTGTGTGTGTGTGTGTGTGTGTACACACTGCGGTCAGCTTTTGATCCTGAAGATCAAAGAAAAGATGAGAGTCCATGTTTGTTGTAAATGTTTTTTTGCTTGTGTTTGCTTTAAACGACTGCATTAGTGTGTGTGTGTGTGTGTGTGTTTTGGTGGCTCTTAAACTGGGTTTGTCTGCAGTGTGTGTGTGTGTGTGTTAGATCTTTACACACATAAGACTTGACAATAGACATAACACTTCTGTCTTGGTTGTTTGTGCTCTCTGTCTTAAGAAGTGTGTGTGTGTGTGAGAGAGAATGTTTTCTTGTTTATCTTTAACATCTAAAAGGCTTAATTGTTCTCCTATATTATAATTCAGTACACAGAATGGAGAAGCCTGTGTATTTCCACGGGTTTATATCATAATCATCATGTTGTTATAAAGAACACTGCTTTCTAATGGTGTGTGTGTGTGTGTGTGTGTGCACATCCGACAGCCCTGTGCTCCAGCATGTAGACGCCTCCTCCTGTAGTCTTCGCCAATGAAAATGGAGGAGACGGCCCTGTCCGGCATGGACAACAGCAAAATGGAGGTGTGTGTGTGTGTGTGTGTGTGTGTGTTACACCTACTTGTTTTGCTCACATAACAGCGTGTGACGTTCCACTGGACGCCAGGTTTGCCTCCCTGCCGAAGAGAGCGCACACACCCACACACACCTGCAAAGGAGACACAGGAGCCTGATGGAGTTCTTATCACGTTAAAGTGTAGATGATGTCATACGACTCACACCAAGGCTTCTCAGAGCGATTCTGTATCCTGACACGTTTCTTTTTCAAACAGGAAGTCAGGGGTCAAGTGTTTGATTGAGGCGTCACAAACATTCCAAACATTTATCCTTCGCTTATGAATTATCGACCTCGGATCCTACCAGCGATCATTTATGACGTCACAAATCGTATCTGAACGTGCCGTGGTGCTTGTGACGGTTGGTACATTGCTGTGTGTGTTTTTTTTTTTTTTTTTTTAAACATTTTTTACTGCAGGGCATCGCTCAGGAGATCCTCTCCGACCTGGTGGAGGACGCGTGTCTGGGGCTTTGCTTCGAGGTTCACCGGGCCGTCAAGCAAGGCTACTTCTTCCTGGACGACACGGACCAAGAGAGCACGAAAGACTTCGGTACGCGACGATCAGTAAATGCATAAAACTGATTAAAACGTGAAGGCAGAGTCGTTTTGGAATGAAGAGAAATATAGAAACTACTCTACTCGACTCTGAGGTCTCAATGTTTGGCATTTCCTTCTCTTTTTTTGTGTTTTGTTTTTGTCGCCCACCCCCAAAGCTGTCCAGATACAGGAAGCGGCTGAAAACAAAACAATGCTTTTCATCCTATAGTGCTTGTGGTGTGATGTCTGTTCAGTTCCTCCACTGGCAACTTTACTTCCTACGTTCAATTGTTTAACTTTCGAGAGGAAAAAAAAAAAAAAGGATGAGAAAACAGTTCATAAAAAGCATGATGTCGTTGTATCCTGTCGTACACGACCCCTCGTTAATCGTGTACGGGGATAGTGCGTAGAAACATAAAGCAGAGATTGTCGATGACTTCGGTGAGTTTATGTAGCTTGTACAGTTTGCTAGCTGAAGGCAGTGCGACGGCTAACACGCAGCATACATTGAGTTTCTAGGTTATACATTTCGGCTACTTTAAATAATAACAGAAAGGTCAGATAGGCCACGCCCACGCATCCCCATCTTTGCCGTTTCCATTGTGGACTGCTATGCGTTACTTATAGTAATGATGAGGGTCCTGAAGTCCCCAGATTTCTATGGCACATAATGGGTTTATGAGAGAGGGCCACGTGTTCCCTGAGCCGTGTGTTTCTCCAGTTCCAGGTTCCTCTGGTCTGTGTAGCACATAATGGAAACCTGAAAAACATGTTCCCCATCTCCTTATTTGATCGATGGAATTCTTTCTAAAGATCTTGGAAAACTGGATGATATTCGGGTAATATTTAATCTTGAAATGGATCACCTTCATCGCTAACAGAGTAAGAGGATTAATGTGTGTAAATAAAATAAACTGGAGCGTACACATGTTCCCTGATTCAGTAATGAGCCGAGGGAAGTCGAATGCTTAGATCGATTATGTCATCAGAGTGACTCGCACCGATCCAGACGGCTAAAACACAGTATTGGTGCTGATTTGATTTCATTTTATTATGTCATACATATAATACAGAAAATGTGTGTTCCCAAGAAGCGACCTGTGAAGTTTACGCAACATGGGAGTGACTGATCCTGCTTCCCTAAAAAATTTCAAGTTGCTAACTTCAGCCGTTTTGGAGAGACAATTTTATATGAGCCCCAAAATGGCCATTTTTCAGTGTTATACTGTCTCACTTCAAACAATAGTCATTTAAAATACTAATTATTCATATTTCTTCATGAGTGTTGATACTAAAATTGGTGTGAGCTTTTAGAAGTATATGACCTGTTTTGGATTAAATCGTTTTTTTTTTTTGGTAAAATCTTAAAAAGCCCAAAATCTGTAGTGTCCGTAACCATGTCAAATTCATGGTGCAATATCTTTTGCATTTTAAAATAATATACTTTGGCCTCCGAGTGGCGCAGTGGTAAAGTTCTCTCGCTATCATCCGGAGATCACTGGTTCGATTCCCGGGTGATGCTGTAACCTCTCACAGCCGGAGGCACAGAGAGAGCTGATTGGCCGAGCCCTCTCAGGGGGGAGGGATGAGAGGTACTTTGTGCTCCCACATTAATCACGGCTC
>JAOVVA010000054.1:1173581-1183766 GCA_028565275.1 Leiocassis micropogon | reverse complement strand
CTCGGCCAATCAGCTCTCTCTGTGCCTCCGGCTGTGAGAGGAAAACAGCATCACCCGGGGTTCGAACCAGCGCTCCACCGGATGATAGGGCGAGCGCTTTACCACTGCGCCACTCGGAGGCTCAAATAGTGCTGTCAATTGATAAAAAAAAATAATAATAAATAAATAAATTGTCCGAGTTAATATATAATGTGCCACTATCACACACAGCCGGGTAACTGCGCTTCCATTATGAGAAGCCATTAGGGCCAAATGTGGTCATATGATTGATTAATTTGCACATAAAAAAATGAATAGCACGTTAAAAATTCTAGATTAATCACGTGCATTAATGCGTTAATAATGACAGTCCTAGTTTAAAAAAAAAAAAATTAAAAACTAGTGTTTTGGCGGTTCTCAGGTCCAGCAGAGGAGACAGGAGCTGGAGCAGGTCCTCGGTATCCGCCTCACCTGAGGCCCAGAGGAAACGCTTCAAACAGGGAGAGGCGTCGACTTGGAGACCTGGGTCCGAAGCCGGCGTGCTGAAATAAATGCTGCAAGTCTTCGTACTATGCATCTTTTTAAGCCAAAAAAAAAAGAAATGTGACGTGAGATTTCCTCAGGTCGTAGATTTGTCGCCGTTTTAATATTTTAATGTATGAAAGCATTTTGTTCCCAGTGTGTATGAGCCTTTCCTCTGGTAATGCGTACCAAATTAGGATTGTGCGTGTGTGTGTGGGAGTGTTTGCATGTATGTGAGTGCCTTTTTTGTTTCTAACAAGTTTCTAAGCCGTATCTGCCTTGTTTCTTATTCGTGCCAATGAGATGAAATGGAAGGTTGTGTTTAATACAGACGTCTCTCTGATTATAGGGGACTTCACCCAAAATGTAGTGTTTACATTTTGTGTGTGGGTGTGTGTGGTATGACTGTTCTAACAGTGCCAGAACACAAATGTGTTCCTAAACAGCAGGTAGGAGGGAGTGTAAGCCATTTGTAACTCATCTCTGATGGCCTTCAACATAAAGTTGTTGTCAGATTCCTGTTCGTAACGCATCCGTGATCAGACCACGTTTCAGATTTATTAATCCCGATCAGGGAGCTGGGTTCATTTTTTATCCAGGTTTGTCTTTGACTTGAGATTTTTTTCTTTTTTCTTCCTTTAGTTTTCAATGTGGTACTAAACCAGAGTCAGTAAATCAGCTGCATGTATTGAAGCGCTGTCTGCTACCTTAAGTTTGAAGTTAGCAAATTTTTTTCATGTTTTGTTTTTTCTTGCTTGTTGAATAAAATAGAGAATAATGCTGTAGTTGGCAGCAGAAATGCCGTCCCTCGACATTTTCCCCTCAATATCTTTTTTTTTTTTTTTTTTTTTTTTTAATTGACATATTTGCCATTTTATGTCAATCATTTTTTTTTTTATTATAATCAATTATCTTTTCAAGTCATATAAAAGATAATTTGTAAAATATTCCACAATAAAAATTTGTATGTGTTTGTTTGGATCCAATAACAATAGGTTCATGAAGAGCTTCCTCACACCACCACTCTACCCCCACACGCTTACACACAGTAAGAGGAACGCTCTCTCAGGGTCATGAGCAGTGTGTGTTTAATAATCAAATCATTGATTCTTCTCAAGGACTAGAGCCATTCTAGGAGTTTTAACAGCTTCTTAGCCTTTAGACACTGCTGGTTTAGAAAACCTGAAATATGAATATTCATGAGGACCTGATACATGTTCATATGCCGAGGTACCACTGTAAATAAATTCTTTTTTTTTCTTTCTTTTTTTGCAGTTACAATTACTCTGTCTTTAAAAAAAGAATAGTTTCCCTCTTCATTTTGTGTATATTTGAGGTATTTTAAGTCATGTACCGTCTGGCAAAGTTTAGGGGTAGGGGTAAAAACTTATGCACAACAATCAACACGTTACTTGAAGACGTCCGTCCGTAGCACAAGCCCGTCTACACACGTCGTCTTGTTTGTATGAACCAAAGCTTAGAAACAATTTGCGAGAGCTCTGGAGGTTTTTTTTATGTTGTTTGCGTTTAATGCAGGTTCGAGTTTACTGGCTTGTTGCCTTGGTAACCACCCCAACGACAGCGCTTCTCAGCCATGTTAAAGCCATAGTGTGTGCGTGTTTAGTTTATGTTTTTGTTCTGGTTTGAGCTTCTTACATTCCATGTGTGTGTGTGTACAAATTAAAGTTGAAAATTGACTCAGGAGGAGAGATGATTTACATGAACAAGAACGCTTCAAGGGACGGTTTGGGGGAGGGGGGGTGTTTACAGGTTTTACATTTTAGCTTAAGCTCAAGACAATCAGCTGAAAAATGTTTCCTGAAATCGACAAAAGTCCAACTAGTCTAAAGCTACAATAATAAGCACGGCAAGTTATATTTAGCTAACTCTCACTCTTTTGGCTGCCTCCAATGGTTACCGTTATTGCTGTGGGCGTGGCCTGTCCACACATTCTAATGCGAAATCTCTGTAGCTATGTATAACTTCTAAAGCTAAATAATTAGTGACGCATGCTGGCTGATGATGTAGAAAGGTGAATTTTGCCCTGAACCGTCCCTATAAATCCATAACCGCAATGATGATGATGACGATGAGTGTTAGCAGCAGGATGTTTTTTTTTTTTTTGCAAGTATTATTAAACCCTGGCCTGTGATTTCATTACAGTTGGTATAACTTTCTGTATTCAACGTGCCATTGTTTTTAAGCATATGATGTACTTTTATTTTTGTATAACCTGCTGAATGGAAAAAACATTTTTTGGATGACTGTTTTGTAAGTTTTGACATGTGATCTGTACTTTTTATACTCAAAGCTCTTTTTTGTATTATTTTTTTTTTTTTGCAATAAAAAGGCATCAGCGCTCTTCTTTTTGTCATCATGAATAAATAATTTGTACTTTATTAATCCTAAAGGAAAATTGTAATTTACGGACATCCCAGTTAGGAAGCTGGGGTCAGAGCACAGGATGAGCCAGGATACAGCAGACAGACAGAGTTAGGGGCCTTGCTCAAGGGCTCGAATTGCTGACCTTCCAACCAGTAACCTATAGCCTTAACCATTTAAGCCCTGCTAAATATCTGGCTGGTGGGATTTCTGCGATACAACATGAACCTGAGGAGAGACACATAAGCTCTCCACTTCATGAATCATTTTGAGTGGTTTTGGAGACCCTGCTGCCTGGACAAACCAGCCAATCCAGTGTTACTTGTCTGCGTTAGTGCCTGCTTACACTTTCCTGATGTTTACTCAGAACAGGCCTTGACAAGCTCATGTTATTCCTCAGCAAATTCACTGATGAACACTAATGTCTACTGCTAATGAGATGCAACTGGATATCGAGGTCAAGTATAATTGTGACGTTATTTAACAATAATTTGATAGATTTAATAAAGTGTAAAAATGGGACATGGTATATTGTGGAGAAAGACAAAACTACCGGGGGGAATAATTACTGCAAGTCATTAAGACTAAGAATTGGACACAACAGACACGGCAACCAAGCCTTGGTGGATTTTGAAGTATGCTTGGGATCATGGTCCTGTTGGAAGGTCCAATACCCAAGTTTCAGCTTAATGGCATGATGTTTCCCTCAGGGCTGTTTCAAGGAGACACCACCATGCTTCACTGTTGGGCAGGTGAACTTTTCTGCATATGCTTCATTCTTTCTTCTCCAAACGTTCTGCTGATTCAATCAGTCCATCGAACAGAATTCCCAAACTTGTCTTTCTCATAAGGTTTTTAGACATATTGGAGTCGACTTTCCTTGTGTTTTAGGGTCAGAAACGGGGTACGTCTTGGGGTGAGAACTTCACTTTTCAGTAAAACTTAAGTCCCTGCTGCCACCCAATCTTTCTGTAGGTCCTTTGAAGCCGTTTGGGTTTTTTTTAAAACTTGCCCCCTCAGAAATCTGGTAGCAGCAGGTGATGGCTTCATCTCTCTGCCATGTCCAGGTAGTGTAGTCACTGTTCCTTTAACTTTTAGCTTGTGAAATAAGCTTCCTATTGTATTTATAGGACAATGTAGTACATTTGATCATTCTTATATCATTGTCCTTGTTTGCTCAAGGCCATGGTCTATTAATTTTATAGACAACTCTTGTGACCATTTCTGACATGCAGTCAAACATCTCCATCAACAAATCTCTAGAAGGTGCTCTAAAAGGTATTTAATGTGTCCAAATCAGGTACACCTGAGGCATCTAATCTGTGCTTGAGATAACACTTGATTTACAAATTTCTGCTCTAATGAGGGATTTTTTTTCAGGGGGTTGAATAAGACCATGTCCACTGTGACATCATCGGCACACAAGGGGACGTTACAACAAGCCAAAATCTTTGTCCACAAAACACCAAAGCTGCGTTTGCATGTGGATGAAAGGCCAAAACCACATTCGATTCGAAACCGTCATTCGATTTCTCAATTTGGAGAAATCACTTGTTATATTCGTTGTGTTGAGCGATTTAACCACTGTTATAAAGAAGAAGAACAGGAAGGAGACACACCTCTGGGGGTGGGACATTTACATTTTCAAGTGCCTTTAATTGAACAAACACAAAACTTGTACAAGATGAGTCATCAAAAAAATTGCAATGTTTTCCTGAAAGTGACGCCATAAAATGAAAATAATTTTTATAATTACTCTATTGAAATGTTAACTCAACGAAATTTAAAGAGTGTCTTTTATTAATTGTTTAAACACTATTTGATGACTAATTCATGTAATTTTAGTTTAAAAAATTAATGTGGGTGCATTTTTATTTTACATATTAATTATAATTTACTACATATAAAATATTAAAACGTTTTTACACTGTGTGTTTACAAGACGAAAATAGACAGAACAACGATGCAGAGACCGGAAATACGTCACAACTCAGCGGAAATTGTCGAACGTTTCCAAGATGGCGCTAGACGGAGTCGACCATGTAAGTTCTGATTCCTCCGAATGAAACAAAAATCCGGTTCGGTTGTAGTGATGTATGTGTTCCTTGGCATTATATTTGCCCAAAAGACATCTCTCAAGATGTTTGGTGTTGCGTAGTAAAATGAGATAATTATGGCCTTTACTTTTATTCTCTTTAAACAGATTTGAGTTTGCTGTCTCATTGTTATTGCTAGCTGAAAGCTGTTCGTTCCCCACTTGTATTCTGACATGTCCCGCCTTCGCTTCTATGATTGGATGGTTTTTCTTAAATCTGATCTTTGATTGGTTAGCCCCTTTGTGCGTCATCTGCGTAGCCAATATAAGCTTGGGAGACGGGACTTTTGCAATACGGGTGGGAATGATAGAATGACTTGCTTGCTAATGTACGAAAAAAATGCTAGCAGTGAGTGTCGACGTTCAGTTTGTTGTATTCCGTTATTTTTTTATTTTAGGAAACAACCCATATTTTCAGTGTTATTTTTGCTGTATGAATGTTGCAAGCTTTAATGTTTAAGCTGGTTTATGTAAGCTAGGTTAGCTAGCCAGCTCGAGCTGAAGATCATTTTTTCATGCTATATCATCTAAAGAATGAAGTTGAATTAATTTTGTTTCTGTCTCTTTCTTTCTCAGATGGAGTTGGAAGACAGTAAAGGAGGCTCAGGTCTCCGGCAGTATTACCTGTCCAAAATCGAGGAGTTACAGGTAAGATTAGCGGTGTGTCATTCTCCAAGGAGTCGACTCATTGATTTGGATCTTGTCTGTTGAATCGTTTGAGCCGACTCCCACATACGATTCGTTTTTCTTCTTTTTGTTATTGTTCTAAATGTAGTAAAGCGTGTAAGGGCAATTATTTTTACTCTTGTATTGAAATCCCATCTAAGATGTTTCCATTTCTAACACTAGCTTGAACGTTTGAAAGAGTCGTCTCGTTTGGATGAACCGAGTCAAATGATTTGACTCACTGAAAAGAGCCAGTGTTCTGCCAAATTACTAAGGGCTAACTGTACTATAACCGTAAAAGGAGTGTAATACTAATTTAATTTAATACTTTATTATAATGTATATTAATTGGAGAATGTTAGGGGTAGCATTTTCTGACAGACTGATATCCCCATCAAATAACGCACACAGTACATAATCAGTAGGTCTGCGACCCAGAAGCTCAGAAGGTTGATGTCTGATGTCTATCAAACTGAGAAGCCAGTTCTGCTCATGGGCCAATCAATCGGTTTCTTTCTATTATAAATGTAAAAAATTGTTTTGAAAAAAATTGATTCTGGAGTCAGTGTGGCGATATGTGAAGCACCGCATAGAAGAATCGCGATTCATAACTGAATAATTTTTTCCCTCCATCTCAAGTAATCAAGAAAAAAGATCAAAACAGTTCCAGAGTTCATCTGGCTTTGCATCCACAGAGCCATAAAATAGCGTGATATCCATTAAACAAAACATTTTACACTCGACTTAGTTTTGAAGTGTAGTCCATCTTATTCATTCTCTTTTACTTAAAACCTGGTGCAGCTTCAAGGAAGACATATGCAAGCTAATAAATTCAAGAAAACATATCAAAATTTTAAAATCTTGACCTCTTCTTTTTTCCCCCCTCTCTCTGTAGCTCACTGTGAACGAGAAGAGCCAGAACCTTCGGCGTCTGCAGGCCCAGCGGAACGAGCTCAATGCTAAAGGTAGAACGCACCCGCAATCACGAACGAGTGTTTACTTTGTCTTGAACACCATTACTAATCCGATTATGTGCATACACTTTGGAGTTCCCGGTTTGAACACTTAACTCTCGTCTTGGTTTCGCTACATCACACTTGTTAGACGACGACCTCCTTGTTATGACCGCGTATGATATTTTGCGTCTTTGTGCAGTGCGTCTGCTTCGTGAGGAGCTGCAGCTGCTGCAGGAACAGGGCTCTTACGTGGGTGAGGTGGTCCGAGCCATGGACAAGAAGAAGGTGCTGGTGAAGGTGAGAGATGTGTGAGACTGGGGTTGTTGAAGAGATTTCCTCCGAGGTCTGCTCTGTTATCTGAATTAATTTTGTGTCGTATCTTTCTCCACGCGCCTGTAGGTTCACCCTGAGGGCAAATTCGTAGTGGATGTGGACAAGAACATTGACATTAATGACGTGAGTGTTACACCCGAGACGAGTCGCCCTGTAGTTTGTTGAATCGGTTTGTCGTCTCATATTTGACCCGTTCCTCCAGGTGACCCCGAACTGCCGGGTAGCCCTGCGTAACGACAGCTACACGCTGCACAAGATCCTTCCCAACAAGGTGGACCCTCTGGTGTCGCTCATGATGGTGGAAAAGGTGCTTTAAAGTTGTGTGTATGTTTGAGTGTGTGTGTATGGGTTGGTGTGACGTATATAAAAACACATTTCCTGTCTGAACTGTAGGTCCCTGACTCGACCTATGAGATGATCGGTGGTCTGGACAAGCAGATCAAAGAGATCAAGGAGGTGATCGAGCTTCCCGTGAAGCACCCGGAACTCTTCGAGGCCCTCGGGATCGCACAGCCGAAGGTGGGCGGGGTTAAAACTCTCCGCTCGATTTGTCGATTCATAAATCACAAGATCTGCCTGAAGTTCATGTGTTGTTTCTATTTGTTCACCTGTAGGGAGTGCTGCTGTACGGACCTCCCGGCACCGGAAAGACGCTGCTGGCCCGAGCTGTCGCTCACCACACCGACTGCACCTTCATCCGTGTCTCCGGCTCCGAGCTAGTGCAAAAGTTCATCGGAGAGGGTGAGGACCTGATTTTATGTTTGTCTCATATGGACGCTGCAGATAAGTGACATGAGGGATTTCCGTGCCTGTATCTGTAACCTTTAATGTGTGGTTTTTAATTTTTTTATTTTGCAGGAGCAAGAATGGTGCGCGAGTTGTTCGTGATGGCACGCGAGCACGCGCCCTCCATCATCTTCATGGACGAGATCGACTCCATCGGCTCGTCGCGTCTCGAGGGAGGCTCCGGCGGAGACAGTGAGGTGCAGCGCACCATGCTCGAGCTCCTCAACCAGCTCGACGGCTTCGAGGCCACCAAGAACATCAAGGTACACGAGGAAGAAGACATCACCAAAAACGCTTTAGTCATTGTTTTGTGCATCTTTAGCGAGACATTGTGATCTGACCGTGCATGGTTACGAAGCTGTCAAGTTTTCCGGACCATAATAATCCCAGAGACTGTAATTTTCTCTCTCTCTCTCTCTTCCGTGCAGGTCATCATGGCCACCAACCGCATCGACATCCTCGACTCGGCTCTGCTCCGGCCCGGCCGCATCGACCGCAAGATCGAGTTCCCCCCTCCTAATGAAGAGGTCTTTTTATTCATTCATTTATTTATTTATTTTCAGTCCATAAACCATGGTTAGATGCTTCCCTGAACAGACATTACTCACTGCGCTCTTCCCTCGACAGGCCCGTCTGGACATCCTGAAGATCCACTCGCGCAAAATGAACCTGACACGTGGCATCAACCTGCGCAAAATCGCCGAGCTCATGCCCGGGGCGTCAGGTGCTGAGGTTAAGGTGAGATCGGCATGAAACATGTGACAAGCGGGTTAGAGGGTACGATCGGAGGTTTTGTAACATGTATCTTAAAACTGAGAGCTTACACATTTCACCTGACTGCTGCCTGTCACTCTGACTCGACTTTTGCCCGTGCTCATGGCTTTGTCCCAAACCTGATCATGAAAACTGGCTAATTTATATACCTCGTGATGTGATGAGTGTTGTTGTTTTTAATACAGTCACTGGTTATCATGACTGCATCCTAGACCTGATCTCCTCCCGCTGCTCCATCGTGGACTCGTTCCTTCCTGCAGCTCCAGCCTTAACTTTACCACGATGACTCCACCGGCTCTGTCCTAATCTGTCCCTACCTGTTGCTCCACCCTAAACTTGAACACAGTGGCTTTCTTTGCCATTTCCTTAACCTTGATGGACTTTTCACAACTTGTGATCTTGTCTCAAACGTTACCATGACAACTTCCCTCACAGACATCTTAAACTCGATCATGATTAACGGCCACTTCCTGTGGCTCAGTCTTTCTCTTGACCACTTTCTGTAGCGGTATATCCTAAACGTGACCCTGACACCTGGCTAAGTGCATTCACGCTGATTTTCAATTAATACGTTTAAAAGAAACCAGTGTCACTGTTTTATTCCCTGCTTTTACACTTCACCATTGAATCAACTTTTCTGGCACTGCACATGATGATTAAATTAACTTTTTCTTTCTTTCTATAGGGTGTTTGTACAGAAGCTGGCATGTACGCCCTGCGAGAGAGGAGGGTCCACGTGACTCAAGAAGATTTCGAGATGGCTGTTGCAAAGGTACGAGAGAGAAAAAAAAAAAACACATTTAAAATATTTCAGTATTCTAATTCAAATAATATCGACGAATTAAGCCATAATTAAACTCGTTTTCGTTAACAGGTGATGCAGAAGGACAGCGAGAAGAACATGTCTATCAAGAAGCTCTGGAAGTAGAGCCTTTATCGCCAGCGCCTTGTAACCTCACCTGTATCATTTCTTTTGTTTATTTCTTCTTCTTTGGTTTATTCCTGTGCTCTGAATTTATTTTAAATAAACAGTGTCTCCTCTTCAGACTTCCACCTCCTCTGTTCTTTTCATATGAAGCATCACAATTGTAATTTATTCAGACAAAGTGAGAGAGAGAATTTGAGAATTTAATCCTAGCATACAACTGGCCAGTTGAGGGCGCTGCTGAGATGAAGGCGCTTCATGCTTGATTTTCTGAGATCCGTGTGGAATTTCAACCCTGATCCCAGATACGATCTCATGAGTATGGTGACCGATTAGATGGACATCTGACACGGAACACTGCTGTAAATATGTTATGTCATAATGTTTTGAAGCCTTGAGCCAAAAGTTTACACACCCATTGGCTAGAGACATGGTTGTAGACATGATTCAGACGTTCGCCCTTTTTGTGTAACACGATTCCAATGTGGATTAGGGAACCTGCTTTATTTCAGAATGAGGTTGTTGTTAAATAATAACTAAGATTTATGTGAGATTTTATTTGCTTCATTGTGTTTTCAGTCGATCAGAACTTTTACATGCACAGTGTTAATATTGTTAAATATATATATCTTTCATGCAGTGCATCATGTAGCTGTATGTGAACATAAACTATCTGCAAAGTTGTGACGTCGACAGTGCACGATAAATGAAGTTTTTGTCTATTAAAAAAAAGAGTCGGCTCACATTCGCCTAAACGAGTCGTTAGC
>JAOVVA010000054.1:1159248-1173481 GCA_028565275.1 Leiocassis micropogon | reverse complement strand
TTGCCCGTAATGTGTGTGAATGAGTGTGTGTGTGTGTGTATGTGTGTGTGCCCTGCAGTGGATTGGCACCCTGTCCAATGTGTACCCCGCCTTGTGCCCTAAGTCTCCTGGGAGAGGCTCCAGACCCCCTGCAACCCTGAATACAGGATAAAGCGGTATAGATGATGAGTGAGTAAGTAAAACGAAACATTAATGGAATTTATCATTAGTCCGCTAACTTAGAAGATTTGTTCAGCTTGAAGCTTGTTTTTTTCACCTCATATTAATCAAAATCATGTTCTTAGTGTTCACTGCTAGCAGTAAGCGACAGCAGCAAACATAATAAATAAAATGTTCCCTGAAGACATTTATTCACTCGAGACTCAATTCAACACCTGCCGTATAGTGTAGCATCGCGGTAGTGCAGATTAGCGTTGGACTTGACCCTGAGCTCTTACCTGAGAATGTGTCCTAAAAAGATTTTCTAAGCCTCGTGTAAAGCTTGTCATGTAATGTTTCTTTCTCACGCCGCACAGGCTGCTGTTAGTGCCTTTACTGAGCGGCCTGTTAGGTGGGATCGTGAAATGCTGCTGTATGTGGTGTCACCACAGGCGCGCGGCCGCCAGCGAGCTGCAGCGCTGTGACGCACCCATCTACGTCATTCCCATTCCTGCTAATGACGACACTGACGAGGTCTCTCAGTCGTCTGTCGCACAGTTTGCCCCCCCTGCATATGACTCCATCATCCCCGTCCTCCCCCCGCCACCATACTCAGAGGTAAAGACCACCCGTACATGTGGGAGGGTCTTTTTTGTCCACTTCGTAGCTTTGCAACATATTAAAGCTACTCCAGGATTGCACGAAATTTTTCGAGTAGTTTTTAGCCAAACCAATTTTAAATTAAAATTTTCTTTCACTTACATAAAAAGTTGTGGTAGCTAAAGCTCTGTCATTTGCTCATTTTTGTCAGAATATTGACAATTTTTACTCATTGCCCTGAAAAAGTTTTGTGTGGGCCAATTCCTACGCAAATTAATGCAATATTGCTTAAGCTTGCTTCGCTACTGTATTCATACCCCTTGAACCTTTCCACATTTTGTCGCATTACAACCATAAACGTTAAAGTATTTTATTGGGATTTTCTTTGATAGACCAACACAAAGTGGCACATAATTGTGAAGTAGAAGGAAAATCTAACATTTTTACATCAGTGAACAAACAGCATCATGAAACCCAAGGAGCTCACCAGACAGATCAGGGATAAAGTTGTGGAGAAGTTTAAAGCAGGGTTAGGTTATAAAAAAAATATATCCAAATCTTTGAAAATCTCACAGAGTGCTGTTCAAAATGGAAAGAGAATGGCACAACTGCAAAGCTAACAAGACATGGACGTCCACATGAACTGACAGGCCAATCAAGATTAATTAATCATAGAAGCAGCCAAGAGGCCCATGGGAACTCTGGGGGAGCTGCAAATATCCACAGCTCAGGTGGGAGAATCTGTCCACAGCACAACTATTAGTCCTGACCTCCATAAATCTGGTCTTCATGGAAGAGTGACAAGAAGAAAGCCATTGTTGAAAGAAAACCTTAAGAAGTCTCCTTTGCAGTTTGCAACAAGCCATGTGGAACTGCAAATGGTACTTCTTACTTGGATTTCTTTGTGTTGGTCTATCATATAAAATCCCAATATTGTCACGTCATACAGATTATACATGTTACAATATATGTTTGTGATCGTAACACAGAGCCATTGCTTGTTTTGGAACAAATATATGTTTTTGGCATTTGCCCTCTGTACATCACCACAGTGAATCTGAAATTAAACACTCAAGATGTGAGTGACGTCAAGACCTTCATCTCTAATTCAAGGAGTTCAACAAAAGTGTATAATTAACCATTCAGGAATTACAGCCATTTTTATACACACTTTTCGGATCTCATAAACAACTGAACACATGACTGACAAGCCAGGTGTGTCCTGTTCTCTCGTTACTCCTTGACTAATCAAGCAAATAAAAGGCCTGAAGGTGGTTCTGAGTGTTACATTTAGATTTGGTGGCTGTTCACTCAAATTCTTAACATGAGGTCCAAACAAGTGTCTATGCAAGTGAAGGGCAGGGGGACGACATTAGGCTGACGAGATAAATGAATACAGAGAGATGAAAAAAAAAAACTGAAAGTGGCCAGTACAGTTTGGAACATTGTTAAAAAGAAGGAATTAACAGGAGAGCTCAGCAACAGTAAAAGGCCTGGAGGACCACGGAACTAAAGTGGATGACGGCAGAATTCTGTCCAAGGTGAAAAAAAAAAACCTTTTCACAACATCTAGCCAAGTCAATAACTCTCGAGGAGGTAGGCATGTCATCGTCAAAGTCTACAGTCAAGAAACATCTTTATTAGTAAAATAAGGGCCTTGCTCAAGAGCCCACAGTGGGAACTTGGTTGTTGTGGGGTTTGAACCTGGGACCTTCCAAACCATAATCCAACACTTTAACCACTGAGCTACTCCTGTCCCTTACTTGGACATTTGAAAAACTAAAATTAACTTGCACCAGAATGATGGGAAGCGAAAGAAAAGAACAGCTCATGATCCAAAGCATAATATATCATCTGTTAAACTTATGCCAGTGTTATGGTATAAGCGTGTGTGGCTGCCTGGGGAACTGGGTCACTGGTGTTTATTGATGACTTGACTGCTAAGAAATGGAGCAGGATGAATTCTGAAGTGTACTCGCTGCTCAGATTCAGCCAACTGCTGCACAACTGGTGGGGCACTGCTTCATACTGCAGATGAATAACGACCAGAAACATACAACGGAAGCTACCCAAGTCAATGAAGTGGGATATTCTTCACTGGCCAAGTCAGTCACCTGATCTCAACCCAACTGACCCAATTTTTTTTAAAAAGGGCAGCTGCAGTGAAGGCCTGGCAAATCATCTCAATAAAAAGGGGAGCTGGAAACTCAGCATTTGGTCATGTCCATGGGGTCCAGACTCCAGGCAGTCACTGACTACAAAGATTTTCATCCACGTATTAAAGGCAGCCATTATGTTTGTAATTGTGGGTGTGTCTGTATGAAAATGGCTGTAATTCCTGATTAGTTGATGCACCCCTTTTGTGAAAGCCGTTGGATTCTACCTGAATGTCCCGTCTTCCTTCACATCTTCAGTGTTTGGTTTCAAATTCACTGTGCTGGTGTACAGAGGGCAAATACTAAAAACACTGAAAATTTTATTTCCAAAACATATGGCCCCGACTGTATATTGCTTATTGTTTGCTTGTTTTTTTTTTGTTTTTTTTTTACACATTTTTCGTATAGTCTCGTTTGTGATGTGAAATCCCATTACTTAAATATTGGTGCTTTTTTGTTAAAAGAAGCCATAATGTGTTTTTTTTGTTTTGTTTTGTTTTTTTTTGCAGCAAAAAACAAGTTGTCCCGATGAGGAGCCGCCAGTGTATTCTGAAATAGCAGAGGAGCCCTCATTTATTCACATTTCTTCTCCAGAGACAACAGACACGTAATGGACACTGAACCCAAAGTGCCAAAGTGAACACCAGGACCAGTTCCAGAGTTATTACCTGATGATAACGCGAGAAGTTTACAATCACTATAAAATGGCTTGATGATTCATAGTCTGTGTGACCAGGACAGTGGAGTGTCTCCTGGCTTGCAGTGTCTCGTCTGTGTGTGTGTATGTGTGTGTGTGTGTGTGTGTGTGTGTATAGTTGCACTGTGGAAAAAATATGCTACTGCACTTTAACATTTGTTCTGAATAAAATGAGATCGTAATGACCGGACGTCTGGAGTTTACTGATGTCCTGCAAGGAAACCTTGTCCTGGGTCCTTGTCCTGGGTTTAAGGAACCCGTCCGGGTTAAGGCAGCACGTGGGCGGAGTCTGACTTCAGCACATTTCTAATGAATGCTTAACATTTTATCCTGTGTTTAGTTTTCTATCCTCCCTTCTGGTTCTTTATTGCATGTCTTTCTTTACGTTTTGCTTTCTTTCTTTCACTAATACTTTTACTCTCTCACCAGTTTTGTATCTTTCTGTTACACGTTTCTTTCTTTTCCTTTATTTATTTCATTCTTTTATTCTCTTTTACTCTCTCTCTCGTTCTTTTTCTTTCTTTTACTGTGTATTTATTTATTAGTATTTCTTATTTTCTTTTATTGTTTACCTTTTTGCTCCATTTTTTTGTCTTTCCTTTCCTTTGCTCCACTTTCCTTTCCCTCAGTGTTATCTTTTGTTCACTTTCACTATTTGTGTCTTTCTTTTGCTTTCTTTCATTCTCTTTCTACATTTTCTTTCATTTTTACTTTTTTCTTTCTGTTTTTTTTTCCTTGTGCATTTCATTTGTCTTTCCCTGTTTCACTCTTTCTATTTCATTTATTCTTTCTTTCTTTCATGGCTTGTTTTTCACGCTAAGTTTTAAGTTCTCCCAGTTAAAAAGATGAGAGAGGCCAGTAATTTTCATCATAGGTATACCTCAACTATGGGAGACAAAATCAGAAAAAAAAGAAGAAAAAAAAAGAAAGAAAATGACATTGTAGGATTTTTAAAGAATTTACTTGCAAATTATGGTGGAAAATAAGTATTTGGTCAATAACAGAGTTTTATCTCAACACTTTGTTGGCACTGACAGGTCACACGTTTCCCGTAAGTCTTCACAAGGTTTTCACACAACTGGTGGCTGACCAAATACTTTTTTGCCCCACTGTATTTCTATCTTTTCTTTATTTCAGTGACTGTTTTTCTTGCCTTTCTTCACACATTCTTTCTTTTTATTTTGTTTATTGCTTGATTTTTCTTTCTTTCTTCATCTTTTCTTTTCTGTTCGTTTCCATTATTTACTTCTTTTGCTTCTAGTTCTTTCCTTCTTCAGTCTTTCTTTCTTATTTCACATGAACCCATCATCCTTTTACTTTATTTTATTTTTTTTCGTGACCATGCTGTGTTTCTTTTAGGACCATCCTTTAGTACATCTGTGGTAAACTATTAAAGATCATTATGATGTCTTACACACACACACACACACACAAACACACACACACACACATAGACGAGTCACAGGCGAGCGCTGTCGAGGTTTGATCAGGTTTATTAGCTTCAGGATGGCGCGGGTGACTGTAGTCAGGGGTTTCAGGTTCGTCTCTAAACCACAGGACGTTTTATTGCTGCTTTACTTTCGGGTCGTTGCGTTACGGCTCGATGTCGTGTCTACTGACGGCCTGAAGTGGATTTAAAGCTGGATGTTCACAGGAACATTTTGCTCTTTCTCTCATTCCACTACTCACACACACATGGTACTCTGCTATATACACACACACACACACACACACACATATTTAAAATACACCTCATCCCTTCTCGCTCACACGAGGTTTCTTCGCGCTGCTCGTCTTCTTGTTCGCTGCAGGTGTAAGCAGACCGCGTTTGATTCGAATGATGTAACACTTTATCCCTTTATCACAGTCACGTCACTCCAGAAAGTCTGGACCAGCTGTGGGATTTTTTTTTTTATTCTTTTTTTCAGCGAAACTGAGATTTTCTCAATTCTAGGAAGCCACTAATGAAAAGTCAGCAAAGTGTAAATAATGTATTGATGACTAAAACGTACTCGCTTTTAAAATCAAACACATTTCTGTGCATCATTATGTTGTTTTGTATCATAAAGCTAACGGTGTCTATTCACTTCTTGTATGTCTGACGAATCCAAATGAACGACTTTGCTCTGGTCTGAACGCTACACACACACCGACTACAGCACGGAACACCTGAACACGTCCTAATATGAAATAAACATACACCTAAGCGCAGGGATTCAGCTGTAACCAACCACTAAAAGCAATTATGTATAATCACGACATCATAGATATCACTCATCACTCTCCCAACCTGCAATTAAACATCTCCCAGCTCTAGTGCTTGGAATTAAAGTGATGACCATAAATCATTGGTGTTTTATTGTATCGGATTATATATACTAAGCTGAACTATTAACTGTTAAAGACTACTGAACCTGTCCATCTGATCTGTCTAGAGGTTTTTTTTTTCCCTCCTCATTTGTTATTTAATCAGATCATTAGAATCTGTTCCATATTTGATCTTATTGAATTGAATTATAACGAGTTGATCACTACACCTCTTTTCCTTCCCTTGTCTTTCCTTATCTTCACAACCACTTCAATCATAACTCAAGATCTAATCCCATCCTGCATCCTGCATGGCCTCTAAAAATACAGACTTACTATAAAAAAAATATTAATAATGGCAGCATAAAAAAATGAACGAACCTCACAAATAAAAGCAATATGTTTTTCCATGCACAAGAATTGTGAGAATTGAACTGGTTTCTGCAGGGAATTTTCTTTGAAATTATAATTATAATTTAATAATAATAATAATAATTATTATTATTAAAGCCATAGAGTGGCGCTGTCGAGCGTCATTCAGTTTTGCATGAAAACCGCTCAAACAGCTCGTTATTGAAGTTTACTGGCTTTGTAGTCACATCACCTCCAGCTTCGCCGGTCCTCACTTTGTCCCGTAATGGAGGCTCGTGAATAGAGACGAGGTCAGGACGTGTTTACCGACAGAAGCGATTCAACAAACTCAGCAGGAAGGCAGATTTTTAGGTCATTATGTCTTCTGTTCTGTGTCACTTTTTTCCCAAACTGAAGGGGTCGACACTGGACTGGAGCGCGGTGCACTCTCACTCTCTCATCCCAGGAGACTTAGGGCACGAGGCGGGCTACACCCTGGACAGGGTGCCAATCCATCGCAGAATACACACACACACTCATTCACACACTACGGGCAATTTGGAAACGCCAATCAGCCTAATCTGCATGCCTTTGTACTGTGGGAGGAAACCGGAGTACCCGGAGGAAACCCTCCAAGCCACCCACGGGGAAAACATGCAAACTCCATGCACACAGAGATGGGAATTGAACCCGGACCCACCGTGCCATGGACCGTGGCTTTTTAGCTTTTTTGTATCCGCCAGCTTCTTATCGCAGTCACAGTCAGTGGGTTCGTAAAGAGGACACATTGATGAACAGTGAATGCAAAACATAAAAGAGAAGGCAGTCTCATCTCATGCAGTTTACAATAACATTTCAAAAAGAAGTTCATTCACAAGTTAAATGGCGAACCTGTACGATTATTAGCGGAGTGAACGCACTCGGATGTGGTGGCGGCGGAACGTCACACAGAAGTGACTGAATCGTTATAGACGCACAAGCCTAGCATGCGTGAGCGGCCATCTTTAAATGTTGGTTAAACGTTACTGTATGCGCGTGTTATATTAGTGTACGGCCACTAGAGGGCACATAACAGGTATCACTAAATGCACAGCCAGTTTCATCAAGTTCCAGTGCCTGATTTTTGACAAAAATAGATTTAAAAAGTGTTTTTTTTTTACTATATAATTAATAAACATTACCAGGTTTATTTCTAGTTTTCTAGCTTTTGTTTACAAGCTGCTCACATTTTCCAACACACTAATATAAATATATTTGAACCTCAGCATGGCTCAGAAAACCCAGCTCACAGGAACCCACTGGTGTTCCGTGCTCAGTCTCTCTAGTGCCACCTTCAGGCTGCGATACGCGCCATCCAGGTTGTCGTTGACAATGGTGAGGTCAAAGTAGTGACCATAAGCTCTCTGGATCCTTTCGCTTTCTTCCACCGTCCTCTTCAGCTCGCAGTCCTGCACACACACACACACACACACACACACACACAAACAAACCTCACTAAATTTCCTCAACTCACTGAATAAAGAAATTGAATATATAGTTCTAAGTGTGATGATTGCCTAATGTAAGGGAAAAAAGATGCTAATTTTCTAACAAACGGTTTCATGTTCGACTGACGCTCTAAACGCTCAAACAGAAAGACAAACACTGGATTTCTTGGTTGGGTTTTTCCAGCACGTACAGTGAGCTGCTTGGTGACGACTCCGGCCTCAATCGCAGATCTGTTCATGTCCTTGAGCACCTCGAAGTCGGGGGCCTCGATGAACACGACGTAGGGAAGGAACTCAGCCGTCCGCAGCACTTTGAGCGCCTGGAGTGACGGAAATCAACAGATTAGTTATTGTGCTCACATAAAACTAATATCAAGCATGACATTGGAGAGAAAGACTGAAATCCAGTAAATACAGGACGCAAAAGCTTTTCACAACTTGGTATCGGTATCATGTCGGATATGTTCGTGTTTAGCTCTTACCGGACCTTATTAGATCCACTAAATTAAACTAAAAGGATTTACTGGACATCTGATTGTTTTATACAGCCGATCCACTAAATGGAGCTGGTAAGTAACTCAGGTGCAGATGCCGGATGTTCATGCTTCCAAATAAGGAAGTCGGTCGAAAATAGTAGTTTGCTGATTGTTACTGCTGCGAACGTATTGGCACGTGTTCAATCATGGAACTTGTCCGGTGTACATTGTCACGTGCGTGCAGCATGCATCCCAGGAATGTCCAAAAGCAAGCGTAAAGGCAGCGGCGATGAAGCTGGTACTGCTAAGAAGGGCCAAGCAATAGGGATGGAGACAAAAATGAAAATAATCGAGAGGATAGAGCGAGGTGAAAAGATGCCAGACATCGCTTGTTCTTTTAGCATGAATCATTCAACCATCGGGACGATTCTAAAGAACAAGGACAAGATCATGGAACATGTTAGTTTTATACTGTGTATAGCCAACTGTGTTAGTGAAAATGTGTGTTGAACGAGCTCTTGGGACGTAACTTGCTCGTTTGTCTGGGAAAATTATAGTGATATACGGTATAAAAATGACCTCGTTAAACACAAAAAAATGATTCACCATTACATACTAGATTTGCTGGCAGGTTATCAACGCAAGATCACTCGACAAGACTGATACCTTCTGCCAAGCTTTGTAGGTGCCTACACCTAAATGGTGGAAAAACTTTATTTTTAACTCCCTGTTAACAGAATCGCCTTATTTCACCTGCGGGTTGACATCCAGGATGCAGACCTTGCCGGATTCGATCACCTCGTGGATGGAGTTGATCTTGGTTCCGTACAGGTTGCCATCGTACTCGCCGTGCTCCAGGAAGCGGCCGCTCTTAATGTCCGCCTCCATCTCGTTCCGTGACATGAACAGGTACATCTGTCCCTCCTTCTCGTCCACTTTCGGCTTACGGGACGTGTCTACGGAGCAGAGAATAGAAAACAGATGCATCATGGGGAAATGGACAGGAATGCAGATCAGGAGCCATACAGCATGGGGAAAAAATGGCAGCAGAGTGTTTCATCGTATAGGAGTGTGTATGTTAGTGTAAGTGTATTACAGGGTGTCGTGGTGCCGTAGCGATGAGCTTGCGATATCAGCAGTTTGTTTTTCAGGTTCCGGCGTCCGACTCCCTGAGCGCCGATCAGCACCAGTGTCTTTCTCCGGAACGGCGGCACCTTCGCCACCTCCTCATAGATCAGCAGCTCGTGTCTGTCAAACTCTGAGACGGAGAGAGGAAAAGACAAACTAATTTTTTAAACAACCTTCCCAACTCAAAAACCTATCGAAGATTATCCACAGATTAACTATCAAAGACAATTATGTGGATTTGCACAGTTATGTAGAGACTTTTAGGATTTCAGCAAATCCAGACTTTTAGTTTACGCTCAATAATATAAGCATACGTATAGTTGATTTTAAAGTTTATCTATTAAACAGAAATTAAAGTACAGAAAAAAAAATCATAACATTATTATTAGTAAAACTGATGAAACTGTAAACCCATACAGGTTAAGTGGGAGATTGATTAACCAGCATTAGCTATACTCATCAATCATGCCGTTGGTAATTAAGTTTAATTAAATTTTAAACCATCAGTAACTATTGAGCAATTCAACATCTCTTATTCAGCACACCCGAAGATGTGTTTGAAAATGAAAAAAAGACAACAAAGAATGCAAAAGACACACGCACAAAGTCTCATGCACAAGGAGCCAACTTGGTTTAAATGAACGTAATTCTCAAGCATGCTTTTTGTATATGGTATGACTGAGACAAGGACAGTTGGACTAGGAAGAGGGTTATTGAGTGGGGAGTTGTGCACCACATGAGAGGGGCCTGGACCAAGAGGAACAGTAGTTATGGGCTTGAAACTGGTAACTGTTTGAAGGAACGCATTTGGACTCTAGGGCGGGTTTTTGATGGAGTGAAGGGTTTGGATGGGGAGAAGAGTGTGGACCAGTGGGGACTGGTTTAGCTACAGTAGGTGAAGTGGTTTGGACTGGACATGATTTTGGTCTAAGGAAAAGATTTACATTGGGGCAGTTTGGGGTGAAAATTAAGTTTTGGACTATATGAAGGGTTTAGAAGGGGGCTGGTTGGGATAGATGGAGCAATTTGGACCTGTAGGGACAGCGTGATTTGGGTATGATTTAGGCCTGGGGTATACTTTTCAGCTTTGGGGAGAGTTTTGGACTGTAGAGAGGTCTTGGGCTAGGGACGGTTATGAACTGACTATAGGATTTAGAGCCGTTTAAATTAAGTTGGTTTTGGACTGTGGGACAGTTTAGAAAGTTCAGTAGCTTTAGACTGGGGATGATTTTAGACTGGTCCAGACAGGAGGAAGAATGTTGTGGACTACATGGACATGTGTACTGGTTTGGAATTAAAGCAACAGGATGGAGTGGTAATGATTTTTGTCTGAGGTACAGTTTTAGATTGGACTAGGAAAGGGTTTGGTCTGGGGTCATTGGTGGACTGGGCTGCTATTTTGGACTGGGTTATGGTTCAAGACTGGGGGACAGTTTGGACGGGTGAATGGACTAGGGGTAGTTTGAACTGAAGGCCAGGTTTTACCTGAGAGACAACTCTGAATGCGTAGTGGTTAAACCCTGGTACTGATTTTGCACCGGAGAGGTTTTTGGAGTGAAGCGTGGTTTTGGAATCTTCTAGTGTTTCAAACAATGAAAGGTTTTGGGCTTGTGAGTGGTTTAAGATTGGAGGATGGTTTTGGACTAGGAAAGGGGTTTGGACTCTGGAGACAGGACAACCACAGAGCCACGGAGAAGAAGAAGGAAAGAGGGAGAGGAGAGAAAAAGCTGTGTTACCTGCATTCTTGGTGGTCAGGTACATCATTCTCTTCTTCTTCTTCCCCCCCATGCCTGCACACAGAGGTCCTGCAGACATCAGCACACAGCCCGGTAACCACACACTTACACGTCTATAATAATAACACTTCAGGACATACACATCTGCTACACAATGTTTTATTCCTCTCATATGATGAAGTTATACTGTTTAGTTTAGAAAGTAACATAAGATTTTTTAAATTTCTCCTTTTGTTTCATAATGAACTGTGAAAAATATAATTTACTCCACAAAGAGAATATTTTTATCCAAAGTAACTGATAGCACACACAGCTTTAAAGTAATAAAGTTTCTGCTCTTCTTGAAAACTGTTCTGGAGCATTGTCACACCAGGTCTGGAACCTATCCGGCTCCTTGACGTTCAGTTAGGCTTCCACTAGGGGGCGATGTGTACTTTCCAGCAGGTGAACAAAAATCATGTCATGCACCTGGTCTTTTTAAGGAAGAACAACAGTCAGTGGGACTTTTTCTTTGTTGTGAAAACACTACGATACAGAAAAAAAAGAAGGATTTCGTCAAGACCAGAGCTGTGACTTTGTAGGTTCCTACCTGCTGTGTTTAGCTCCAGGTCTCTCTTCACGAACGCTTTTCTCTTCTCCTCCAGCAGCTGGCTGGGGATCAGACCTGCGCTGCCGCCCTCCAGGTGACATGCCTGCGGCACAGAGAGGGCCACGATGGGGCCTCAGAATGACCAAGCCACACACACACACACATTTCACCTGTGCACCCCAGTGCACCTTTGCTTGAATGGAAGCTCGATTAGTTATTGGAAAGTTTGCCATGTGACGACGATTAAGATGACTTTATTCAAGTTTGTGCCAATTCCTTGGCAAAAGATTTGCACCCACCCACCTGCCACCAGTTGGGGTCGTCCTGGTTGAAGATCTGCAGGATTTCACCGCTGTGGAACCGAAGGCCAGCCTCCTTGCAGGGGATCAGGTTATCATGAGAGGGGTCGTAATCAAAGTGGCATTTCACAAACGCCTGATGGTGCACAAACACAAGTGTGATAGTCAATACTCATCCAAGAAGTTTAGATTTACTGGCGAAAAACGAATTAGTAAGTTTGTTAAATTCTGAATTCTGATTGGTCAGGATCAGGTTTTGATTAATTTTCTTGAAGAGCAACATGGACCGCATAGAATGCAGCACTTTTAGTTAATAGAAGCTACAAGCTACAGCGCTTTACGAATTTAACATACATTTAATTTTGCAATCAAGGCAATAGATGACCTCTGGACCTGTCTGACTCCCCATGTGATCTGCTTGGGTTGTGTGTGGTGACTGGGGACGGGTTCACTTCACCATAAAGACGGTTCTGGTCTCGGCTGATGCAGACAGCTGTTATCTGAGGACTTGTCTGGACTGGAATTGCCTACAGTCTACCTGAGCCTCCAATAATGAACTGGACTCCATATTAACTTAAAGATTTCAGCATGAACTTCCAGCCTCCTAACACGCAGTATGACTGCAGATCAATCCCTGCCATCCGTTATCACCCAAATGAGGATGAGTTCCCTGTTGAGTCTGGTTCCTCTCTACGTTACTTCCTATTTCCATCTCAGTTTTTACTTGCCACTGTCGCCCTCGGCTTGCTCATCAGGGACTCATCATTTTGATTTATACACATTTTTCACATTTCATACACATTTCCATAATGACAACTGTTAAAAGCACTATACAAATAAAATGTAATTGAATTGAACAGATGCAAAAAAAAAGAAAGCAATGCTGGAACAAAACATCAGGAAGGGGGACAGACCAAAAAGTGTCCACCCCCACAAGTGGGAGGGGTCAAAACTATTCAACTCAGTAGTTAATAGGCGTGAATGCAGACGCGTGCAGAAATTACGCTTCTGTCTCTCTCTCGTTCTCTTAATCATCTTTTCTGTTTTTTTTTCGCCGCTGCACACTTACAGCAGCACAGCTTTTCTCATGATCAAGATACTGAAACATGAGCCTGTGACCTTTTGGTTGAGAAATACAGCATGATTATATTTACCCTTTATAATTACCACCCTGACCCTGAAATGTTATCCGGACTATAAGTAGCAAGTAGGCATGTCGCTTTTTTTGCCACGTCATATGTTGCATGTAAACAATATAGGCAGATTTCCCATGACATCACATTCCTGAGCCTGAGTGTATTAGAGCACTGCAACACACACCACAAAACACACCGTGACACACACCGCAACACTCGCCCCCTGACATCTATTTTAACATTATCTCTCCTCTTTTTGGTGTGTATGTGTGTGTGTGTGTGTGTGTGTGTGTGTGTGTGAGTCAGCGTTCACGTTCACACACTAAACATATTTACTCACATGGGAACTGTGAGAGCGTGTGTGTGTGTGTGTGTGTGTGAGAGAGAGAGAGAAAGAGAGAGAGAGAGAGAGAATGAGAGTCCAGTGACATTTGCTACACACGGTTTATAGAGACCATAAAAAAGAAAAACGTGCAGGTGGAACAATGGGTCAGACTGGGGGAGGGGCTTAAACTGTGTAACCATGGGAACGCAATGTCCATGAAGCACTACAGCGTAAATATGTAGGGAAAATTACCTTTTGTTCCCCTCGCTGTCTTTTTCTTTCCCATTTTGTTTTCTCTTGGACGAGCAGCCGATCATTATTGGGTTTCATAATATAATATAAAAACATGATCACAGCAGAACCTCGGCATATGAATTTAATCCGTTCCGAAGGTGAGTTCTTAAAGTGAAATTTCGTATTTTGAGACGCATTTTCCCATAGGAAGTAATGTGAATGCAGATAATTCGTTCCAGCCAAACAAAAAAATTATCAATTACAACACTATAATAAACTTTTTGCATTTAAAAATGATTAAAGTGCCCCTATTATGCCATTTTAAAGGTTGCTAATATCGCTTGATGAGTCTCTTAAAACAGGTTTACATGTACGCAAGGTCAAAAAACACTTCAGTTTTCTCCAAAAATAGATTTAATTTTACCCCATTTCTAAATGATTGGTAAACGACTCGTGTGAAGCAGTTCGAAGATTCAGTCTGTCTAAACCCCTCCTTCCCGTGAGCCCTCACTGCTGTGATTGGTCAGATGGCGCGGCCCTTTATGATTGGTCTACCGCTACAGCGTGTGTCGGA
>JAOVVA010000054.1:1111122-1137950 GCA_028565275.1 Leiocassis micropogon | reverse complement strand
ATTGTGTAAAGCTGCTTTGCGACAATCACAATTGTTAAAAGCGCTATACAAATAAAATTGAATTGAATTGAATTAAAGTTTTAGCGTTACCTCAGGTCCCAGCTGATTCCGTCACGGTAAAGTCAGCACCTCTGCACACAACACCGAACGGCGTCCTAAGAAAAGCATCCTGTCCACTTCCTTATACCGTCACAGGTGAAACGAGTGTATCCAAGACAACCGTACCACCGCCACTTTTCACCAAAGCAACTACTTACAGGACAATAAGTTAGAATAATAAGCATTATTATTTAACAGCAGAGGGTTTGAACTCGTCCAGCTTCCCTGACCTGTACACTACACTGTTCAATTAAACAGACGTGAATCAAAAGTGTTTAATAACTAATAAAATGTAATCATTTCTCTGATCTTGTCCTCTTCATACTCAAGGTCGACACCTAATCTGTCAGAAATTAAAAGAAATTCTGTTACCTTCATGGTAAATCTGACCCTGCTGGATTAATTATTCACCTGAGCTCATGAATATTCACGAGAAGCAGCTATAATTATTGAACTCACACACACACAGGCACACAGCTTCGAGCTAATTCAACCTTTTTGCATCAATTAATCCCCACTGCTTGGCTCAGATGAGCAGAGATTTTTTAATTCCCCTCATGTTTAGCCATTTCAATGCTCGCTCTAACACACAGATTCATCTCTAAAATAGCTGTACAATTTCCTGAGTCGAGTTTATCAGTAGCCTAATTATACCCGAAAGGCAGATAACATTCAAAACGGCCCTAATGGAGCGGTCCGAAATAGGCGCTGGTTACTAATTTCCCCTCAAAGACACACTGGTTTCCAGGGAAATGACCCCAGAGGTGTGGGGTGGGGTAATGTTTATAAATGAGAGGACAGAAAGAACTGACATGCACTTATTGTCTCCTCAGTTCAGGCATATAATACTTTATATTTAATAATGTCAATCAAAAACACTCTACATGACGTGACTAATCAAAACATTATGCTTGTATATATTAATGGATAAACATAAAGTTCTACTCAACTTGACGAACATAAAAATGCTCTATATGACGTGAATAAAAAACACACTACATGATGTGAAGAACAAAAAAAATGCTCTAATAGACAGGACTAATAAAAACTACATAAAAGTAATAAGAATCTCTATAGGCATAACTAATAAACATGCTCTACATGACCGGACTAATAAAAAAATGGAACATGGCATGAATAATAAAACACTCTGCATGACATGACATGATGTGACTAATAACAACGTTTTACATGACGTGACTAAAAAAAAGCTCTACATGTCACTGAGCAGCTCTTGGTTCCTAGATCAGCTAAACTGTCATCAGTCCTCATCCTTCTGGACCTCACATCTTCATTTGACACGGTGAACCACAAGATTCTCTTGTCTATTCTTACAAGCCTTGAAGTCTGTGGCACGTCATGGCAATGGTTTACTTCCTACCTAGAAGACAGGTTGTATGAGGTGACATGGAGGGGATCCACATCTGCTCCACACAGACTCTCCATTGGTGTTCCACAAGGCTCAATACTTGATCCTCTTCCATTCTCCCTCTTATCCCAGTCTCTTAGTCAGGTCATATCCTTGCACAGCTTTTCATACGATAGTTATGCAGAGGACACACAACTCATTCTCTCCTTTACTCCCTCAGACACCCGAATCTCAGCGTGTCTGGCACACATCTCATCCTGGATGACAGCTCATCAGCTGAAACTCAATCTCAGTCAAACTGAACTGATGTTCATCCCAGGTGATTTATCCTCCTGTCAAGACCTTGTGATCTCCCTAGACAACAATCATATCATTCTTTCAGTCACCGCCCCCAATCTTGGGGTAACTCTGGACAATCAACTCTCATTTTCCCCATTTTCATTTTCCTTTTGTGACACAATTCATGTATTCATGTATAAATGAAAAGTAAGTAAGGTTTCATATATATTAATCACATATTTTACTTGATTTCCTTTCTATGATGTTTTTGTTTTAAATGCAGAAATATGATTATAGTTTTGGAAATTGGTAATATTGGTGATATTTTTGTGCGGCTGGAACGGTACCGAATGTCAAGGTACCGAAATTCTAATCAAATCAACACCTACATAGCATTATAATATCATATCGTATTGGGTGGTCCCTGGTGATTCACATCCCCACTATTTGCTCAGTGATCAGGCAGCTAGCTGGCTAATTCACCTCAGAGTCAGTCTAAAAAGAAATCTCCCACATCATACAATTAAATATCACCCTGTTTTTATTGTGTATGGATGTGAATATAAGGCTAAATACAATATAGTTGCAAACACTGATGACTGGGCCCAAGCACCTGCGCTATCACTAGACAGTGGGCGTTTGGAAAAACAACACAAAATAGCTGACTTCCTGCTGAGTAGAAAAAATCTCAGGAAAATCAGAACACGGATTGGAATCTGTTGCCATTAGCACACCTGAGGGACCAATCCATTCTGGCACCCGGGTGCACCAGAAAGACAGTGGGCACAATGGGCACATGCATTTAAAGGGGAAATACCAATGCCATTATGACAAAAAATATTATATAACTATGTAATTATACATAACTAAGGAAGTTATAGCCACTTTTTGCCATAACAGGATACCACAGCTGAACCGTTTGCATTTTGCAAATACGAGGTTTCACCTTAAGAACTCGCCTCTGGAACAGATTAAATTCATATGGCAAGGTATAGCTGTATTTATAAAATTCTGATAGATAGAATCGAAATTCGAATCGGCACCGAGGAATCGTGATAATATCGTATCGGCTTGTCCCTGGTGAGTCCCATCACTAGTATTTACTCAGTGATCTGGGAGCTAGCTGGCTAATTCACCCCACAGTCAGTCAAAAAAAAAAAATCCCTGACATAATATAATTAAATATGAGCCTGTTTATACAGTATGTTGTTCCTGACAGTTAGAGATGTGCATGTGAGGCTAATTGGCAGAGTGACGCTCGTGCGCCATACACCTCCGACGGGATCTGTGATCGCCTAGACAACAGGCCACGCCCCCTGACAACCACGGCTCCGTCTCTTAACGCGTACTATTCTGCTTATCATGTGATCCATTATCGCAGAGTGCGGTTTTTTCCCTGCGGTTACATTCGGTGACGTAACCATTAATCCTATTCAAATTACAGATCAAACGTTTTATCAATATTATGCGTGTATAACCTTACCCGTAGCGCTGCTCTCCTCCAGTGTGGGCTGATCTACCGCTTTCCAACAACACGACCTCCCCCCTGAGGATCCCCTTCCTTAGATGGATAATTGATATGTTAATACACCAAGAAGCCGATGTTAATAGATATAAAATAAACGGGCAAATTAATGAAGAAGACTGATGCTCCTCCAATCAGCTCTCATAGAATCAGGAGCGATCCATTTGGTCAGCGCGCTGCTGGGTTCTTAAAGCGGAAACGCACTCATCGGTGGGGCCCACCTCCGCCACTTCAGCTGCCTTACAAACGGGCGCTCATTGGTGTTGCCGTTTTAAGTAACACTGCCTGCTGCAACGGAATAACGCGCTGTTTAATTACACGCCTTAATTAATGTGTTTGTTTTAAAATAACCGCTCCAGGGGTATATATATATATATATATATATATATATATATATATATTACAATCTTGTTTCTACCTTAGGCCCATTTAAGGAGTAAATGATATTTACTCTTCTTATTTATATTCTCATGAATTGAATTAGGATTAGATCTCATTACCAATGAACCAAAGCTTCATCATCTTTATCATAGTTAATTATTAGAAGGTCAAGGGTGTAAGCCTGCACCACCAAGCTGCCACTCTTTGGCCCTTGTGCGAGACCCTTAACCCTGTCTGGTTCAGTAGTGCTGTATCAGGGCTGATCCCAGCTAGATAAGAAAAAAAAGTGCTGTAATGTACAGTGCCATGAAAAGGTATATATATATATATATATATATATATATATATTGACATTTGTCACACTTAAATGATTGAGCTCATCAAACAAATTTTAATATTACACAAAGATAACCAGAGTAATAACAAAATGCAGTTTTTATATGATAAAAAAGAACATTTATTAAGACATTTATTAAAATAACCTACCTGGCTCAAATTGTCCCCTTTGTAAAATCATAAATGATATTTTGTAAAGCTTAGTTAAATAACATTTACCACACCCAGGCTTGATTTCTGCCAGACCTGTATAATCATGGAATAACTTAAATATAACCTGTCTGACAAGGTGAAGCACACTAAAATATGTAATAATAATAATAATAATAATAATAACTAAAAAAAGCAACATGATCTAAAAAAAAATTCAAGAACAGATGAGAAACAGAGTAATTGACATGTTTCAGTCTTTAAAGGGTTACAAAGCCATTTCTAAGGCTTTGGGACTCCATCGAACCACAAACAGAGAAAACAAACGGAGAAAACCTGGAACAGTGATGAACCTTTCTAGGAGTAGCTGGTCTTCCAAAATTACCCCAAGAGCACAATGACAACTCACCCAGGAGCTCATAAAAGAACCTAAAAAAAACCTGCAGTCCTCACTCACCTCTGTTAAAATCACTGTTCATGCATCAACAATAAGAAAGAGATTGGGCCAAAATGGCAACGATGGTAGAGTTCCAAGGTGAAAGCCACTGCTGACCAAAAAGACCACAAAGGCTCGTCTCACATAGTGGTGTAGTCAAAGTCCAGACTTAAATCCGATTAAGATCTTTAAAGCTGTTCATGCTCAAAATTCCTCCAATGTAGCTAAGTTAAAACAATTCTGAAAAGAAGAATGGGCCAAAATTTTTCCACAGTGACGTGAAAGCCTCACTGCCAGCCATCGCAAACCCTTGATTGCAATTGTTTCCACCAAGGGTAACACAACCAGTTATTGGCACAACCAGTTATTACTTTTTCATATAGGTAGGTTTGGACAGCTTTTCCCTTAATAAATGAAATAATTTAAAAACTGTATTTTGCATTTACTCAGGTTCTCTTTGATTAATGATCTCAAACATTTAAGTGACAAATATGCAAAAAAATAAAAATCAAGAAGGGGCAAATACTTTTTCACTGCACTGTATATGTGACAAATAATGTCTTCTTCTTTTTCATCACAGACCAGAAGTCTTTCCATGATCAGTGCACAAAACATACAAATCAAGCATGCTTTATGGAAAAATAACAACACTGAAAAATATGAAATATAGAAAAAGGTGAAATATAGTTAGTGATACCACCTTAAAGTTAATTTCCAATAACAGCATGTCCTAAAGTGTTTATTCTGTACTGTATATCAGATCTATGTGCCAATTTTAATTAAGCAATATCACACAAGAGGGAGTGCTGTTATGCTGGGTATCAGCACGGCTGTGATGTGGTCGAAGGCATCACAGCAATATAGCATGACCTCTAGTGTGATATTGCTTTTATACAACATTTCCACAAGCACAATTTATTATTAATAGATTATTATTTATTTCTTTATTTAACTAGTTATTTTGCTTCAAAAGCACATACTCTTCCGTGACTGGTGGAACTAATTAACGGCAACTGGCGGAGCTGGCGACTAACAGTTAGCGAGTGACAGTTAAATTCATACCGGTACTGTGTTGTCAAAAGGTAAGGAGAATAAACCATGGAGGTCATGTACAGTCCTGTAAATTCCTTTATATTTCACCTTCCAAGTCCATGGTCGTTCTTTCTACACTGTAAAGCAATGCTGAAGGCGCCCAAAATATGCAAACACACACACACGCACGGTGGTGTAGTGGTTAGCACTGTCGCCTTGCACCTCTAGGGTCCGAGTTTGATTGCCTGCCAGGTTCGATTCCCATCTTTGTGTGCATGGAGTTTGCATGTTCTCCCTGTGCTTGCTGGGTTTCCTCCAGGTACTCCGATTTCCTCACACAGTCCAACGACATGTAGGTTAGGTTAATTGGTGTTCTCAAATTGCCCATAGTGTGTGAATGAGTGTGTGTGTATGTGTATGTGTGTGTGCCCTGCGATGGTTTGGCACCCTGTCCAGGTTGTACCCTGACTTGTGCTCTAAGTCTTCTGGGATAGGCTCCAGGTCCCCGTGAACCTGAATACAGGATAAAGCGGTAATGATGATGAGTAAGATGACACACACACACACACACACACACACACCAAGTAGTGCCCTTGATCATGGGATAAAGAGTGATTTGGGATTCAGCCTTGAGTTAGGACCTAGTTAGCTTTGTAGCCATAAATAAAAGAGCGCAGATGGTATGTATGATTCTCATGAAACCATTAAAACACTACGGCACTAATGATTTTTTAAAATATGAAATGTGTAATTTAGTAATATAAAAAAGCATCAGAATAAAGGTCTAATTATATGGTGTAATTATATGCCCTGAGAAAAAATGACTAAAGCCATCATGCCTCCTCTATAGTTAGTAAAACATCCTGTGGCACCTCATCTTCCGCAACATCATTCTCATACATATTGTGTATGACTTTTAAATATCTCTTATGCATTTAATATTCATTTAAATGTACTAACTGATGCTATTTTGCTTTATGATTTGTTTCATTGTAGACAGTCAGCAAGTGAAAAAAAAAAAAAGCTTTAGCAAAGGCCCAACTGACAAAGTTGGAGGAAAAATTATACAGCAACCCAGAACTGCATGAAGAGTACAGAAGGAAGAACCCTAGCAAAAAATCTTCTGCATCCTCATTTATTACATCCATATACCTCCTCTTTGACTCCATGTCCAACATTTTCCTACCAATATACTCACTCTCCCTCCTATTAACATGTCCAAACCATCTTAATCTAGCTTCCTTCACTTTGTCCCCCAAACGTCCAACATGAGCTGTCCTTCTGATGTACTCATTCCTAATCCTGTACAATTGTGTCCCTCCCAAAGATAACTTCTTTGGAAAACCTGTATATCATTACCACAACAGATGTTCATTAGATGTTAATTTAATTAATGGAAAATAGTACTTTGATTTTAAATGCATGTGCAGAATCTACAAATGATGTTCTTTCATTTCATAAAAAAAATGGTTGTAAATTGTGGACGGTGTTGCTTTAATGAGAAAAATCAACCAAAATGTAAAAAGCTGTTGGATTAAAAAATAAATATTATTTCAGAATATTCTGTGCATGACTATTAATAATCCATTTTTTAAAATGTAAAAATGTTTTATAACAGTATTGTTTTCAGAGTGTTGCTGTAATTAGATTTTTTAAAGACTTATTTTGGAAATTATGTTTAAAAAGGTGTTAAATGCTAAATAAAAGTTTTGAAATTAATGTTTACAAATACTCCAGGCTTTGTTGCTAATGTCTGAAAAAAAAGTTAATTTAAGCATTTTTTAATTTTTCATGCTTGAAATTTTTTAAACCACGATTTTGGGAGAATCATCCGTATAGATACGGATCTTTCAATTCCAGTTAGTTTGGCTCGACATCCATGGTTTTTTTTTGTTGTTGCACAAAAGCGTTTGTTATAAGCATGTATCCAAAATGGCGTCTAATCCTTAAAACTACTTTCCTGGCAAGACAATTAGTCAGTATATATTAAATATATTACCAGTATATTTAACTGGGTCTGTACATAAATGGGTGGTTAAATTTCAGCTTAAAAGTTTGTGACAAAGGTAAATTAAGTTTAAAATGAACACTGTGTGGTATGTACAGTCAAACTTTGTATAGTTTGTATATGTTCCTGTTAGTCTTTCGGATGCTCCTATTGAGGGGCCGCCACAACGTACCATCCGATCCGCACACACAACTTGGCACAGGTTTTACATTGGATGCCTTCAGGACGTAACCCTCCCACTTTATCCGGGCTTGTGACCGACACTGCATCCAGTGACTGGGGTTTGGGTGTTGGATGGGAACTGAACCCAGGTGAGAAACCTACCCACTGAGCCAATGCCTTTCATTTTTTAAATAAAACTGTTAAATCCTGCCATCTAGTTGCAAAAGAGTGCCATAGCACTTATAGTATCAAGAACACTTCAAACAACAAGTGAACTCAAAGCACGTTTTAACATTTAAGTCATTGTTTATTATTTGCAATTACGTGAGTAACAAATTATTTACAATTGTTGCTTCACAGGAATCTTTAAAACAGAGAAAAATTGTCTGAGATACAGAAAGAGAGAGAGAGAGAGAGAGAGAGAGAGACAGATACATGTGGCAATATTTTGATGCTGCTTTGGCTGGTTGGTTAAACCTCCATGGAGACGGCAAAGAGAAGAAGGGTTGAAGAAAGATGGAGTGATGATGAACAAGAATTGCAGGAATACATTGAGAGGTGACTACCAGGTCAAACCATCCTCCATTCTGTCCATCCTGGAAGAAACACAGGGCGAGGGTCAGACTCTCTGAGCGAGACACTAATAATCAGATCAATATTACAGGATTCGAAACGTGTAACCCTGCGGTTGTCTCTCACCGCGGCCTGATGTCCTGTTCATCACCACCGAAGAGCAGCTCGGCCATCTCTACCTCCGGAGAGGACCTCTTCCCGTACCTGAGAGGAAAAACAACATGAGAGGAGAGTAAGAGCAAAACAGTAGGAGAAAGAAAGAAAGAAAGAAGAGAAAGAAGAGAAAGAAAGAAAGAAAGAAAAAAGAGAGAGAGAGATAATGAGGCATGAATGGGAGGGAGGACATGAGAGAGAGAGAGAGAGAGAGTTGAAAAGATGTTTGTTAGAATCGCTCGAAGCATAACATCAATAATTAAATGAATAAGTAACAACTCAATTAAAATGAAGTAAAAAATGAAAACGAAAGAAAGCAAAAAAATAGAAGGAAAAAAAGAGAAAAAGAGTGAGGAAACAGAATAAAAAACAAGATTAGAGCAAGATAATAAGAGAAAGAAGGGAAAATTGATGTTTGTTTCAATTGCTCAAAGCATACGAATGATAAAATAAAAATAAGATGAAAAAATAAAAATAAGAGAGAGAGTGAGAGAACGAGTGAAACAAGTGAATAAAAGTAAGAAAAAATAAAACGAGAGTGAGTCATAGAGAGATAGAACGAGAGGAGAAAAAGAACAAGAGAATTAGAGAAACAAAGGAAAAAAGAAAGAAAGAAAGAAAGAAAGAAAGAAAGAAAGGAGAAATGATGTTTGTTTCAATCGCTCAAAGCACAACATGAATAAATGGATCAAAAAATGTGAATTAAACAGAGAGAGTGAGAGAACGGGGGAAACTAGTGAATAAAAGAAAGAAAAAATAAAACGAAAGAGACAAGGAGAGACAGAACGAGAGAGTATGAGCAAAAGAATAGGAGAAAGAAAGAAAGAAAGAAAGAAAGAAAGAAAGAAAGAAAAAGGAAAAAAGAAAGGTTGAGCGACAAGAAATAAATGAAAGAGAGATAAAAGGGAGGGAGAGAGAGAATTGAATAGAGGTTTGTTACTGTTGCTCAAAGCATAACTGGAATAAATGGATGAAAAAATAAAAATAAGATAATGAGAGAACGAGAGAAACGAGTGAATAAAATAAAGAACGAGAAACAAGGGAGAATTAAAAAAAAAAGACAGAGAGAGGAGAGTCAGGGAAAGGGATATAGAGAAAGAAAATAATTATAATTAACTGCTTGACCTGTCAGAGCATAAAAAGAGCTCCCTCTGTGTGTGTTCGTGTGTGTGTGTGTGTGTGTGTGTGTGTGTGTGGTAAAACGCTGATAAATGCCACAGGTTAAGCCCACTTAATGAGGTTCGAACCCCGTAGCCGAGGCTGAATTGTGTACACACTCTTTCTTTACATGTTACAGTCACACACCACAGCAAAAAGAACCTCATGATTGCTGTGATCCGGATGCGGCCCAAACCCAGCGCGGGCGAAGAACACGAACCCGTACCGAGAGTGCAATAAAGGTGTAGAGCTTACCTCTGCCTGGTGATCAGGTTGATGTAGTGGCGCAGTGCCGTGTGGTACTTGGCCAGCTCCTCGGGCCCCGCATCCCCCGCCGGAGGTTCAGGTTTGGGCGGGTATGCCTCCGCCACACACACCAGGACGCACAGCACCACGGCTACGGGAGCTAGCCAAGACTTCATCGTGTCAGCTGAGTCTGAGTGGAACAGAGCGAGATGATAAGGTCAGGTGTAGACATGAAGTCAGTCAGAGCTAGCATGCACCGTGGCTAGTTAAGAGCTAGCATGTGCTTAGTTTCTAATACGTTGCTTTATTAACAAAAAAATCTAAGAACGCTGAACTCATATCTACACTGCCAGCTTGACACGTTTCACTCTGTATATAGTAATCAAAAGCAAGTGTTTACATGGGATGGTTTAGAAAACAAATAAAGCTTGAATTATATTTTTTGTATTTTTTTTTCTCCTCAAATCATCAATGTGTCATTTGTCAACTACTCAAATCTCTGCTTTTTTTCTTCTCTTTAGTTACTCACATGCATGAGATTGGGTTTTAATTTCTTTTTATAAACCTTTATAACGCAGGCACTTCGTCGACTCGTTTATCATTAACCGCCTCACTGGTCCGAGTATCACAAAGTTTATCCAGTTTAGACAAAAAGAAAAGAAAAACCTGAGAAAGAGGCCAAAAGATTTGACCTTCATTAATGTAACGTGTCAAATAATTTAACTTTGCCTTATAAAAAAAAGTGAATTCCTGCCCGTCTGTTTAACAAAACGAGATAAAGGTCACCGAACAGATGATGAAACTTAAAACATTGAAAAATTTGAAATACGTCAAAGTCCAGGGATTTTGATAAACAACAAAAGAGGCTTAAAAGGTTCAAAGTAAAAAGAAAGTCTGAAACTCTTGACGTTGTACACACTGTTAGATTATTTTACATTATTATGTTTTACATTAAACACAATCAATAATAATCAGAGACTCCATATTAGGGAGAACATGACAGCGCTCTCTGGGCTACTGATCCCTTTTTATCAAAGACTGCAGCTTTTTACAACAGTGTAAATCTCTCAAGACTGTCAGTAAAGTTAAAGCTTTAACCGCTGACACTGGAGACTCCTTCCTTCAGCTTAGAGGAATCACATTTCAATCACCTGAGTTACCAAAAACCTGCAATCTTTGACTTAAAATAAGAAGAAGAGCTCCGATAAAGACTCACTGTGGTGTTGGAGGTGGAGGGTCGGAGCAGAGGCGCAGCTTGAACGGTGATCTCGTTTGTCCTCCTGTCTCTGATGCTGCTGCTTATATACAGGCAGGGAGGGAAGGGAACGAGGGAACACTCCACCCTCATCTCAGCCCGTTTACAATCTCTGACTCAACCAAGCGAGTGGGCGGAAGGTGCGGGCGGGGGGGCACAAACGCAAACGACATTTATGCTTTGTTACGTCTTTAATCATTGGGAAATTTTGTAATCATACCAAAAAAAAAACAAAAAAAACTAATTCTGAGGAGGCATTTCTAATGGTGTTGAATTACATGAAAATTGAAATGACTTTGAAAAGATGTGAAGGATTTATTTCTACCAAATGAAGTGAAATTATGTTTTGTTTTTTTCTAGATATCTAAACTTGAAAAAACGTTTTTTGTATAAAACTGTAGATTGTTTTTCACTATAATACAACTTCCATTATAGTAAATGCTTCACTAGTAACAGATTTATCATTATTATATACTACATGATATAGGGATTACTTTTTCACATCTGTTGGATGGTTCAGAGAGCTTTTTTACCCTTAGAAATGAAATAAATCATCATTTAAAAGCTCATTTTGTATTTACTCGGTTTGTCCTAAAATTTATTTAAAGATACGTTTAACTTTAACAAATAAGCAAAAAAATTTTAAAAGGCAATGGGTAAATATTTTTTCACAAAAAAATATTACATTAAGTACTCATAAATCCATGAAGGGGGAGAGGGGAGCTTACTTTAGATTTACACACACACACACACACACACACACACAGCGCCTACACGCACAAACAGGAACACTTAAAGTGCAGGTTAATTTGTTTTATTTTTACTTTATATTTTGTGTTAATTATTTTTATGTATTTATTTTTTGGGGCTGTGGAACGAATAATTTGAGTTTTCATTATTTCTTATGGGAAAATTTGATTTGGTTTACGAGTGTTTTGAAATACAAGCCGACTTCCGGAACGAAATTATGCTCGTAATTCAAGGTTCCACTGTACTTAGGTTACTGTATTTATCAAAATCCTTTGTTTATGGATGATGTCATAGATCAGTGGTTTTCAACCCTAGTCCTGGAGGAACACTGTCCTGCATGATTTATTGTTTTTCTGCTCAGGGGTTAAGAAAAAAATCACATCAATTAAGAAAAGGATGTTGAATTGATTTGGGACCCGCCAGATGCTGACTGTAAGCAGGAAACTGTGGCAAAACGTTTTTAGATAGCATTTAGCTGTTTACGGTAGCCGGCTGACTGAATTAGGCTACTGTGTAAAAATGTTATTCTGTCTCGAAAACTTTACATGATAGATGAATTTGGTTTCACCAGCATGTTCAGCAAGTGAAATTTAACAAAAGCCACTCAATAAATTATTTGGAAATTTGTGTTTGCAAAAACAAAAATAAGTCATTCATTTAAATGTTGATTTTTATTAATTGTATTTATGTATTCTATGTTTTATCACTGTGACAACAAATTGACAACAAAAACATAAACACACAGTGGTACCTTTGAGGTTTATGCACTGTGAGGAAATTTTATTTGACTTTTGTATAAATTTGAACAAGATGCTTTCCAACTTTTCTTTTAGCTTCTATTCCAACATGGACAAAAAAGTACAACCTTCACTTCAGGATAAGTTTCCAGAAGACATTGGAATTTAAATCCCGAAACAAAAGTGTTTCATCTTTCGATCTTTGAAACAAACCAATTCATGATTCCATGGACAGCGATTCCTTGGGTAGCTTTTCGTGATGACCCTGTTCATGTTCTTTAAATGCTTTCGAAAACATTCCCGTAGAAATATGAAGCAATTGAAGGTGCTGCAGGCTGAAACTCTTCACAACTAATTCCTTTGATGGATGGCACATAGCCACAAGTTACGTAGATGCTAAAACGCCTCGGTGATGCTTTGGGAGATTCCACCTCAGCAACCTGTAGCAATAATCTTACTAAACGCCTTGCATCATCCATCTTTTCTTTCCGTCCCCTTCTTCCTACCAAACCAATAATTCATCCCTGTCCACACAGACTGTCGTGTTCATATCTCCAGAAAAAGAGGGATGGCGCCAGCATTGTTGACAGTGCGATCTGGCTTCTTTCACATTTCAAATCTATTGAGCCTCGAAGTGGCGTCCGAGTGCCCGGAAAACACACTCATATCTTCACCATTAATAGTCCGAATGTGTCCAGGCTGCCATCAGAGTTCCTGGCTGAATGAAAACACTTAGCTTTAGAACTGCTAGTGTTAATAGTAACAAAATTAATCTAGCTTTAACAAATCATGATGTTAGCATGATCCTAACAAAGCACTGATGAAACAGCAGCACAAAACTGATTGATTGAGACGATGACTAACAAACCAGGTACGGAATAGAAGTTAAGTTGGCTGATTGAAAATCCATTGACCTTTCAAATACTTCGGTGTATTCTACACCTCCACAGCTGACATAAACAGCCCTAAAACAAACATTTGCCAAGCTCTTGCAGTTTCCTCCAGCTCCACAGCCGTGACCATTCACTGGGCAATAAAAGTCAACCGGTGCGCAGTAGATGATGATTCTCCACTTCAGCCGATTGGCGTGGGTAAACACAGAGAAAGCCAGCTGAGATAAGAGCTAAAACAAACCCTCATGCTGCGCTAAGACCACAAACATACTGGTCTGGGATAATGCACTCCTAAAAGGATGATTGCTGGGAGCTTTGTGTTTGATAAGCAAACGTCCTAGTGAAGTCTCAAAAGACTTGAGACATACTGTGAACATGGACTTAATTTTTTTCCACCATGATCCCATTTATTGCAATACTTGACAGAAAATCAAATATAAGTAAAGCTTTAATCTTAACATGTACATCAGCTATTAAAGAAATGTCCTCATTCAAAGCAACATATTTTTACAATGAAATGCTATTTGACAGATACACCGGTCTTGTTTGCCTGATGTACCCCATGAGACTCGATCGGATTGGTACCTGGGGAGTTTGGAGGCCAGGTTGGTGGCTTTGCCTGCTGGGCCAATGTGTGGTGGACTGTGGTGCACTCTGTGTTCTGGCACCTTTGTATCACGGCCTGCATTGCCTTTTGATTAAACCAGATGAGCTGGCCTCTGGTCCCCTGGGGCATTGGTTAGCCTAGGGTACCCATAAGCCTGTATTTACTTGGATATACTTGATAATCATTGTTAATGTTATGGCTGATCAGTTTATAAACATTTATTTTACTGATTTGTTCGCCTCCTAGATCTCAAAATTAGAACCGCTACAAGCATTAACAAAGTTGCTGAGGCAGGTATCATACAGCCCCCTGCCCAGAAAAGAAACAGTGAAGAATCCATGTTAATCCCCAGGATGGAAAGGGTTCTACTCCAGGTTGAGGTTGTTTTTTAACTACTTCCTGGATGCCATGATCGTGTTTTACTGCAAAGAACCAAAATGAAATAAAAATGAAAACTCGCTGACTCAGACAAATCTCTGTCAAAGTCTAAGCTCATACATTGTGTCTATGATATACAAAGCCAATTCTATCTTACAGATGAACTGCAAAGGATTAGGAGAAGGGGTTAGGAAGTGGATAATGACAAATGAGTGTAGCAGAAATGAGCGTGCACCACAGCAACATCTACATTTACATTTAGGTATTTGGTAGACACTCTTATCCACTTACAAAAGTTCTTTGAAGTTTCCCTCATAGATCCTTACACTGGTTACTAGTTACTAATTATAAGTTCTATGAGTCAAAAAAGAGGTTCTTTGTTATTTACCCAAATATGTAAGGAACAGGTATGTCTTCAGTCATCGCTTAAAGATCTAGAGGAAGTTCATTCCACCACCTAGGAAACAGGACAGAAAACAATCTAGATGCATGTCCTCCTCGATCCATGAAAGATGGGATGACCTCATCTTTTAAGATGCAGTTCAGTTGGAAGTGTTGTTAATCTAAAGTTTAATAACATTCTCATTTATTCATATTAAAAAAATATAACCCAGTACCTATTAATAACTACTAATCCTGTCATACTCTGTGGCATGGTTGTTAAAATAAATGCATAGTTTTTGTAGTAAAAAGTTTCTCCACTTTTCAATCCAATCAAGAGGCAAATCAATTGCAATCCTCCATAATACAATCTTAAAATACAACTCAGTGTGAGAAGTTCATCATTAGCTGTACTGACTACGTGAGGAAAGGTGAGGGAAAATAACTGTAGTTGATCCAAATAAATCCAAGATAAATAACAGAGCTAGTATGTGAATGCACTTACTTTCTAATCAACTAGCTCAAGTTACATGCACAGAAACATGCAAGTTCTTTTCATAGCCACTATTTAACCAAGGAAACATAAAAGCAGCCAACTGAAATGTTTCAGTTTTTCCCTGATTGGTTCGTTTAAAGTAGGCTACTGATTCCTGTATATGTTGAAAATGATGAGCACCAGAGTACCTGTGACTGTGGCGAGGAAAAATGCTATTGATTCACTCCTAATTAGAACCACGGTTATGCTAACAAGCCTGACAGGAGGGAGATCGATTTCTCCTCCATGGAAGTGAGGCAAGAATCTGCGAGTGAAAGACAAATCGCTTCATAAGGGAGAATAATTCATTCTTCTGCTGAGGAAATACAATGCATGTCCTAAAGGTGCATAAAAATGTTCTTGTATTAACACACCTTCAGCTATGTATTATAGAGTTAGCGCTTGGAAAGCATAGCGGTGAGTCCTACAGACACGTGTGATTTATAGTTTTCATTAGGGAGCTTCTTGAGGTTAAATTCTTAGAAAAAAAAAACAACGTTGGAATTTGGCTGCAGGTCAACATAAATAGAAATGGTAATCTTTAGAGGGTTTAAAGATGAGAAGAGTGATGCTAGGACGCTTAAATAAATGTTTTTACTCTTCAATGACGTCACAAAGCATTAAATCAGTGAGGTTTGTCTTTAAGCAGCGGTGAGCCGCCGTTACATCAGTCACAGACATAGGAACATTTAAAACGTAATAAAATTTGAACCGGAGCAAACATGGAGAGCGCTGCGTCAATCTTCCAGACCCTGACTGGACGCAAGACAAACATCTTAACCCCCATGGATAGACGCCTCTCACCGACGTGTGGAATGGTAGTGCCACTGGTACGATCTGCTCCGTGCTCACTCGGACGAGACCTGAACATCTTTATGGGCACCTCGCCTGATAGCGCGCTAACAAACATGTGCCGTCTGGGGCTAATGTGAGCAGAGTGCTTCAGAGACCTGTTTGCCTTGTCGTGTGTGTGAGAGAGCGGAAGAAAAAACACACAGGCTGATACAGATAATGTACAAAGTACAGGCACAAAGGAAGGATAAAGGTAATAAAGTATATTACACAAATATTCTTATTTTTATCAAAGAATCATGAATAGGGGATTAAGCGAGGGGAAGGGGTTTATTGTCCCAGAGCTATTGAAACGCATAGGTGAGGTCAAGACAACATCCAGAGCATCACAGCACTCTGTCAAGCACGGAGTGGAGCTCTTGCTGTTTCAGGAGGAACAATAGCAGCCTGCTGGAAGAGAAACACTTAAAGGAGCCTTAAAGGATGAGTGCTAAACGGTAGCATGCCAGGTTTCATTCACGCTAGATGGACTCTTCAGCCATGCGAGAAACATAAGCATTAACCACTTTATTAGGAACTCGTTCAGTCAAACATATTGCAGCAGCACAAACGTGTGCATAGGTTTACGTTACTGTTCAACTTCGTCAACGGAAATAATGAGGAAAAATATTTGTTGACGACTTTTTTTACTGGGACTAAAAATAGACATCAATGAACAGTGACAGTGACAAAATCAGCATGAAAAAAGGTGAGACTAAAATGTGTTTTTTTAAAAAAACCTAATAAAACGCCTTTATTTTCATCAACATTAAATTTTCGTCACAATCCGCTGCAATACGGTGTTCATTCAGTGCGCGGCGTATCAATGCGCGCATAGTCACGGGATGTTACAAGCTCAAGCATCTTTAACTATTCGTCACCACATACTCTTCGTCACAGCAGTATTACTCTGGCCAAAGTGAAGAGCCGATATTTGGGCCCATTTTCTTCATATTGAACTGGAGAGAAAAAGCTGATGTGTAGTCATATCGGAGAGGAAACAGTGGGGGAACACAATTACTGTGAAAAATACCACGGCATCCCATAACAATCACCCAGTTTTACAGCCTCTTTGTTGTAATGATGTTATCACATTCTAACATAATTATGTTGTGATGTATTTTATTTTATTTTATAGTTAATCCGTTGCCAAACACACTAAGCTAATAGGTTAGCAAATGATTGCGACCCAGTGCAATAGCAAATGATGTGTGTAAATTTATAAAAGAAATAACAAAACACTGTATTGTCCATACTGCTCCTATTGTTTTGTAGTTAAAAAACATGGACATGTGGTGGTTAAAAATAAATATAATTAGCTGAAAACATCAGATGAAAAGATACATTTTATTTATATACAATTAATTTGTGTAAAACCTTTAAAAATGGTTTTGGCTACACTAGATTGACTGTAGGGTTAATTAATAATATCTTATCTTATTGCTAAAATGTTACATTTTCATTTACTAAAACTAGACTAAAACTAGACTAAACAGAAATGGGATAAGATTGACTAAATACGATAAAAACTGAGACATTTATACCGGGACTAAGACTAAAATAGACCATAGACTAGAAAATAGCTGCCAAAATTAACACTAGTTCATTTCAATCAGACTCAAAAGCAAAAGTGTGATCTTATTTCATTTCAGAATTTGACAGATATCCTTATCCAGAGTGACCCAACACTTTTATCTCATTATACATCTGAGCCATTGAGGATTAGGGGCCTCGCTCAAGGGCCCAACAGGGGCAACTTGGTGGGGGTGGTGGAGTTTGAACCTGGGACCTTCTAAACCATAGTCCAACACTTAAGGCACCTACCCTGCCCTTCTGCCAAATCTTATGTGACAAATCCATTATAGATTCTATTCGCGCTCATTACTGTAAAATATATTGTCCTCTAGAGGAATAACTGAGACACAATCTCTTTTATCCAGAGCTTTTCAGTGCTAAGAGCAACTAATTGCTGTAATCACTCTTTATAGCCTCAGAATGTCCAACACATACAATTTCAAGGTGGATGAGCTACAACTTATACAGCTACATCACAGGGCACTGAAATTGGATAGTTAAAGATGGGAAAAACAGAAGGCAATGTTCCGATGTTTGACGTGAATGTTAACTGAAGCTCTTATCCGCGTGGTTTTATTTTTCTTAAACTGCCTCCAAAAACACAACGATGGCAAACGACCGCGACATCACCAGATCTTTATTTTACCTACAGTTTCAGCGATATCCACCTTTAAATAACTAGTTAATGCAAGCTAGGACTAGCCGAGTAACGGAGTATTCTGCTTCGTAAATCAATACTCTCTTATATTTACATTTAATCTAATGAACAATCTACAGAGCAGCAAGGTAATTGTGACCATTGTTTAAAAATATCTTTGACACACCAACATTTTGATGATTGTTTTCATGGTAATCAGAAAATGTTCTTTAGGTGATTATATTTTATTCACTGCAGGTCAGCTCTGGCTTGTCTCTGAACTTTGTCATTTCCAGTTTTTTTTATATATATATCGTTGGAGTAACTAATATTAACCATTTGCTGGAGTTTGACTTGCAGCCCAGCTAATTTACATAAAGGGATGCTAGTCTGTTTAACCTGGGATTAGCAAAGAAGTCAAGCTAACTTGGCTAAATGAATCCAGCTGATGTTAGCACATTAGTAAAACTTATAACAACTTATAACAACACCCACATGCTGTTGCAACTGAAAGTTCACGCCTTCGAAACAGGTAAATGTACTTGAGACGAGACGGCAAATTTAATAAAAGTGTTTATTTACTCAATCATACTGGAACATATTACTGAGATAAGGCCAGGGGCACTAACCCACATATTAGCCTGATGCACCTGGATAGCTCTAGCGCCAAGAACATTGTGTAGCATGAGAAGGTCAATAGTTGGATGATTCTGGATGGAGTTTTGTTTTCTACGCCCATGAGGTTTAAACAGCATATACATATCATACCTTGAATAAGTCTTTCTAGTCATTCTTAAGAATAAAAAGTCACAATCTATGATTCAATTGGCCACTTTTAGCTTTGATTGCAGTGCCCAATGTGGTGTCCAGTCCATGTGTGAAAATGATTCCTCTTGCTCCCACTCTTTCACACACTGAGTTCTGGAATATGGCCGTTCCATCAGGGAAGAAAATTCAGGTCGTCAGCTGAATTCAGTTTATTTCCACATAACATTGCTGAGTCTCGACCTGAGTAACTGATCAACCCCAGATCATAACACTGTCTCCAGAGGCTTGTACAGTGGACACTATGCATGATGGGAGCATCGCTTCATGCGCTTCCCTTTTTACCCTGACACGCCCATCACTCTGGAATAGGCTCAATCTGGACTCATCAGGTCACATGACCTTTTCCCATCGCTCCAAAGTCCAGTCTCTACCCCTAACAAACTGAAGACTTTTTCTAATGAGTCTCACTAACAAGTGGTTTTCTTATGGATACACAGCTGTTTACCTGTGAGTTCCCATCAGTATGGAAATGCTCTTACTTTCACTATTAAACATAGATCTGGTTTTTACTGTTGATATTTTTCTATGATTTTTTTTTCCTGACCACATTTCTTTTACAAAAGTTGAATATCCAGCACTATCCTTCCAGGTTTTAATAATGTGTTGGACATTCTTAACCCAATTGGAGTCATTTAAAAATCACCTTAGCTGTTTTCGGTACTTGATTCAAGCCAATTATTTGGCGAGGCAGTGTATAATAAGCCATGTATTTTTCACTCCCAAAAGGTACTCTCATCAGATTGACAAGAAGCTTTTAAAGAGAACTTTAATCTTCATATACTGGCGAGATGAAGGTAGATCCAAGAATCTAAACAAACCACATTACAGAAACCTTTTTCTAACAGTAATGTTCCTTAAGAAGAAACCTTCGCACCTCCCTCCTTGTCTCACTTTTCATAATGAACGCCATTAACCATCTGCAAATGAAGTGTCAACAACTAATGGCCGGGTCAGTGGCTTGGCTTAACAAGGCAATTTCTGATCAATCCAGGATTTTGTTAATGTTAAAATCACGCTAACGTGGCTAGCAGGGGAGACGTGCTGTTGATGAGGCATGGCTTTAGGACTACAAGAAACGTGATTGAAAAAGTGAAGTGGGAATGAATGACCAGAGATGAAGAAGCAAATTCGTATCTTCTTGTGCATTGAATATATGGTACTACACACTGTAGTGTACAACATACAGGGTTAACGCTGCACCTTGAAGAAGCCAGGGTCTGATCCATTCCAATTCCACTGGTCTTCTATCAACCCGTACATCATTTAAAGCTATGTTTATAACCCAGGAATGATGGGAAGACCAACACAGCCCTGGTTTCTCTCTCTCTCTCTACATCCTAATGCAGTCCTGACTCATCACGTCAGTTCAGATCGAACGAAACGAGGTGATGTTAATCAGCGAGCCGCTCTGGGGAGGGGGCTGGTCTTTCCAACCGCCAGCACAGTACATCTGTAACGAAACATCGCATCCTCATCCATAATTACACTCGTTCATCTCGAGCCAAGGAGCAGAGTCTAAACTTTTAGTCCAAGTTGATGGGATGTATTCTGACTGATGGAAATTTGATGCAGAAGAAACACCAAAACAGCAAAAAGTCTATTTCAGTCTTGGTGTTTAAGGTACTTCCATTCAAATCAGCTAAATATTACAGAGCTTCTCGCTCGCTCCCCCCCATTTCAAGAATATTAGACTTGAAATGATTCACCAACGCGTTGAACGAGAATGGTCTCGACTGAAACGATTCACTGAGTCAAACACTGATCTCCTGAGGATGACGGAAATGATTCGCAGAACAAAACAGAAGCTAACCCCAATCTCGACTGAAAGGATCCAGTGAATCAAACACCGACCCGCTGAAACAAAGGAGCGACTCCTGTCACAATATCTGAAACAATTCAAGGAGTCAAATAATGATCTGCTGAATAAGAACGGAATGAATCTCAGTCTGGACCAAAAGAATCCAGTGAGTCAAAAAAAAATTATGAATATGTTTTGCTTCCATTTTTCAACTCACCTTCGTGACATGTTAATAAATAAATAAAACCTCTCAAATGTCTAAAAACATGTCTTAAACAGATGATACAGACAATAAACTGGTAGCTTCATTTTTAATAACCTGCACTTAACTTTTTTTTTTTTTAAACAATAAACAAACCAAAACATACCATAAACTATTTTATACCAAACTTATGTCTATTTAAGCTTGAATTAACAGTAAAATAAAAGACCAATCGCCAGAAATTATTGTACAAGTACAAACAAAGAAATAAAGTAACAGAATTAATTAACAGGAAATTTTTTTGTTAATTATTGCCTCTGCGTACAAATAGAGTTATTAACGTCATTTCCATCACAAAAGCAAACAATTCTTTCAAAAACGTGCAGGAAGGACAAAAAAAAAAAAAAAGACAAAACTATTCTGATTTCGCCAATAACGTTTCCAACATCTTGGGCAAAAAACAATCAAGAAAGTGATAGAAGTCCTGAAAATGTCCCGCGGGATCACTGGTGGCTTTAAACTTGAGCACAGCCTTGGTGCAATCGTCACTGCCAGCAACCACGGCGTCCATGCTGAACTTCAGCTCCTCTTTGGGGTCTGGGTCGTTCTCTATGATGTACTGCGTCACCCTGCTCTCGATGCTGCTGCAGCCCCCTTCAGGCTTGGAGGTCTCGTCACTTGTTTTGAGTAAGATCCTGCGGATCTTACGGCGGCCGGCCCACACCGGGTGTCTCTGAGTCCAGATCCAGTGAGCCGCCTCTGGACGATCTGCCGAAGCTTCCAGTTTCATTCTCTTCCCCTGGGGTGAGGAGGAACTGCAGGACGAGGATGGGCCTTCCTCTACAGACAGGGGTCTCTTTATCCCAGAAGGACCTGCAGGCTGATCACTTGAACTGTCAAGACTCTCATTGTTGTTGTTCACTTCCTCCTCTCTGGCTTGATCTTGAAGGATCTCGACCTGGTCTGAAGGTGTACACTTGAGGATCTCCTTAAATACCACCTCTAAGGCGGAGCAAACCTTCTTAAACCAAAGAGCTCGGAACGTCTTTCCTGCTGAACGTAGCTCTGCACGGAAAGAATCTGTCAAAGTGTCCTCCCTGAACGCGATGCTGATCTCCGGTACTTTTCCTGCACTGTCCTGACCCTCGAGAAGAGGTGCAAAAAGCTTTGCTATCCCCCAGGACTTCCCCTTGGACGACTTGCGCTGGTACCTCGAACTTCGGCAATACTTCTCAGCTTCGCACAATTCCCTGCGAAGATTCCTGTGTGTTCGCTCAGTGAGGTTGCCGGCGACGTTATGGTTGAGTTCAAACGGGTCCAGGATGTTTACAGGTCCCAGTTTAGGGCGTATTGTTTTCTGTCTGGTGGCGTCTGAGCTCTCTGCAGCATCGGGCATCTCTTCTTCTCTGCTCAGAAACTCTGTGATGGGAAGAACACGCCCGGCTCTCAGAGATATCACCGATCCAGGAAAATCTAATGTGGAGTAGTAGGTAAAGAATCCGAAAAGTAAAGTACCTGATGGGGAGAAGGGCAAAATGAGACAATGAGAAACTGCGAAAGAACCAGATCATTAAAGATCAGCCTTATACTCGATTAGAAGTGTGTATGGGACTGTTTCTTGACTGATTACTGTCAAAGGAATTCTAACCAATCCCACCCACTTCCCAATTTTTATTTTAAGCCAATCCCACCATTTTACCATTCCAACCCATTTCCAAAAAAAAAATCCCATCTAATTAATCCCATCCACTCCACAAAGAGTTTGATTAATCCCACCCACTCCCATGGAAGCATGAAGAACCCTGATAGCTTGTATCGGTTTCTGATCATTTTTAGCAAATTAAGTCAACAAATTGGTCTCTGCACCAAATTCACCAAAGTTATATGAATTAGCACATATTGTGTCTCATAAGCTTGCTTGTCCCGTAACTGCTTAATTTTTGAAAAGCATTGGAAGTAAATTTCAATTGTCGACATGCACTGCACATTTTAATGAATACTCACACAGGTCGTCTGTGTTTTTACTAGGAGGCACTCTGAACGGCTGACTCGGGAAGGTGCAGTCCCACCCGTCAATGACGCACTGTTCCTCCTCACCTACAGAAAAAAATACATCTTTGTGATTAATATTTTGGTTTTTCTGCAGTATTTCTTCAACTCTAATTTTTTTTACGTCCTTCTAAAGTGATTGAAACACAAATCATTCAGCAGTATATAGGCAATAAAATCTGGCGTCCATGAAGATCTGGAAAATTCAGGAAAAACGCTCGGATCCTGTGTACGTCTGCATGATCAAACTAACTTAAATAATCCTTGCTTGGATCAACTTAAAATACTATAAATTAACATGGATTAATTCATTTTTATATTTGCAACATAAATCGGTAAAGCTGCAAAAGTACAGCGGTGCTGACGGATAAGCTGCATGCTTATTATTGAATTATTCTATTGTATCTGTGTAGACGCAAGTCAAGCTACCTTCCATTTTTTTCAGCCTTTACCCTAACTGACTCCTCATTTTGTGCTCCCAACTCTCTGTGCCCGTAATTTACTTTTTATGAAGTTTTGTGGGCATGAATATAAGCAATTAAGCTGACGAGTATAAAGAAAACCTCCTTTCTGAAACTTTTAAAGTTTACTTTCTTTCAGTGAATGACCAGAGACACCGTGTCCGATGCTGCATTATACCATAATCTGTGGTAAAAGTAAACATTTCAACTAAATAGCGTTTAATAAAAAAAAAAATTTAATTACAAATAAAAAAAATATACAGTTGCAAGCAACAATGAGCGGGGCCAAGCACCTTGCGCCATCACCCCTGGGTGATGCATTTAAAGAGGACATACTAAAAACATTATGTACGACATAATTTTAGAAAAGGAATTTTGTGGCAAGACCTTCAGAAACCCCAGATGTCACTTAACATGATGTCACTCTATATGATGTCAAACTGAAAGTTATTAACCCTTCCGGCATAAGTTTAAGGCATTGTAACGGCCGAACTATTTACAATCAAAAAGAATTTGCACCCTCAGTATCCTTAGATCACATAGGTCCGGTCCCCTAGGGAGGTGTTCTTGGCACGTCCAGCTGGAAGAAGACCACAGGGCAGACCAAGGACTAGATGGAGAGATTATATCGCCACACTGGCCTGGGAACGCCTCGGGATTCCCCAGTCAGAGTTAGTTGAAGTGGCTGGGGAAAGGGAAGTTTGGGGTTCCCTGCTGGAACTCCTACTCCCGCGACTCGACTTTGGATAAGCGGTTGAAGATGGATGGATGGAGATCCAATTTGGTGGCGATTGTATAAATCCCCTAGGAGGAGTATATTAAAATCTACGGAGTGCATTTTGCAAACAACCCAAAATAACTGACTTCCTGTTGAGAAGAGCCCAGGACATGCAACATGAACGTTGTTCAGCTCAAATAAGCTCTAAATGTGTACCGGTTTCGCATACATACATGCAAGTGTGTAAGAGTTATGCAGCAAAATCTCGCCAACCTGATGGCAGCAGATTCTAACCTGTCTGCTAATTTTCATGAGGTTTTGAGCATGTTAAGCCCCCCCAAAAAAGCCCTTGGATTATCTTCCAACCTTTCAAACTAACAATATACCTGATTGGTGTAAAAGTGTTTTTACATTTGACACAGTTGATTTTAATAATTTTGTCCATCAACAGGTCACATGACCATCATGAATGTTGTCTACAATTACTTACTCACTTATTCTCTGTACAGGGTTGCGGGAGGCCTGTAGCCAATCCCAGATTACTCGGGGCACGAGGTGGGGGTACACGCGGGGCAATCCATTTTAAAGCACACAAGCGCACACACTACAAGCAATTTGGAAGCACCCATCAGCCTAATCCACATGCCTTTGGAGTGTGGGAGGAAACTTAAGCAAACCTGAAGAAACCCACCAAGCAAGGAGGCAAGAGGCCATAGTGTTAGTCTACATTCAGACAAATGTAAATTTGTCTAAAAGTAAAGGAGAAGAAAAATCACAGTATACCAAGAAATACTGAAGGAGCACCAATTACTCGCTGAACCAATCAAAAACCAATCAATAAGGACTCGACTGACTCTGTGGCTTAATGGTCATGACCTTCCAGGACGTGTGGGAACCGTGACTCATTTAAAAACCTGAAGCTCATTTATTCTTGCTAAAATGTTTAAACTCTCAATTCATTCTGCTTAACGTGTTTCCATGTTGCTCCTTGTTCGAGCTGATATCATGCGAGAAAATCAAAATCCAGTGCGAATAAGACTCGACTTTGTTTTACTCAAACGTCGCTCTCTTGAGTGACTCATGTGGTTACGTCTGGGGAATAAAAAAATATATTTTTTATTATTTAAAGCCTCATTTTGGGATCGCATGTGGATCCCAAAATATGACATACAGTCTACTGATTTTTTTTTATATTATATATACAGTGGAACCTCGGATTACGAGTAACACGGTTTACGAGTGTTCCGCACGACGAGCAAAGATTTTTAATAAATTTTGACTTGAAAAACGAGCATTGTCATAGTTTACGAGCACCGAGTATCACGTATAACGCATGCGCTTCTTGTTTTCACACCGAGCGTCACGTCATCACAACTGAGCCAACGGTTTTTCTCTCTCTTGCGGTGTGGAATTGTAGGTAATCGTCTCCCCTGCTGGGTGAATACACACACGCGCGCTGTGTGTGTGTGTAATGTGCGTGCGTGCACAAACACACACACACACATTAACGGAGACCATTTTTAAAATAGGTTTTAAAATAGCAAGGAACATCGCTAGTCACACTCGCGTGAGTGCATACTAACAGAATCACTGCTGTAAAGTAAAACAACAACAACAAAAAAAAACAAATGAACCAGCTCCTTACCTTTGAAAACAGTCGCGACAGAGCAGAGTTTGTGTGTGTTTGTTTGGGAACCTGAGAGGAGGGGGGCTGTAAAGGTGAGAGTGTGTGTGCGCGCGCGCTCATTCACTTACACCAACACACACACACACACACACACACACTCTCTCTCGGCTTTACAGCCCCCACTCCTCTCAGGTTCCCAAAAAAACACACAGAAACTTTTCTCTGTCGCGATTGTTTTCAAAGGTAAGGAGCTGGTTAATTAGTTTTTTTTTGTTGTTGTTGTTTTACTTTACAGCAGTGATTCCGTTAGTATGCGCTCACACGAGTGTGACTAGTGATGTTCCTTGCTAACGGTTTTAAAAACGGTCTCTCCGTTAATGTGTGTGTGTGTGTGTGTGTGTGTGCACGCACATTACACACACACAGCGCCTAAGTGCACAAACGGAAACACTGATCTGTCGGGTTTTATTTTTATGTTTTTTAAAGGTAAAGTGCAGGTTAATTTGTTTTATTTTTACTTTATATTTTGTGTTAATTATTTTTTTGGGCTGTAGAACGAATAATTTGAGTTTCCATTATTTCCTATGGGAAAAGTAAATTTGGTTTACGAGTGTTTTGGATGTAATCCAAGGATGTAATGCTCGTAATCCAAGGTTCCA
>JAOVVA010000054.1:1059107-1082507 GCA_028565275.1 Leiocassis micropogon | reverse complement strand
GTCTGTCTGTCTGTCTGTCTGTCTGTCTGTCTGTCTGTCTGTCTGTCTGTCTGTCTGTCTGTCTGTCTGTCTGTCTCAGCCTTAGCGTGTGCCACCACTGAAACACATCCTAACAAAAAAAAGGATGTGGTATACAGTAATCATGGCCACAAACACACACATTACAATCATAACAGGGATTCCTGAAGTGTGTGTGTGTGAGCGCACCGTGATGCATCTATAATACGATGACTGCGAGGAATTCCCCAGTTCAGTTGTGGTTGCGATAATGAAGCTTTAGGAGAAAACTAGAATGTGTTCTGTAAAACGTTATCTTCATACTGATCGACCAGAACATCTTTCGCAGCTAACAGAATACGAGAGATCACAATCGTATAAGTGAGAATTTAGCGGTTTAGTGGTTAGCTAACAATTATACATTTTTATACCAATTTTAAATCATTATAACACATTTAGCTAGCAAAAATCAGCTAACCAACACTCTATACCTAGACTACATTCTTACTAATAATAACATAATGTACGTCTGATTATTGCAAGCTCAGCATCATGACGCCTAGCCTTGAGGATCTTCGAGAGTGGCGCTAATTTCTGTTTTCATCTTAAGTAAAAATAATTTCACCGACATTACAATTTAAACAATAGCTGACGTGAACCAACATTAACCTTGATTAAAGATGACTGTTAGCGTTAGTTATATACTGCAAATATTCAGTTATAAGAGGTCTTCTTGTTGCACATGTAAGCTGAACATGGATATGGATAAGCCACAGATAACTAGAGATATAATTTGTGCTTTCACACTAGGCACAATTGATTTTGTAGGAAGTCGTACTAACATTAATAATATTTCAGAAAAAAAATGTGAAATGGTTGTTTAGTTCAGAGGATGACATTCGATGAGTTACAGAGATTTCAGAGAAGACCGATTGCTAATGTGAAAACGCCCTCAGTGATTTATCGTTATTTCTCAGGGTGCAAGACAATGTGGAAATAAATTGTTTAATTATAAGCCACAGAATCCCCCATCCTTAACACTCAGCATGTCTCGGTTCCCTTTGTGTTTAGGCTGCGCCTGTTGTACTTTTGCATTTGTGCTTTTATATTGCCATCTCTGCTAGTTTCAGGTTAGCGGTGCGGACGTTCTTTCTTGCTTCGCTTTTCTCAACCTGCGTGTAGCCCGAGATGGAAAAAGGTGGCAGACTGACAAGGTTTCACTTCAGCACACGTCGTGACACTTGGAAATAGTTTCTCACGCGGATGTCTGTAGTAAAGCATTCACGCGTCTAATCCTGGATAACACGCCAGACGGCTAGAATCGAACACAGGACAATAGGCCACGCCAACAACAGACAGACTGTGGGCGACATCAAAGAGGCGACATTAAAGTGTTAGAGTGAAGTCAGGGTAATGTAGCGCAACACAACATGCTACAGCTAATGAAGACAAAGGAGAGAAAAACAAGCAAAGGTTGAACTGCGTTATGACATCAGTGAGCGACCGAGTGCTGAAAGAACACGAGCCATGACGAGTCTCGGCCATGATGACAACTCAGCTGTCTAGTCAGACAGGTACCGGATCATGCATCAAATAAAACACAATAGCTGTAATAGTTTCTGAGGGTGGAGTCTGTAATAAATTGTTTGCATCCAGACGCAGAGCGAGTTTTGAGCAGGGCTCGTTTCCTGGTGACCTGGGTAATGTCACGCTGCTTCTGAATGCAGACTAAGTCCTATGATAAAAATATTACAGCATAACTTTTTATATATATAAAAAAAAAAAGGTGGAAAAAAAGGCTAAAAATTATTAAGTTATTTTAATGTGCAGATAATCGGAGTTGGCACCTTGCAATCTAGCTTTAAACAATACCTGGTTGTTTTTAATGTTCTTTCGGTAAATGTACCGTATCTTATGAAATTTATTGCTTGTCGGGAAAAGTTAAAGATTATTCTGATCCATATTGCAATTACGATTTAAACTGCAATATCTGACTATTAATTAAACCATTTAGTGTTCAAACATAATTATCAAAATAGATTTATTTATTTCCTAGTTTTTTTTCTTCTTCTTCTTTTGAGTCTGGCTTCTCTCAACGTTTCTTTGTCATGTCATCTTTGAGTTTTTCTCTCGAGACCATCACCTCCGGCTTTGCTTATTAGAGACAAACTGATAAAGATAAAAATGTTTAAGCTTTTCAATTTAAATTTACATTTTTTTTTATATCTGTTGTGAAGTTGTGGCACAAAAACTAGCCCTTATCAAAAGCACTACACGAATAAAAGTTTTAATATTTAAAAGCTTTTATTTTGTGGCTAACAGCAAATATTGACCTTTAAAAAAAACAACAACAAAAAGACCAAACACTTAAAATACTGGCTACATAAATTCCTGATTATGCGTATATTACTCGTTATAAATTACCGCTGATATTTATTTATTTATTTATTTTGAATTACCATAATCACACAGGTCCATATCGCATTTTCTGACATGATTCCATGTGTATTACCAATATTGATCTTTATCTTCTTTTTTTTTTTAAGACACTGTACTCTATCTCAGTTTCGAGGCTTGTTGAGATCAAGATGAAAAGATTTTTGTACTTCAGTGCTTTAGTTACGGTATCAAAACATGGTTTACTAGCAAAACATGAACAATACATGTTGTGGCATCATAGTCCTGGTGTGATCAGGGCCACTGATCCTTTTCACGGAAACATTTAAAGGGTATTTTACACAATTTACACAAAGATTTTTACTTTCATATCCGAAATCAGGATACGAAGCTTGTGGAACTAAGAAGGACTACTTAATGCTAACTCGTTAACGCTAAGCTCTGCGCTCACGTCTTCACCCTTAGTAACCGCATGGTCAGAGCTGTGGTGGTTGTCCAAATATCATGCACACAAAAGACATCGGCAACTAGAAATCTCCAGCGGAGACAAAAAAAATATAGGCCGCCCCCACTCCATAAAAACCCATAACTCGACAAACAGTCTCAACTCTGAATTTGTACTCTTTGTAAACTTTGAACAGCCTCCTTAACCCAAATCAAACTGGCTGCCCATAGTAGCTACATCAAACAAGTAGCAGCTTTAGATTAAATCAACAAACCGCTTGCAAAACATCACTCATCATCATCATCATCATCATCACTATTGGCCAACATGGAGGCGTCCGTGGTTGACTTCAGCTACTCTGTAGTTCTGATAAAAATATCGAAATGTAAGCGAAACACTTGACACAGATATTTCGCGTGAAGAACACTGCCAATGACGATGAAGATTTTGGAGCAGGTACTCACATTCCTTGGACATGCCCACTTCTAGACACTTCTGCAGGCGGCAGTACTGGCAGCGGTTCCGCGTCACCTTGTTGATGATGCAGCTCTTTTCCCGGTGGCACGTGTACACCATGTTCTTCTGGATGCTCCTGCGGAAAAAACCCTGCGGAGAAAAAAACGAAATGCGCGATGATGAGCACAAGGGATTTTTTTTTTTAACGACAACATGCTGATTAATTATGTCATTAACGCTTTATAAGTACCTCAAAGTGAGCCATTATAAAAATGAGTTAAAATACTTTAGAGAAACTGAAAACAAACAAAAAGGTCTTCTTAAAATGACATTGTAATGAAAAGATCATTGCAGGTAATTAACTGCGTAATTAGTGTTTCTTTGTGTGAGTGCTAAATTTAAAACATGATCAGACTGAATTTAAAACAAAGACGGATACAGAAAGAGAAAGTGTGTGTGTGTGTGTTTTACAAGATCAGTGTCAGACAGCTATTGGCAGACGAGCTGAAGGATGAATCACGTTTGGGTGCTCTTTTCTCTCTTCATCACTTACACACACACACACACACACACACACCATCCTTGCTTGCCTACAGTAACAGACGGCTTAAGAATCAGAAATGGAACAAATCTCTTGGCATGCACAGTGCATACCACACAAACACACACATTCTGAATGTGTACAACAGACACTGTTGTATTTTGTGTGACTTACAAATGCAAAAACACCAGGCGCAATTCCAGAGCTGCCATATTTCCCCAACCAAACTTCTCTCTCTCTCTCACACACACACACACACACACACACACACATTATTAAGCCCGTATAAATCACACTAAATCAGTCAAGTCCTCCTGATTTTCACTGGCCTGGAATTCTCTCTGTATTTTCTGAAAAAATTTCAATAAAAATTTTATTTTAGCAAAACATTTTTACCAAGATTAGAATGTTTTTTTTTTCTTGCACACTGCTATGAAGCTAATTAAAAAATAAATAAAGGAATAAAACTAACCTTTAAAGTGTTTTCAATTTTAAAATGTTTTTTACACAGTTTTTTTTACTGTATTCTACCACAGTTTCATCTATAAATCTATATTTGTATATATATATAAAAAAAAAAAACTATGCAAATTTTCATTTCCCCTTTGGTTTTTATCGTCGTCTTCATTAGAAGGTTTTCGTCTTTGCATGGTTTTTTTTTTCTTCAAAACTACAAATTAACACGTTATATTCATTAATAAATCATTTATAATCCGCAGAATGTTTTTCCCCTCGGTTTACAGTTTAAACAGTTCTAGAACAAATCTCCCGAAAATTACTCATGTAGGACAAATTTCTTAAAAACCAAATTAGTTAAACACATTTAAAAAAAAAAAAAAAAAAAAAACTCCCCAAAAACGAATACCGCGAATCACCTAAACTCCGACTGTGCCCTCTTGTGTTGTACAAGTTAATAGACGTGTGACCTAAGGAGAAACATGACGCAAAACAAAAATATCCTGACACTAAATTCTTAAGGACCTCAGGGGATCTCACACAGCTCGAACAGGACAAATCAGAAATGAGAGAACCCGCATCTCGCTTACAGAGAGCGATACTGCAGCACTGGGCAGAGCAGCCGCGATGCAGAACAGAAAACACAGATTTACATAAAAAGGAGGAACTGAAGTTCCCGCACGTGCGTGTTTTACCTTGCAGCCCTCACAAGCACTGACGCCATAGTGGTAGCCGGAGGATTTGTCCTGACAGACGAAGCAGGGCTTGTAGACCCTCGGTGGTGGAGGAGGAGATGGAGGACTGGGGACGATTTCCTCCGAACTTGTGCTCTGCGTCTCCACGGCTGAACAGGGACACAAAATTAATTAATTAATTATCAATCAATCAATCAATAAATACCCCCTTGATGTACCTTTTCCCACCTCATTCATCTATTTATTTAGGAATTACGCTTTTTTTTTTACAAATCTGTTTACAGTTACATTTGATGGTGTGAAACATGCAGCACTCTCTCGTCACCATTTGTTCCCAAGAAGTGCTGAAACTGGAGACTCCTTCCACAAATCCCTATAACGTGCAGTACGCGACGACAGGAAGTTCAATGGATGTTCCACGACATTAAATGCAACGTTTAACTGCTGGAGGAATGAACCACTCGGGGACATGCTGTTACAGAAAATCAATCAGCTTTAGAGGTGGTGACACCGTTACTAAAACAACACAACTTTACTACACACTTATCAGCTATCTGCACTCAGGAAGTGTGTGTGTGTGTGTGTAAATATGAAACTTAGAAATAGAAGGATGTGCTTTATTAGCATCTGGATAGTGGTGTTAACCGCAACCTCCGCTCTGGGCGTGTGCGTGTGTGTGTGCGCGTGTGTTTGAGAGGGTCTCACTATATAAGAAGGTTTGTATTTGTGCATATCTGCACTATCGTGCGCGTGTGTGTGTGTGTGTGTGCGCAGTATTAAAAGCTGAACTCATGAGATAAATTTAGACCCCTTATTTACACACCGCTGCAGCCACATGCCCTAGCCACATCACACACACACACACACACACACATATAAGAGTACAAAGTCCGCACCTGTATTAGCTAAATAAACACACACACACACACACCTATTCAGTCAGTGTTCACAAAGCAAGTACGCATGAAACAACCTTCAGAGCTTTATACTGCTCATCTGTGTGTGTGTGTGTGTGTGTGTGTGGGTGTGTGTGTGTGTGTGTGTGTGGGTGGCTGCTTTCCACAAGCTCCAAAATGCCTTTATGCAATACAAAGATGAACAAAACACTCCATCAGTGAGCATATAAGAGAGTCCACATGTAAAGACCCTAGTGAAGAAGGTCTTGATAATTTCCCTTAGAGGTTTACCGCAAAAGGTTTATCTCAGGAAAGTCATAAAGTTCACCTCACAAAGTTTACCTCAGGAGGTTCACCTCAGAAACCTCGTGAAGTTCACCTCAGGTGTACAAGAGGCGGAGAAAAGCTGTGAATAACCCAACAGCACGGTTATGCATATTCATGAGGCGATTAGTATCAGCTCATTATAATATTAATCAGAGCTGGCATCCATCAGTGTGGAGTACAGAATTAAAGTGAGGGAACGTGTGTGTGTGTGTGTGTGTGTGTGACATCTCAGTTTTTCTCTTGTAGACACTCATTTCCTGCACTGGATTTAAGTGTTTAAAAAATGGCCCCCAGGGACGGACACACACACACACACACACACACACACACACACACACACACACACACACACACACACACAAGCTCCAGACGTCTGCACCTGATAACTGTGCGCACACACACACACACACACTAGACAAGGGCCTCTCCAGGATTATGAGTTGTTTTACACAAATACACAGATCGGAGGTTCAGAACACACACACACACACACACACACACACACACACACACACTGAAGTATTGCATATAGTGGTGACACCGTTCTATTAATCAGATGTGAGGGTCAGCATATGCACACATGCAAACAGTTGCGCAAACATGTGCGCACACACACACACACACACACAGTTTAATCTCATAATGGACAGTTCGCCCTTACAGAATTAGCCGTTCATGTGGCGAGCCCCGCTGACCCCAGTCCCTGTTGCCATAGCAACGAGAGGAGATCCCATCCATACACTACGTGTGTGTGTGTGTGTGTACTGTATACGTCTGTCGGGGTACAGTTACCAAGAATTGTGTGATGCACAAAGTATTTACACCCCTTTATGGTTTATCCAGAACAACAATCAGAGCCGATGTTCTAGAAAATAAATCAATACCTGACCAATCATAAGAGCACATGAACACACACACACACACACACACACACACACACACACACACACTAACAAGCTTAATGAGCTGAGGTCAGTGTACCAGACTCAATTTGCTGAGAGCTGGAGCTGATCCAGACACTACACACACACACACACACACACACACACACACACACAATTCGTGACAGCAGAACAAGGAAAACCCCAAGTCAAACAATAGCTGATATTCATAAAGCACTCTCTCTCTCTCACACACACACACACACACACACACACACAGATATCGACTATTCTTAGGATGCTTTTACCTCTTATCTGTTTCTGAAGTTTGCAGAACAATGCTGTGTGTGTGTGTGTGTGTGTACCCTTGACAACCTTTGAGTACAACTGAAAGTTGCTGGTTTATAAGAGCATGCACACACACACACACACACACACACACACACACACACTAATAATCCTGCAGCAGTCATGTGCTGATCAGGAAGCTTCTCACTGAGGAGGCGGAGTTTAAACAGCATGCAACGAGACTGACATGACAGCAGTGCCCTGAGGCATTCCAAGTGTGAACTCTGCTCACGAAACACATGAGCGCGCTTGCTCGCACACACACACACACGCGCACGCGCGCGCACACACAAACACACACACACACGCGCGCACATAGACAAAATTCATAATAACAACATTAAAGACTCCATCAGGAAGCTGACGATTAGCCAGAAGGCTCAGTTTAAATGTGAGTGGGCGGGGCTTCACGTGTGACTGACAATGCGGCATCTTGGTAACAGAAGTGTGAACTTGAGTAACCTCTCCTACAACACACACACACACAGCCAGGCCACCAGCCACTAGTTGAAAGTGTTAGAAATATACAGACATATAGACAGGTAGACAGACAGAAAGACACACAGGTAGCAGAAAGACAGACAGACAGCGAGGGAGGTAGAGAGAAGGATAGAGAGACAGACACACAGAGAGATAGAAAAAAGTAGCAAAGAGACACAGAGGAATATAAAGTATTAAAAAGAGACAGGTAGCAAAATGGCAAAGAAGAGAGACAGGAAAAGAGACAGACAGATAAACAGCCAGAGAGTGAGACATATAAAAAAAAAAACAGGTAGAGAGTCAGGTAGACAGGTAGACAGGCAGATTGAAATCAAGTAGACAGACATGTAGCGAGACAGATGAACAGGAAGAGAGAAAGAAAGACAGGTAGAGAGAGAGAGAGAGACAGACAGACAGGAAAATTAGACAAAAACAAAAGAGAAAAACAACCCGTCTCTCTCTCTCTCTTTTGACTGGGTCTTGGTGTAGGTTGAAAGTGCACACAGGTAGAAAGACCATAAGAAAAAAAACAGAGAGAGAGAGAGACAGGTAGAGAGACAGACAGAAGTGAATGGTGTAAGTAAAATGAGCCGAGGCTGCACATCACTGCACACTAATGAGACCGTGGTTTGTGTGTGTGTGTGTGTGTGTGTGTGTGTGTGAGAGAGAGATGTAATAGTATATACTCCCACAGACCCAGCGCATGTGTTTGTGTGTGTGTGTGTGTGAATCATGTGAGCATCATCCCTCCCCCCTGGTGCTGCATTCCCTCACAGTGTGTACCCTCAGAGGGGAAACCCTCCTGCTCACAGCATTCAGCTCTCTCTCTCTCTCACACACACACACACACACACACTGAATATTTAGGAAAAGGCTCACCATTTACTTTCCTACGTTCCTCATAATTATTCCTAAATTCGAGTTTAAACATGGCGTTGTGAATTGTGATAAATCACACTTTCTTCAACATCTAACAAACAAACAACACACGTATAACTTACAACTTACCTTCGTCCCCTCGAAACATCCTAGTGAGAGGAGTCACAACGTTAGCGATCATGTTATTGTCATGTTGTTGCGACGGCTATACGGCCGTAACTGTAAGAGCAGGGGTTACACACTGAACTAATATTCTCATTACTGAGACGTTAGACACGACGTGGAAAAAACCAGGACGTCTTGGGTAAAGAGACTGTTATGTATGGTTTATGGAAGGAGTCTCCAGTTTCAGAGCTTTGTAAGAGAGCGCCAACTTCTGACGTTAAATTTGTATAAAAATAAAATGTTTTCATTTAATAACTTTGAAGGCGTGTGCCAGCATGTTGGTGTGACATCACAGAGAGAAATTTCCAAGTAGTAATTCATCACTTTCTCCTAGTTGGAAGTTCTGACTTTAGTTTTAAAGCTGGGTGACGGTACGAGACATCAATATTGAGGTTATAACAAGATACACTTTACTAAATATCATCATTATCGTTAATTTTGTATAAAACTGTTAAAGCCTCTCTCTTTTTTTTGTCTGGGTGAAAAGCTTACATTGCTTACATTACATTGCTTACAATGCTTCTCATCAGTAAAACCTTGTTAGCAAAATTACGTAATGCGATTTGCTTCGTAAAGACTTGCACAAGTTCTGTGCTTTTTTTTCTTCTTCTTTGTCATCAACTTTTATCAGGATGAGTTCATTTCTCACACAGCGAAAAAAAACAAACTTTCGGGGGTTTTTCGCTGGCATAAAGTGCAAAATCTTTTTTTTTTTTGAGATTTCTGTCTAAATTGATATTTTTTTAACATTTAAACAGAAGTTCTGCTAAAACAGATGGACGGAAACAAACCCCACCTCCGACACCCTTGGATCTATCCGTCATGAGCACAATGCACGTCCGGACGTTTTCTTGAAGGACAGAGGCGTGTGAGCCGCGTGAAGCTATTTACAAAAGAATCGGCCGACAAGACGGATGGACAGTGGACGCCGAGGTCACGCTGGAGAATATGCGCGATCTTTCCTCTTTTTGTTTTGTTTTTTGGTGACAGCTATCATTTTATAAAACTTTTTTTTTTTGTTTTTGTTTTTGCAAATTACATTTCTCAAGTGCTTAAAAAGTCAACAATACGACAATACACGACTAAACAGAAAGCAAACAGCTAACTGGGTCTTGGCGCAAGTTGAAAGTGCAAATTGACAATTTTTTTCTACATAATGATCTGTTCAAACTATTCACTGACATCTAAGAAAGCTTCAGAATTCGGATTTACAAGTTTCCATGCAACGGTCAAGTCCTATATTTAATCCTAGATTTAAATGCTAGCTGCACGTAAAAAAACAAGAATAAACGCTTACACCGTGTGCTCGTACGTGAAAGGTCACAAGGCAGTGACTCCAGTCTGACCTCAACAACTCGAATTACGACAAAACTGTAGGTGCTGTTACCGCAGAACAGACGATGCTGTCGCAAAATGATAACAAACTGACAGGAGAGGTTTAACTGCGCACCAACATCCTTCTGGGCGCTTATCATCACTCGGCGCGCGTCACACATGCAACATGTAATGCAATGGATGTAATTCGAGAAAAAGTGTGTGAAACACAAAAACAACCGAAAAAGCCAGACATATGTATGAATGTACAAGTGACGTTTCTGCAGCTTGCATGCAAACGGGAAAGTCAGGACAGAAAGTGTGGGAGAGTCCCTGACCTCGTGCATGCCTAAAATAGTTTTCAGGAAAAGCGTGCCAAGACAACATGCAAGGAATAATCCAGTGCACAGAAAGGAAAAAAAAGAGAAGCATTCAGATATTTTTTTTTTTTTTGGTTAGAGGGGTTTCAAGGGCACGTACAGTGCTTGGAGGCGCTCCAGGGCGTGTTGGGGAACCTCTGGCCGTAATACTCCATCATGAGGAAGGGGTTCGGGGCTGGGTGCAAACCCACCACGTCCATGCCCTCGTACATGTTCTCCACAAGTCTTCAGGATGGGGTTCGAGACCAATCACTAGGGCAAGTGTGTACAAGTGTGTGTCTGTGTGTGTGTGTGTGTGTGTGCATCAAAGCAAAGAGTGGAAAGAGTCCATGATGGACTTTGGGTTGTGTTGTCCACTGACAGGAATACACACACACACACACACACACACACACAAATATCCAAAGAGATTTGTTTGACCCAGATGGCGTCCCACTTTAATCCAAAGCCTGAATGCAAACCGATCACGAACAAGTTGAAGCCGTGTGCGCGTGCGTGTGTCTCTGTGTATAAGTGGGAAGGAATCCACGCGCAGGAAATCGCGAGCGCTGATCTTCTCTCTCTCTCTCTCTCTCTCTCTGCGCGTGCTCGCCGTTCACACTGGAGCCATGTTTTTTTTTTTTTTTTTAATTTAATCCCGCGGTCTCGTTTCCTCCTCCGCGTTAAACCGCGTTAGAAAGCAAGAACGATATACAAGAATTCCGTCCTCTCGCCGTCGCACCCGAGTGTGTCTCGCGCTCGCGCGCCCGTTCCGCTGCGTCGCTTCTCTCCGGCGCGCGCGGAATAAAGTGACGAGAGCGCGCAGCTGAGATCCAGACCCCGCCCCCCGCACAAGGAAGAAGGAGAACAAGGCGAGGGGGCGGGGCCGAAAACAGCGCAGCTGATTGATAAACCGCGCCCACAACCTCCCTTTCCAAAAGCCATAGCTTTCGTCGTCAGCCACATACACTCCCTGTTCGGTAATCGGAGGGTGAATCACAGATGAAGATGAAGTTAAAATTCACTTATGCCACTTCAGTGTGAAAATATGAACTAATGTCAGTAAAGATATTCAGTTTAGTTTAGTCTAATTAATATCTATTGGTGCAGGTGTTTGTTTAGATTAAGCACAGCAGCTTATTTTAAAGTAGATTATTAAATCCGGCACATAACTGTTCATAACATCGCTCATACTCAACGTTCTGATTTCACTTATGATGCAAATTTAAACTTCAGGCAGAGACCTTAGTACTACAAAAGTTTTATTAAATTCTGTCCAGCGGTCGATTTAAGACGCGCTCACAGTTTGACGCACGCGCAGTACGCTGTCAAAACTTGTGGCTAGCTCAAAACTGCTCATAACTTCAATTGAACTCAACATTTTGATTTCATTTATGGCGCAGATTTAACCTCGGCAAATACTGAAGGACTGGCAAAGTTTCATTAAATTCTGTTTTGCGATATGCTTTGACACAATCTGGCTGGACAAAAATATAGACAACCAGACAGGAAATTTTGGTTTCAGGTCCTCCAGTGTATGAAACGTAAAAATATTGTTCGGACCAATGTACAGACAAAACCTCTCTTTTATTTATATAGACATACAAGAGAATCACGGTTGTTTAAAGGAAAATCCTTATGAAAATACGTTTTTTTTTTAGTTTTTTAGGGACAATTTTAGTGGAAGGTTATGTGAAAGTATCGTTATACAAACTTCATATTATCTGTTTATTTTCTTTACTGTGATAATCCATAAGCTACTTGAGTGTGACATTAGACACAAAACCTATAGCAAATATATCACAGTTTTGTTAGCTTTTGATCAGTTGTATTATTTGATTAGATTTGACCTGATGCACTGTAAAGCAGGGAAGCCATGGTGAGACTAGAGAATCGTGTGTGATGTGAGCAAATAAATAAATAAATCGGAACTAGTTCCAGCCTTTATACGAAACAACGTTAGCACATGAAACTAAATAAAGTGGTTAAAATGATCATCTTAAAAAGGACAAAGGACATTTCTCAGCAAAATAAAACCTACAACTCATGCTGTAGTCAGGGTTCATGGTTGGTTTGTGTGTTGGACTCTTAGTCTAGGTGCGCATGTTTGCTAGCAACCTACTTGGCAACAACTGCTGGCTACAACAACAGCGAGATCCGCCTCGGCTCTTCACTAAATGGGTTTCTTCTAAACTAATTTGCCCCCCTCTCTTGCTCCCTCATCGCTCAAACTCCTTTTCTGCTCCCCCCTTTTTTTTTTCTTCTTTTCTCCCCCTCATTTGCCTAATGCCATGCGCCTGAACTTTCTCTGAACCCAGCTCGGCTCGGCTCTCAACCTCCGCATGACCCGCTCCGCCAGGCATCCTTTCCTGACCTAAACTCCATCACGCACGGCCTTTCCGTTCTTCTACACTTTACACAAAACTGCAACAAGCTTTGATGCAATTAACGTTAAACATAAAAGCCTTTAACTCACCAATACGTCAGGTTTTTTAATGGATTCTAGAAATAAAAGACTGAGAAGTATGGTTCATGGGAAACAGGCAACATTGAGAGCTGATTAATATTCTGTTTGACCTACAGTAGCTCCACAATACCAGCAGCTTCTCTAAATGACCCTAGCTGTATGTTCATATAATAGTGTTTCGAAAATTGTAAACAGAAACCAGACTAATTTCATAAATAATTTCCCTTCTCACTGTCCATATTATGTAAATTTACTTCCACATTAAACCGGTGCTAGACCATATTCTGTATAACACAAACTCCATCTACTGAGCTTTCCAGCAACCAAAGTTAGTACAATTTGAAATGTAACATTTACTAAATGTGGCGTTTGTCTCTATATCTCAAACTAGTTTAAGATGTACGTTGTACATTTGTATAATTTTGGCTAGCTAGAACGTTTTCTAATCAAACTAGAAAAAGCTATTTGATACGAAACTATCAAAACTGCTTAAATATGTAGGTTATATTGCCTATGTAGAACTTATAAAATTAGCCGTATTTATGTATGTGTAAAATACGCTAGCTAAGACTAGCTAAGCTTTATAGCCTAAGTGTTCATAAATGAAACTACTAGTATGCTTAGTTAGCTTAAGAGTATTCTTAAATCAGTGTCAACGTTTACATTACAAGAAAAATATTACATTGAAAACATTTCATAGCTAAAATTCTAGTTAAAACTTTTCACATAGAAACTAGCAGGAAATGTAACTGTGATATACACTAACTGAAAATGCAACTAGCTGTTTATTTCTACAATAAAGGCCAAAAGCACCTTTCATAATAAGTTTATCTAGCTATATATTTAGTATTCCTGAACCAAACTAACTTTACAGGCAAGTTAAAGAGATCTTAAGATAAATCAGCTGTGTATTTATGTGATATAGTCTAGCTAGATAATGCCAAATTTACATAATGTAAGCTAGCTAGAGCTAGAGCATTCTTAAATCAAACTAACGTATATATCTAATACAGATTAGGTCATGCTAGTTATGTAGTAAAATACACGAGTTGTGCATTTACTGTATGCAATAGAGTCTAGCTACAGCATGCCTACAACTAGTTGTATATTTACATAATATTAGCTATCTATAAAATTCTTAAAGTAGACTAGTTGTATATTTACATATCATGGGTTAGCTAGAGCGTTCTTAAAGTAAACTTGTTTTAGATATGCGTCATCTAGAATGTTCTTAAATCAAACTAGCGGTACACTTGCATAACATAAGCTAGCTAGAGCATTGCTAAAACAAACGAGTTGTGTATTTATGCAACCCATTCTAGCTAGAGCATCCAATAGTTACATAATAAAGGCTAGCTAGAGCGATCTTTAAATAAACTAGCTTGCATTTATACAGTGCATTTTAGCATCCTTAACAAGCTGTATATTTTTGCAATATAGTCTAGCTAGAGCATAAAATCTTTTAATAATATAGGCTAGGTAGAGTGTTTTTAAAGTAAAGTAACTTTATATTTACATAATATAGACTAGCTAGCACATTCAAAAATAAACTAGCTGCTCATTTGTTTGATGACGTCTATTTTTTTACATTATTTTGGCTAGCTAGAGCATTTTTTAAATCAAATTAGCCGTAGATATTTATATAAGGTATATAAAATAAAAACAGAATCAGTCAGGACAGGTAAATGTCCAGCCAGACACCTCCTGAATTATAAAGAGTGGTGCTGTGTCCTGTAGTGGTTTTAGGTATCAAAGAAGGGCACTAGATAGGGAGCAGACCGCATGCTACGGCTGATGAAGGAAGTCTGAGATGACGGAAAATACGAGGCCGTTTATTTTAGCTGGTTTCTTTGCCTTCACTCAAAGGTGGCAGTGAGTTTAGGCAGATGCTGTATATGACGTGTGTGTGTGTGTGTGCGCTGTGTTTTAATGCAGCACTGCAGTGTGTTTACACTGCGATAAGGGGAAGGTCCTCTCGGATAACAGATCACATTCCTCAGCTCTTTTATCCCCCGCTTCTTCTTGTTCTTCATCGCCAGCTTTCTCTCTCTTTCTCACTGTGTGTGTGTGTGTGTGTGTGTGAATTTCACCATCATTACACCACTGTCCAGTCTTTCATCATTTTTACATATTTGAAGGGGAAAAATCTTACAAATTGTATTAAAACACGAAAATCTAAGAATCCAAGATCTCACATTCGTTTTAGGTTTACTTAAGTAAGACAAACGAACGTGTGTGTGTTCATTCTCCTGTGTGTATCCTCTTAATTAGACTGCTATCCACAAACGATGTACTAAATGAGCCATGCAGCTCGCTGAGACCCCACCAGACACACTCACTCCCTTACACACACACACACAGCTAATGTGAAGAAACAGGTGATAAACAGAAAGAAAGCGAGAGAGGAAGAAGAGACGAGGCTTTATGAGCGAGGCTGATTAAAGGTGACTCGGCCACGTTTGAGTGTGTCAAGTTATTTTTATTGCCCCAATACAGCCGCTTACCAGGATGCGTCCTAAAGCCTGCGCTCTTTTACACTAGGCGCCAGGACACGGGGTTATAACCATAAGATGCGAGGATTCAGTCTTTTCTTATGGAGCCCTAACAGAATGTGTGAAAGTTAGCACATTAGCTCCACTAGCTAATTTACTGCCTATAAACTGTGAGGATGATGATGGGAAAATGGTGGGAGAACAGCAGCAGCGACTTTTTTTTAATTTTGTAAAATGTGGAAAATTTAGTTTGTTGTCAAAAAATATCTGGATGAAAGGAAGGTTTCTGGATGTTAGGAAACCTGAGAACCTGCAGAAACCCTGGGTGGAATTTAGAGAAGGTCTTGAGCTTTTATTTGTTTTTTATTTTGTCTGTTGTCATTATTTTAATATTCTTTGCTTAATTTTTGCCTTATGTTTTTTATTTCTTTTTCTTTTGTCTTGGATTTTTTAAATATTAATTTATACTTCATTTTTGAAAAATATTCAATGGTTTAAGTATTTTGTAAAAAATTTTGTTGCATTTTTATTTAAATTTTTCCTTTATTTTATTAAATTTGTTTATTTCTTTTTAATTAATTCTTTCAAACAATAAAAAAATCCACTGTTTTATTTCAGTTTTGCATTAAGGCTTTTGGACGTTATACTTTTTTCATTCTTTTCATTGTTGTCTCATGTTTTATAATTTTACATTTTTGTTTGAATTTTTTATGTTTCTTTTCTTGCAATTTTTTTATACAATTTTTATTTAAATTATTTATTTTCCATTTTAATTTTCACTTAATTATATAGTTGATGGTTTATATGTGCAATTTGCTAATCGTTTCTAAATTCTTGTAAATTATATTTTTTATGTTACATTATTTTAATGAACACGTTTTACAGAGAAGATTACATCCCAAGTTTAAAGTCCTGGCTTCGGTGAAGGTCAGTTTAAAAATTTTTCCTTTATTTTTATACTAATAATAATAGTCACATGAATTGAATATTTAATTTGGAAATTTATACTAAAATATTGGACTTTTTTATTTCCAATTGATTCCAATTTAAATTTTTTGAAACGGAACATTTTTATATACATTTTTAATTAAAAAAAAAAAGCTCTGGCAAAATAGAAAACAAATAGAAAGGAAATATTAGAACAAGGATTTTTGGAGAAAAAAATATATATATACCTGTATATTCTTGTAAAAAAATTTATAATCTAGATTTTTTTTGGCTTTTTACTAATTCCTTTATGTTATACATTTACACTATACCAAGTTTCTTTTAGCTGTAGACGCCTAGAAAAGACTCCAAATCAAGGGGGAGCTCTTCAGGCTTGGGTGATATGTTGATGTGATATTAACATTATCATAAATTGTTAGGATATACGTCTTTTTTCAAACTTTTTAATTAGCATTACACGCTATATCAAGACAGCTGAGATGATGTTCAAATTATGTACTTACTCTATATCTGTAAAACGTTTTATCATTGTTGAATATGTATATTTTCCTATATAAAAATGGAAATACATTTTGTCACTTTGTCAATAATAAAAAAGTCATATATTTATAACTTTTTTATCATTATGCTACTGTATTGTTGAAAACTCAATATCGCAAGCTATATTGTTTGTTGTGATACAATATTTCTGTCATATCATCAGCCCTACTGCTCACATGTTGTATGTATATGCGTAAGCTTTTAAACACTGGGGGGGACCAAAAAGAAAAGAAAAAACAGAGGTGTGTTTAAGAAATCTACACTTCCGGAGGATTGAAACGAGGCCCTGCATTTTTATGACCTTTTATTACTTTTTGTTAGGACCAAAAGGAGGGAAGTGAGAAAGTGTTGGAGTGCCGAATACGGCGCTAGGGGTCGAGACAAGCTTTTGGCCGTTCCAGAAATGGAACGTGGATAAAAGACAGGTTAAATGTTGTAAAAACGTGCTTAGATTTCGATTTCGATTCGGGACATATCCATAAAGAAAAGAGGGAGCTGTAGTCTCCAGGCTTCCAGACTTCCCAGCAGTGTGTGTCATAAAACCATAAAAGTAATGCTTTGTGTGTGTGATGGCGTCTTTAATGCGTCCTATAGAGCGCACTGAGGCATTTATGAGCCACAGTTTGAAAGCGTTTATAGCTAGCATACTGCCATAGCACTAAACACAAACACACACCTTCAGGCTGGAGAGAATAAATTCCTATGATGTAAGTGCTGAGGCTGAAGGAATTTAATGCAAGAATTTGATCTCAGGTTCGATTTCAGTGATTTTTTTCAAAGCTTTATAAAACACTCACATTCGGATCAAGAAGGGGACTAGTCCATTACTCTGCGCTGAGGTGGGGGTAAGCACAAAGATTGCACTTCTTGTTTCCGTAACACCACTTCACCTGTATAAACTGAACATTTTGTGGATGTAGCAATATGTAACACACTCCATAAAACTCCACCAACTTGTACCTGATTCTTAAGTCCACAAATCCTGCTTTATTTTAACAACAACTGTTACTAAGAAACCAGAAGAAAGAGAAACGAACGAAAAATCTTAAGGGAAGATTGTTTAGAGAGGTCGTTTCCGCAAAGAAAACCCCCGCAGAAAATAGAAATTCTTCTCAAGTTCTCCTCTACAGTTCCTGAATGAGTTCTTGTTCTGAGTTCCTGTCCCAATGTGGAACTGGGTCTCTAACAGCAGCAGACCTTCAAAAAATTGGGCAGAGATGTGAGGACTTTGTCTATAAACTATAGTCCAGATGATGTAAAGATTCCTGCTATGATTCCTGAACTGGCCCCAAAAAAAAAACGTTTGAAGGTTTAAGAAAAGGTTTTGTTATTATGATGAAAACAAGTTTCAAATTACTGACAAGGTTCCTGCGAAAAGTTCCAGAGAAAAAGAGCAGGAACTTTTTCAGCAACTGTGGAGTTATTGCAAAAACCTGGGAAGGTTTTCTAGGATAGAAATCGTGGCATAAGTTCCCAAATTCCTGAAAGGTTTCCCGCTATGTGAACGTGTCTGAGGAATCCCAAAACGCACAACAAAAAGTCGTTCGGGAGAATTTTTTGTTCTGTTCCACAAAGTGAACCCCTAGATCAGGGCAAAAAAAGCTCAGCTATTTTTTATAAACGTACACCATCTGATTTGTGTTTCATTTTGCTGTCCCCAACAACCATGACAAAAAAATCTTGTGCTAATTTTGTCACTAAACAAACAAACCGGATTCAGGGATCTGCTGTGCGTGACGGCAGAGCTGTTTGATTTCCCCTCGGAAGCCAGTCGTCTGTTCTTCATTGATTTTCTCAGAGGTGAATCCTGTGAAGCTCTCTGTGGCTGGTACCCAGAAAATCCAACCACACTCCTATCATGTACTATTTAATACTAACAGTAACATTAATACATATACAACGTGGTTAATTTAACACCAGGACATAAGCTGAGTGAAAGTGAGCCAAGTTGTTTAACAGACTAATAAGGGTGTGTGTTTGTGAGGGGTTGTATATAAAGTCCCCTGCTTGATCACAAAAAAACAACAACAAAGGGCCGCAGACAAAATACCTTCACTATCTGTAGCACAGGGGGTCTGAGAACTGGTAGGGGAGAGTGAGGGGTTCAGATAAATGGATAACAGAAAAAAAAATCAGCATTTCAAAAGGAATGAAAGGATAAGATAGAGTCGAAAGTCGTTTGCTTTCTCTCCAATAAGGTCCCAGAGCTCTTCTCGAATATAGTGAGTCCTGATTGGCCGGAAGTATTACGTTGAATATCACGGCTCCTGAGATACATCTGTATCTATACCGAGTTATATTGATAGAGTTTTTTAATATTTTAACTAGTTTCCATTAAAAATTCACACTTTCGTTAGTTGGTTTAAAAGAAGGTTTTCTTTAGTTTTGTTAAGTTAGGTTTTTAGTTGTAATGTTTGTTAGCATTTTATTTTATGTATTTAGAATTTCATCTGTCAAAATTTTCATCATTTTCCTTATAATATCATCATAGTAGTAGCGCTTTATTGTTCATCACTGCATTTACTTTAGTTTTCAACTGAACGCCGTTAAATATACAATTTTTATTTTTTTTTAAAAAGAAGAAATAAAACCAAAAATTTTAATTTTACACTTAAACATCTGCATTTTAATCATTGTCACTGTTTAATAATTGTAGCTAGTTTTTGTCTCAGTCATTGGTTCAGTTTCTCGTGTGAATTTGCTATCTTTTTGTTTGTTTTTGTTACTTTAAACATGAGAGTGAACGAGCATAGATGAAAAAAATAAATATACATTTTTAATTAATACAGTTTGAAACGATTAAGTTGAAGATTTACTGCTAGTTAAAAAAAGGGTGCAATTTTTGTTATTGTAGCTAGTTCAGTAGCTGGTTCATAGCTATATGTAGCTATATTCTAGCTTTTTTTCTATTCTTTTATTTTATTATACATTTGTAACTCAGTGTAACATGTTTCAGTGTTAAAAGCGTAAAAGTAAACTGACTAGTCTTGAATTAGGGTTTGGGACGGAACCTATATGTAAAATCCTGTAAATTTGTCGTATATCTCAGTTCTTTGACCCCGTGTGCGCACACACACACACAACCTCATGGACTCTTCAAACAGTGCTGAGCAGTGTGACATTGCTGATAGCGCTGCTCAATTAGCATTCTAATAGCACTGATAAGAGGCCACCAATGAGATAAAAACACACATAATGGCTAAGTGTGTGTGTTTGTGTGTGCCGGTGTTTGTCACATTTCCAATCACCTCATCAGGGGCACCACACCCTGTTCACACACAAAATGTATAAGCTGTTTCCCACCGAGAGTCCGCCACCTTTATCTATTCTGAAGCTCTAAAGAGTTCTCAAACTCTCCTGAAGAAGATCTCCACAGTTCCTGAATGAATTTCTGCTATAATGTAGAACTTGTTGACTAAGAGCAACAGAACTTTTGCAAAGTTTGCAGAGATGTGCAGACCCTGGACCAGGAAGTTAAAAGGTTTTTGAAACTCTAACCTAGGAAATAATATAAAATGTAAAAGTTGTAAAAGAATCTTGAGATCCTGAAATGGTTCCTGTTGTGAAAACATCATGTTTGAAGGTTTATAAAATAGTTCTTCTTAAGATGAAAAGCAGTTTACTGAAAGGGTTCCTGTAAACAGTTATAGAAACCGAAGAATGGGAACTTCTTCAGGAACTGTGGAGCTTCAGCAAAAAATAAATAAAATAAAATAGGTTTAGGTTCCTGAAGAGGTTCTTAATAAAATTTAAAAAAAACTTCTAAAAAATAATAACAGTTCTTCAGTGCATTGTGTGTGTGTGTGTGTGTGTGGTTAGTGTGTGAAAGATATCAAGGTGATATGATTAGGTCTTACTCACACACACACACACACACACACACACACACACACACACACACACACACACACACACACACAGCTTCCCAGGGTAACTGAGAACAACACAAGCATGTGGTGTGTGTGTGTGTGTGTGTGTGTGCGCGTTTTGTGTGTCTAACACAGAAGGGAGATCATTAGAGAGACGAGTGATACGTGAGCATTCTCACACACACAGATATACACATGCGCACACATAATCCAGTCATAAAAACATTAATCTGATAAGATAGATATTTCAAACACACACACACACACACACACACACACACACACAGCTGCCCTTTCACCAGACACTTATGCATTTACAAAAAGAGATCATTAATCCGACTCATCCCCTTAAAAACACTCATCTGCATTCTCTCTCCCACACACACACACACACACACACACACAAACACATTCTTCTGTGTAGTGTGTTTCAGCATTCCACAAGTCTCTGTGTGTGTGTGTGTGTGTGTGTGTGTGCCTTTTTGTAAGACAGCTGACATGTCAGCAAAGGCATTGTCCTTTTTCGGAGTGTTCTAGTCCCCCACCCACACACACACACACACACACACACACAGTTTGCTGACAGCATGCTGGTTCAAACACAATTTTCAACACCTGCCTATGTCTCTATCTTTCTCTGTTAAAGTGTGTGTGTGTGTGTGTGTGTGTGTAATAATAGTAGTTCTAGGGGAATGCCTGGCTTTGCTTTGACACCCAGACATGGCCTGAGACAAAGGTCAAGTGTGTGAGATTACTGCAGGAACAAGACTGTTAACATGATTGACATAAGGCCAAATGTGCACCCAAACACACACACACACACACACATTTGCTTGTCACAATTCAGTGGTAACGTCTTCATCATCTCATTACAGCAAAATAAATGAAACAAATAAACACATGCAGACACATGCATGCGCACACACACACACACACACACACACACACACACGCATCACATGTAATACGATTAGTATAGTTAAGATTAGATGTAGGGTATTAGTGGAGAATGCAAAAAAATTAAGGGGTAGAGTGTACAGAGTAGAAACTATATAGGGGGTAGGCAGTGTGTGGGTTATTAGTGAGTAGGGGTAAGTGTAGGGGTAGGGTGTGGTGATAGGGGTGTGAATGAGTAGTGTGCAGGGTTTTACTGTGTGGAGGCAGTGTATAGGGGTGGATGGTAATAGGGTGTGAGGGTAGGATATATTGATGATGTATAATGGTCATGTGTAGGGGTAGTGTGTAATGATAGTGTGTGAGAGTATGTGTGTGTAAGGGTAGTGTGTAATGGTTGTGTGTATTAATAGGATATAGGGGTAATGTGTAGTGATAGTGTGTACATGTAGTGTGTAGGGGTAGTGATAGTATATAGGGGTAGTCTGTAGGGGCAGTGCATAGTTATAGTATGTAGTTGAAGTGTGTAGGGTTAGTGTCTAGCTGCAGTGTAAAGTTGTAGTGTGTAGGGTTAGCGTCTAGCTGCAGTGTGTAGTTGCTGTGTGTAGTTGTACTGTAGTCTGTATGGGTAATGTATAGTTGCAGTGTGTACGGGTAGTGTGTAGTTGTAGTCTGTAGGGTAGTGTGTAGAGGGTAGTGCATAGGGGTAGTGTCTAGGGGTAATGTACAGTGTGGTTTCAGACTCCTCCACTGCAACTAAAGAAACGTTTATATGTTTGATTTATGACACACACTCCTTACTTTCACTGTCCCAGCTAAATATGTGTGTGTGTGTGTGTGTGTTTGTGCGCGCGAGTGTGAGTGTGCTTGTGTGTGTGTACTCGCGCACAGACACTAATAAATCATACTATTGTGGGCAGAAATAGCAGAGTCCTGCCAGCTGTACATCCCGAATAGTGCACACTTCACACTTCTCTTGAATTATTTACTCATGTTTTCAACAGAATGTGGAACTTTTCACAAAAAAAAAAAATCACAAACAGGAAATAAACTGAATGAAACATCAATCACTTCTGGGTTCAAATAATTTCGTTTTCACGCTTTACGCTTCAGCATTTTATCTCAGATGACTTAAACATGACACCGAAAATGTTCTGTATGGCTACACACACATTACACACTCTCTGTTAAAGGGATTCAAATAATGTGAACAGTGTTGCTAGGCAACCAATAGCGTGTAGCTGCGAGATGTTTTATTTTCAACAGTGACGATGCGAATGAGCTTGATGTGTCAGAAATGTGGACATTTACCTCAGATGTGCTGAAAATTACGGCTAAAAATACACTGTAATCAACGGTTTTCCCCTTGCTAATCATTTGAGATGCGGAATAGAAAGATTAAAAATAAAGAGCTCAGGAATTTTATACATGGGTCATTCTAGAATTGCGGGTACATTTCAAATAGAAAAAGAAGACTAAAAATAGTATTTTCTTTTTATGTTAAACTTTTTTATTTTCATAGAACACACTTCAAATTTAATATTTTCAATATTT
>JAOVVA010000054.1:1011233-1026473 GCA_028565275.1 Leiocassis micropogon | reverse complement strand
TGTTAGTTAGTGTGTCGGAGTGTGTGAGGCTCTTCTGTTTCTCTCTGTGTGTGTGTGTGTGTGTGTGTGTGTGTGTGTGTGCGCTCTGTGAACCTTTGCCAAGAAGCTATGAGGAAGTAAGCTACATAACAGTACACTATGTGGGTATGTGTGTGTGTGTGTGTCAGTGAGAGTGTGTGAGAGAGTGAGAGTGACAGAGAGAGAGACTACAGAAATATGGTGTGAAAGATCTCCCAGAGGGCAACACACCGCACACACAGCTCAACACACTGCCCGACTGATAAAAAATCCTACACACACAGAGCGAACCCAGCATCTAGTGCTAACTCCATCTCTATCGTATGCTAAATATGGGGTAAGTCCGGCTTTTATAGTCATAACATCCCAGGGTCCGAGATCCCATCTGTAAGAGTTTGAAAAATGCGGAAGTTTCCACTTGGCCTCGCTAATCTCCATCTGGGAGAAACATACGTTTAAGGTTGTTTCTCTTTAAAAGTAAAAAAAAAAATTTTTTTAAGTAATAACAGGAATTAAACACGGTCATGTGGGAGAATTTAGAAGTGTGGAGGAAAGAAATTCTGTTATTCCGACTTGCGTTTATTTTTAACACACAACAAATGACAAATGTGTCATTCATTGTAAGAAAAAAAACTTCAGAATAAAAAAAAAGTATAAAAAAATGTAATTAATTAATTAATAATAATAATTTTTTTAAAAAGTTTGTCAGAGAGCTCCCAGAATTCCCGGCCGTAATTCCTACTTTGGCTGGTGGGAATTGTGACTTAAAGATACCACCTTGTTCTTCCATCTTAAAATTTTTTATTGGTCAGATATTTAAAAAATATTCTTTATGCAACTACAGTAAAATTCAAATGAGTCACACAGTGGTGTTAGGACTCTGACCTCTTTCCGGACTTCCAGTGTCTGAGTGGGTGGAATTTGCTTGGTGAGTCCAAAGACATGCAGCGTTCATAAAAGTACCCCTAGTGTGCGAGTGTGTGCACGCGTGCTTGTGTGCCCTTTGATGGTCTGGCACCCTGTCCAGGATTTATGCCCTGTCCTCATGCCCCGAATACACGTTGATAGTCTCTAGGCCTCCCGCGATAGTACGAGCGAACTGCTCCGTCTTTTATCGGAATCCGTTTCGTGTCAGAGCGACTGCTGACACGACGTACACCACAAAACACAATACGTGGCTTATCGCAGTGTACGCAGGTTAGTCTCAGATTCAAATAACATAACACTTCCTGTTAGTTCAGTCAGCTAAAAGATTCATTTATTTAATTTTTATATTTTTCATGTGTGTGGGTGAACTTTATTAATCTTGCTTTCATGCTAGCAAAACCTAAGAATCCAGCCAAGTGGCACCTAACACATGAAAAGAGTTGCATTACTCAAGGCTAAGGATTTTGTGTGTGTGTGTGTGTCCTTGTTCCTGCAGAAATTTTGTAAGGTGACTAGACACACAAATAATCCAAGCAATCATGTGTGTGTGTGTATGTTTGTCTGCGCTTAGAGCGTTTCAGTGTCAGCTGTGTCGCCCAGCATGCCACATTGTGAATCCAACGCTAACTCCACTCTTTTTTTCATTTTTCGTGGTCTATCCTATTCCAACATTACAACATCCCACATACCCCCCCTCCCCACCCCCATGTGGCCCATGACCCCACTTCCCGTCTTATAGAAGAGTTAATTTCCCGTTTGCAGTACTGGAGCTCTCTGTCTCTCTCTCTTCCCTGCCTTATCTTTATAGATAAAATACTTAAAAGTCAGATGAAATCAGAAGAAGAGCAACTGTAGAAGTGCGCCAGATGAAAAAGCCAGATGAAAACTACGCCCTTGTTCAGGTTTGCGGTGGGAACCAGTGCATCTTTAGCATTTTGCAGAGAATGTTCCATCCAGTGCCAGGTGAACTAGGGAGGCATGTGCAAGCCAAGGAACCCCGTGTGGCCGTGAGACACAAGACAGCCGAGAGTGTGGATCCGCCCAAAGGTTACGCGACTGGCTATGAGAGGTCAACTGAGCAGGACTGTAACGCTAGCCCAGCTCACACATTATACTCCACCCTCCGGTTCCCGGAGGAACAAGCAGGGAGTCCTGAAAAGCTGCCAAGTCATGATTCCCAAGCCAAGGACCAAGACCAGGACAATGAGGGTTAAGGCGTGGGGGCATGAGCCAGAGAGCCCCTGTGGAAACAAAAGCATAAACTCCAGCGCTGAGGGAGGGGTGGATGGAACCTCGCTGCAGCCAAGGACTATTAATATTCCTTGACAAGAGCATCATGATGTGGAACAGATCACATGCTGCGCACCGGGTGCGGGGCAGTTTTTCCTGTAATTTCTCATGACGTGACAGATTCAAGCGGACTTTTTTTCACTCTGTTTGGCACAGATGTGCAGAGACGTGAGTCGTTGGATTTATTTGGCCTCCTGAAAGGCAGAGTGAAGCAGATCAAACTGAGCGGAGGGACCGAACGCTGCCGACAATCGTAACCCAAAAAAGCGATCACATCAGGCAAGTTGGACAGTTCTCTGCATGAGCAGTGGTCCTCTGGTTGGACACACAAACACACACACTTGCACACCAAGAACACACATGAGGTTCGCAAAGGGATGCCAAGACAGCAGAGATGGGTGTGAACAGATTGACCTCAACAAGTCAAGACAACGGCTGCGCTGATCTCAGAGCCTCTGGTTCGAAGAATAAATAAAGGTGTGCGCGTGTGCAGATCCCGATGATTCAGCAACACGTCACCTCCTGCAAAACAGACCAGTACACGCATATGTGACACTAGATTTTTGGACCACCTGGCTCTTACACTGGCTCTGGTCTTCACTTTCAGTTTCCCGCTGGAACTTGAGGGGTCCTGGAAAGCTTCATTGTCATGCCGAGTCTGGAGCTAAGACCAGGACAATGGGAGTGGACTTCCAGGCACATTAGTCTGAATAACAATACGATCAACTCCAGACCCGAGGTAGGGTCAGAGACAACCTTGCTGCATGAAGAAACAATGAATATGAATGGTTCCTTGACAACCGTGGCATGATATCAGGATGACAGCTGCATGGGGCGTTTGAAAGAGAAGAACCTTGAGATCGCTGTTCCACTGAGTGGAGAACCAGAAGATTAAGTAAGATCACATTTCAAAAGCATAAACAAAATTCGAGAAGCTGGACATTGCTTTTCCGAGTCTGCTCAAGTGCGGCCTAGGCTGGTGTACGACTAACAAAGTACTTAGTCTAGAAGGACTGTTTTCTGAAGACATCATCTGGGACTGAGATGTTTCAAAAACAGACACACACAAAAACACAAAAGTGTCTATTAGTCATAAATGAAACCCTGGAATGTAGAAGCCCCAACGTTCTCAAAAGCCAAACCTCACAATGAGCAAGCGAGGCCATATTCTCATGCTAATCCCAGTAATTGTTCGAGGCTCTTCTTCCCCGAGCTGGTAGGAGATGATTTAGGGCGACAGTGTTGCTTTAAGTGTTGCCTGTAGGGGGTGGAGAGGGACGTCATAGATCACTGCTCTCATTAATCAATTAACACGACCCCCTTCCAGCCACCTGTCCAACAGCATCGCTTAGCACGGCATTCCTAAGCTCCACGATTGCTTCTAGATAATGCCAGAGCATTAATCCTGCTTCCTAGCACACCCTGTTTCTCTCTCTATATCTCTTTTGGATTGTTTTTCATAATGTAATAACTAGAAAAGTGAGAAAGTCAAAAATAATGAAGTAGTTATTTTAGGGATCTTTATTAATTGTAAATAAATATCATATTGAGCAATGCTAGGTTAAAAAAAAACACATGGAGTGGGGGCTTAGTTGTGCAAAAATGAAATCGATGAGTTGCAAGAAAAAACTACAACAACAACAACAACAACAACAGGACTGTCAACTCATTTCAGCCGTAATGAGAATTAGAAATAGGCTAGTCGATAATTTACGCCATCCTGCATGGCTCATTTCTGTCTTCTTCAAATAGCACCAGTGACATGTACGGTGTTGCCAGATTAAAAAGATTTTGTCCTCACGTGTAAAAAAACAAAACAAAATAAAAACAATGCCGTTAAGCTTAATAATATAATATATCATTTTACTGTACATCACATATCCAGTCACTTTAACAGATTTTGGTTCAAGTAGTAAATTCCACATTCACATTAGTTATTTCAATATAATGGTTTGTCAATTCAATTAAAATAAAAATACAGCTTTTCAGATTCCTGAATCTTAGTCTTCAGCCAAGAATCGCTCATGTCGGATCACTTTTTAGCTACAGAAATGCTGACCATGATGGAAAGAACAGCACTGGTGCCCAGACAGAGAGAGAGGGAGAGAGAGAGAGAGAAACAGACAGATGAGGTTCACGCCTCAGCATGATGTTGGCAAGGCATCAGGCAGTGAGAGCGCGAGAGACCTCTGAGCTGACAATGCTGACGTTGAAGGAATCCTTAAGGAATCCTGTAGCAGAGCACATCTGGAGAGAGAGAAAAAATAAATAAATTTCAGGATTTGATGTGTTCAGGGGTAAAGAGAAGATTTGACTCTCAGTTCATATCAGATGGCTAAAGAAGTTCTCAGAGAGCAATGTCATGATATTTTTGTGTGAATTGCCCTCCTGGCGAGACCCTCTTGGCCAGACGGTCTCTTTTCGACAACCCTCTATTCTGTCAGAATAACAGTGCACTCGCGAGAAACACACTTCGGCCTTTGTGTAATTCAAAACCGAACTTTGAAACGGGGCGCAGTCCTCGAATGCTTGGCGAGCAGACATGGAGACAGCAGATTTTTTAATAAGGAAAGGCTCCAGACTTTGAGACTTCAGGCTTCGGGGTTTAGGGAAGGGTCCAGTGAGATCCAAGTTAATGTAAAGCATGGGGTAACTAAAAGGAGTGATGTAACATGCAGCTGTTAAGGAGCTACAGTCTCGTTTCCACCTGCAAGACGACTCGCCAAGAGGCCAGAGCACGGTGCCCTCGATTCCCTGGTCTGAGGGTTCTGAACTATACGACAAACAGCTGCAGACTCCTGCTCGCTGCCACAGCTGCGAATATGTTGCAATACAACGCAACCTTTTGCAGTTTCACAAGTATTATTTCAGGGATCATTAAAGTTTCTTCAATTACACAAAAAGACCTCAAGAGGTCTTTGGAAATGAGCGAAAAACTCGTGTTTTTCTGGTGTTTTTTCTGTAGGACGTACGTAAATCATTCCTAGCGATGTATTGTGTAAACATGCTTTAAAAAAGGTGCCCTATAAAGATATGCAATCCTTATTAAATGCCTCAAAATGTCAGCAGGGAAAAAAAATCAGGAGGTCTTGCTGTCCTTTGCTGTTTCTTGTTCAAGTTATTTAAGTTCTCCTGTGAGAAACTTAACCAAGCAGTACTTGCAGGACATGGGTCAGAACAAACAAGGAAAGGCAAACCCAGCACATGGAGTCAAGAGAGACAGAAAAAAAAACCAAAGTGCATTTGCATAACTCTTTGTTACTACAGGAAGTAAAGATATGAGGCATCTGGGGCCAAAAACCAAACAAAAAGCGCTTTCTTATTTCTGCAAGCCTACACCATGATACCATCAGGAGTTTGACTATCTTACACTGTTGCGTCATGCAGACTAATCTAAGATCAAATTCTCGAATGAGTTCTGCTCGATGAGGAAAATAGATCTAATAAACACAAAGCTGAAATCGATACCCAGTGTATAGTATAAGCAATGGAATGAGACGAGTAAAAGCAAAACAAACTTTATCTGTTTGCCAAACCGTGCAACGTCTGGACGATGGCGTGAACTCTGGAGCTCCGTGGAGATTAAAAATGCCACCTTTGTGCAATAGTGATCAAATCACCGGCAACCTGAAAAGACAAGTTCACTGAGAAATACGCCGTAGAACAAAAATGTTTAAAAGATTTACATTTTACGTTGCCTTTTAAACAGCTTTTTGGTAAAAGAAAGAAAGAAACATTGCCATGAATCGTTCAGTGACAAATTGAAGTGGCCTTTGAGAAGGCATCGCCGAATCCCCGTCCCGTCCCTATAGGTTTTACAGCTGTCTGGAAGGACTGGGATCAAAGGTCAAACTCTGTGACATTTCCAGGGCCAAAGGGGTGATGAGCAACATTTATCACAACCACGGCATTTTGTGCAAATAAATTGCCCTGGCAACCATCTGAAAGACCTTCAGCATTGCTATCTTGTCAACCTTGGATACTAATGAAGACCTACTACTTGTGTTGCTTTATACAGTGTGTGTGTGGTGTGTGTGCGCGCATGTGTGTATGGAGTGAAGCCAAGCTGGTGAGCCAAGCTGGCACCATCCCCTTTAGCTCTTGCTGAATAGTTACATCAGTGAGGGAGGTTTTTCTTTTTCCTTAAAAAAAAAAAAAAACATTATTAACGATCACGGGCTGGACTGAATCAGCTCCAGATGCTGGCGCGATTTCAAACTACTGGCACGTCACGCGTCTTTAAAAGCTGTTAAAATTACATTAAGTACACAATGGAACGAGCCAAAATAAAGAGGGGAGGAAAAAGAGCTGGAAGTCATATAGCCCCGTATGAGGCGTGTTTACCGCAAATTCAAATCGGCTGATTCCAAAACTCTGGCCACTGGGCAGTGACGGTGCTCCAAACAAAGGTCGCTTGTATGCAAGTTGCAGAAGAGCCGAATTACAACACTAAATCCTTTAACGCTGGCTAAAGGACGGGCACGTACGCGCTGTTAGTATCCGCCCCGTACCAGCTGTTTTAAGTACAGTGGTGATTCTTCTTGGTGGAATTCACCGCATATTACTTAAGCTACACAGAGCTCTCGAATTCTGATTGGTCAGAGTGCACAGATTTCTAGAACGCCAACAAACGCAGTGCACTTTGCTTTCACTTTGCTTTCCAGCCACAAATGTTTTTTTAGAGGAAGGCATAAAGCAAAATGATGCTGCTTTGACAACATGTGATGATTGTGAAAAAAAAAAAAAAAGGTTTTTGGCGTGTTTTATTTTTTCTCCAATGGATTTCTCCACATGGCGGATTCAAGCATTGTGAAAAACTCGTTAAGGGGTGATTTGTTAACGTTGATCTCAGAGTCCTCGCACTGGTTGCCATGGGTTTCACATTTGGATGCGCAACCTCTTACATAGGAAGATGAAGTTAATGGAAATTTAAAAATGAATTATGTTGGTGGCTTTAACAGATGTGTTTTTGAAGGGAGTTTGTGCCAGGAATGTGAGATAGCGAGAGTAAAGGAATGAAGCATCAAGCAAAGGTAGATCCATTTCCACCAAAGGGAACCCGACATACACCTCTCCGAGCCAAATGTAAAAACTCATGTCCTTGCATGAGATTCCATCTTTTTGCGAACATTGCTTTTTTCCACTAATATACGGTAACACTGTACGGAGTAAAACGTGTGGTATCACGCAAGCTTATAACTAAAGCATGAGCATCGGATCACACGGCGCAAAAACAAACATACAAAAGCATTACATCTGAGCCAGAGTCAGCACATTTAACGCGCACGAGGGCCTGAACGGCACACCTGGGACTCAGGGCTCGGACCTGAGGAAAATGTGGCTCCTCGAGAGGAAAATAAGGCCATTTTTAACTCCCAGGCTCTCAGCTATAATGGCCGTGGTCAATGGAGTGTGTGGGGCCGCTGCTTGAGCGCAGGCGATACGGAAGCATGGGTTCATAAATTACAAACCGTTGCAGAGACGAGGCCTAATCACCTCTGCGCTGTCACCTAGCAGAAGGGGGAGCTGGTTTAATTTACGCCGCAACATCCGTCACTGCTCGAGCTAATTTCATTCACGCCAGCGATCACATGTGGGAGAGCTTCAGTGCTACATTTTTGTGGCTTACCGCTGTTTAGGGTTTGGGTAAGGTTTTTTTTCCCCCTAAGGGTTGATGTATGTCATTAATGGCCTCTTTGGTACCAACTACAGAGACTCAGAGGGGAATGAACAAAACGACTGCTGCAGTATGCACAAAGGATGGTGCAATGGACTAGCGATATGTAAAAAGCAGTTAAACCTCGTGGGATGTGTTCTCCAGAGTGGTTGGTCCACAGCCAGACACCTTCATGCTCAGTAGGATGTCCATGTTCTAGATGAAGCCTTAGTAAATATACGCTTTTAAAATTTTTCTTTGAAAATGCCACAATATCCTGTTTGAAATTTCGGCACTGAGCTCGTTTCTTGGGCTGTGTTTGTATCCCAGATCTGGCAACCCTGTTTGTAATTTCATGAGGCAGCAGTTTCGAGATCAGACAATTTGTCGTCTCGAGATTTCACTTGCGTGTCATTGCACTTGTGCTACATCAACAAGGCAGAAGGTTACAAAAAAGTTGTGTAACGAGTGCGGTTTTGGAATGATGCAAGTCGCGAGAGTTTAGCGAGAACATCTGGCCAAAGAACCGCGCTATGTGCAACAAAGTTGGTTTCTTTGGTAGCTTGCAGTTTTTCTTGCAGAGCGTCCAATCTCCACAGGAGGGTACGGACCTGTACGGCTAAACATCCAGCCTGAATCTGAATCCTAATCTATTACCTGTTTCTCATCAAAGTTTGACAAAAAAGATTCTTAGGACGTAGAGACACTTTTATTAAAAAAAAAAAAAAAAAAAGGTGATCAAGATCATACAGTGCACCTTCTGATATTCTAGAGAAATACGGCCGAGTGATCCTATTAAAAGCTTCTTCACACTCACCGTCCGAAGTCCTGACTCCACACACTCTGCTTACACTCGAAGGCAAAATGAAGATGAAACACGATGGGAGTCGAGCGGCCCTCGAGGCGAGGAGCACTTCCAGCGAATTAGCGACAAATTGAGAAAGAGAAAAAGGAGGAGAATGAGAATCCTGGCTGAAGCGCAGGGGGACGAGGGTGTAACAAGATAGACGGGGGAAAAGCGGGGAGAGAGTATGTGTGTGTGCATGTGTGTGAGTGAATCAGATTTTCTATGACAATGTGCTTAAGATTGCTGTTTCAAAGCAAGAACAGATCATCCGTCAAAACTAATGGTGCTGTCCTGCAGAGGAAAGCAACAGCCCAATGGAGGCCGTTTATTACAGGGTAAGATGAGGTGGGGGGCGGGGGTACAGTTGCTTGAAAGAGAGTCTGAGGTAACATACTCACAAACCTCTCCAAACATCTACCCAAGCTTCTAATTCTCTCAGTGTGTAACTACCATACGGTGTATGCTCCAGCAACCAGTCCCATACAATCCCTGGACTGGGGGTGGGGGTGGGGGTGGGGGGCATAAATACTTTCACATTTAGCGCTGTCCTGTTACTGGCAAATGCAAACATTGTGTAATGTGGACAGCCAAGTCTCATTTCATCTGCAAAGAGAGTGAGAGAGAGGAAGAAACACTGCTGATATGTAATAAAAATTACATATCTTTCACTACAAAAGGTCACCAGGTTTAGTTACAGTGCGGTGAGATTAACCTCGGGTGCTTTTTATAGCCATGGAGTCTTGATATGTGTAATGATACTGTAGTGTAACTGGGGCAAATTACAAAACCACGTCAGCACTTTGACAGCAAATAAAAACCTGAGCAGCTAGCGAAGAACGTGGACGTGTGAAGGACGTCAATCCAACAGCCGCTGTGTTTCTTCATCGCTGTTATCATCTTTACAACTATGCATATGGCTTTTTTTTGTTTTCAACTTGACCAGGAATGGGTTGTTTAAGAGCCTGTCCTTTCCCAAACACGACTCTTACGCTGCCTGCATTCAGGATTTGAGCACTAATCTGTCCCTGCTCATTTCCCACAAACAAACTCGGGATAAAGTCATGGTGTTGGACCGTGAAGCACCTGAAGAGACACCGACTTGGCAGCAGAGACCTCTTTTACTGTAAGCGCGTGTAAGAGTACTTCACCAGTAACCGGCGCGCCCCCTTTAAGAGACTGAATCAGAGGCGGTTGAGTTATCCTATCTCTCTGACCTAGTTGCTCGCTCTCCCCCTCTCATCTCTCTGTTCTTCATCTCCCTGGGATCTGTGCTGTCTTGACACGTGAAAACTTTAATACCATCAAAGACGCAGGAGAAACAGCCTGAAAAGAAGGAGTGGGTTGGCGGGGAATAAAAAAAAGGAAAGTCTCGTGATTGAGCCGAGTCCTGGTGCGGAGTTTCTAACAGGATTCAGCGAGCTTCCGCGCTCCTCTCTCGGCACATCATAGGGGTTTAACTTACCGATCCTACCTTTCATTCACAAGCTCTCTGCACTTTTCAAGCCTTTCCCACACTCCCCTCATCTCCCCCCAGAGACACTACAGGGCCTATCACATGTTACTAAACCAAACCGCCACAGCCTTGTTGTCGTGTGACCGCCGTGTTACCCGCGACGTCGGCTTGTGGAAACGTCCGTGTTTTGTCTCGAGGAATGCAGGACGGATTACGCCAATTATAAAAAAAAAAGCACTGCTTGAAGCTGTCCACGTGCAAACCACTTATCAAACGTCTGCTAAGCGTCTGGCTTTAACGATAGCAATCTGAAAAACCATTATGTTGTGCAAATTATGCAAAATAATAGCTTCAAATTGCAGTTTTAACTATGTGAGGGACTAAAAATCCCTCTGGCTCAGGGTTCTTTAAGATCCTCAGGGTGCGTGAGATTATATGGTGTCCTGGTCATCTTTGATAACTCAGCACACTGCTGTTGGAAATACACACTCCTCAACTTGTTCAGGAAGATATGCTAAAATTTAAAATTATTACAATGAAACGTTCATGAGCACCTTGAAAGACTTCTTCCAATTTCGAATATACTGTAATAACATTATACATGATTTAGAATTGCACACCATTTGTTGGGAACAACGACGAAAGATGACGACATTCTGATGACGTCTTCCAGCAGGACGACGAAGAGGAAGCTCTTCTTGGCACATGAGGTTTTACGCTTCTGCGCGCCTCAGCTCAATCCCTCAGCCCTAATTTGTCCGTGCGGTTTGTGCTGATCTGTTCGCCTGGCTTTGGTCTGACCACATCAACACAAGGAGCCTGAACAAGTGGGAGGCTCCTGGCAGCCACGTACCACTCCAACAGCATGGCACATGGTTGGAGTGCTGCGCTCTCCAAAAAAAGCGCCTCTGCTCGCATCTGAGCCAGACAGCATCCAGAAACAGACTCCAAGATCTGATTCCAGATATAACGTAAACTAAAAACAGGGTGAACGTCCAGAATGGATCTGCTTCTGGATCTAAAGCTTTAGGGGAACAGTGTCTGATTTCTGCCAAAGACATCTAGAGATAAGATTCTCTCAAACCTGTCTACATAATTAAGGTTGTCTAGAAGCAGAATGTGTCTCCATAACGAATGTTCTCAAAGGTGATGTTGTCCAAAGCTAACTTACTCCAGAAACAGAATCTGCCTCCAACGCTACCTCACTAAAGAAAATGACCCCAAAAATGTTGCTTCAGAAAAACAACTAATCTCCAGCTATAACCTTAAACCTGTCTCCCTGATTAACACTTTCTAGGAACAGAGCCTGCTTTATTCGGAGGCAAACAGCTTTTTAAAAAAAAAACAAAAAAAAACAAAGCTTGTTTGGATAGATGACTATCCGAATAACGCATAACATAAACAACTTTTATAAACAAAGCATGTTCTCTGAGCTGAACAGCTTCTAGAAATAAAGCTAAGATCCCACAAACAGAGTCTGGTTCCAGATATAGACTCCATTAATAGTTTGCCATATATAGTTTCCATTAATGCCAAAGTCCCTTCAGAGTCTGAAAATACTGCTTTCTTAGTATGCTCTATCTATCTATCTATCTTTCGAGCAGGTTTCCAGATATAACATCCTCTGAATCATTCTTAGGAGATGAACAACCTCCAGGTAAAGAGGTAATGATGTGTATGATCAGAGTCTTAGAGCCAGTCTTCATGAAACTCCTGAAGCACCTAGCTCGACACAGATCCTGCATTTCTCCAGCTTGCTCTCTAGAAACAGCATCTGAGTGAGACCTAAACAACTTACAGAAACAGCCATCCCCCCCCCCCCCCCCCCCCCCCAACTCCTTTCCAGAGCTGCTGTTGTCCAGAACCAGGGCTGGTTTTCTTCAGTTATACGTCCTTCACAACAAACAGAGCCTGTTGTCTTCAGAGACAGAGTTCCTACAGTATGTCTGGTTCCTTCAGAGCCTTAAGAACTTCTAGGACCTGCATCCAGAGATAAAAGGCTCTGGAAACCGAGACACAATTTCCTTACTGGTTTGAAGGAAGTCAAAACCATAATCAAGATTTGTTATTCTTTTGAAGAGTCCAGTCATCATTTTGCTATGCTGTATGTAACTCTGAGTCCAAGTCTATGACATCAGTAAGTTTTCGTGCAAAAGATGTGGATAGGTGAAGCAAAAAAAAGAAACATCTGGTGCCACTATCAATCCGCAACTTGTGCTTTAAATGTCGATGTGACAGACACACACCACCAGGATGCAGCATGGTGACACCGCAACAATAGCACCACTGTCAAGATCACAATCCGCTGCATTGTGTTTTTTGTTGTTGTTGTTTTTATACACTCCACATTGACACAATCCGGTCCTCTACAAACCACTCAGAAAAAACGGTCAGTCCTCCTGTCGTCCTCTCCCGAAAAAACAATCTGCTCCAAGGGCCATGTGGGGGAAAAAAAGTAAAATAAACCATCAGAAACTCAGTGGCAGAAAATAAAATAAATAATTACTGCCAGGAGATGTTGAGTCACTATCAGGTTTTTCTCTCTCTCTCTCTCTTTTTTTGGTTTTTCCATTCTGTTTTCTGGCGTTCATCTTATAAGGAAGTGGAAAAGGGGGAAAAAGTGGCCCTGGTGATTCAGAAGAACTGATTGAGATTGAGACAACAGTGCGACAAGACAACACTTGTGAGGGTGATGATGTCAGCAGTGCAGTTTATTGCTTCTGTAGTAACGGCTTGTTCACAGGGACCTGGACAACGCGCCTGTTTATCAGAAATGTTTATCGTATAAAATGTATGGAATATAATATTGTAGAGATGGGCGAAAAATCGATTCAGTGATGTATCGTGATGATTCCTGTCCCTAATATATAGTATACATGAATAAACCCAGTTGGTCCACGCTTAAAAAAGCGATGCAGCTGGGTTTTAGCCCTTTCGGCCCTCTCACCTCTATGTCTTAACATCACTTCATGGTTCTTTAACTAGCCAAGCCGCTTCAGATGGCAGGAACATGACACATGACAAAAGAATTAACAGTGAAGCCTGGCATTGTGCATGATATCATTATTGACCTGAAACAATAACAATAACAAATGAATAGATGTAAATACAGTAAGACCCTACATACGGACATTTAACAATAACAAAGACAAACAAAAACAAAGACATTTAAGTTACAAACGTTCAAAGATACAAACATGCATTTGCGCATGTTCTTTTGCAGATGTTAGATGTCTGGTGTATATTGCCACATGTGTGCAGTATGAATCCCAGGATGTCTGGATGCACGCGTAAGAGCAGCGGCAATAAAGCTGGTACTGCTAGAAAATGGCCAGCGATAACGATAGACAAAAGTAAAAAAAATTAAGGGAATGGAGTAAAGTGAAAATATGCCAGACATTGCTCGTTCTAACAACATAAATCCATGGGATGATTCTAAAGAACAAGGACATGATCACGGAACATTTGTTTTATTATTTATTATTAGCCAATCGTATTAGTATCCTAATACCTAGACAATGTTTGTTGGATTTATGAACAAATTGGACTTATGAACGAGTTCTTAAAACGAAACTTGTTTGTATGTAAACGACTTACTGTAGTTGCAAAGCAACAATGATTGTGCCCAAGCACCTGCACAATTTTTTGGCATAAGTTCAAGGCCTTGCCATGGCTGAACTGTTTGAGATATCAAAAATCAATTTTGCATCCTCAGGATAACAAAAGAATTAACAGTAAAGGCTGCCATTTTGTTTGATACCATTATTGACCAAAGACAATAACAAACACATGTGGAAAGCAACAATGATCGGGCCCAAGCACCTGCGCCATCGCCGCCCCGGGCACACCACACAACAAAAAGAGTTTTTTTCGAGCATGTCACGGTCTCCAAAAAGCCCCGGGTGATTGAAAAAAAAAAGCATCACACTATGATGTCACTCAATATGATGTCACTCAGGAAGTTATGAGCCACTTTACGGCACAAGTTTAAGGCCTCGCCATGGCGGAACCGTTCGAGATATCAAAAACGCCATCGCAATTTCGCATCCTCAAGACGACAACAGAAGAAACAGTGTCTTTCATCTTGTCTTTACGAGTCTTGTATCATTATTGACCTGAAACAATAAGTGTTTCCCTGTGACGTCAAAACAACACACACACACACACACACACACTTCTTAGCTTGTCAGATGCATAACAACAACCAGCATCAGGACTCATCATCATCATCATCATCATCACAGATATTCTTCTAACGAGTGGACTGTGCTCCAGGCTGGAGATGAACTTTAAATAACTCGTCGGAATGAAATACATGAAGTCGGGAATATGAAAAAAAAAAACCCTCGTGAGTACCTGTGAGCTGTAACCTGTTGGCTCCGCCCACCGATCGAAGTTTCTCTCCACAGCCCGGTTTTGACGCGGTGTGTGTGTGTGTGTGTGTGATGATGATGGTGATGAGGTTACTCCAGGGTGTTCGCGCCGTTTTGCGTGCTGTGTGTGTGTGTGTGTGTGTGTGACCTCCAAATAATAATAGTAAAAAATAATAATTATAATAACGGAACGCGGGCTCAGAAGCGGCGCGCGCACCGGACCGACTCGGGAAGTCAGAGCGAAGCGGTGCGCGAGGACGCAGCGCGAGCGGCCATTCGGAGTCACGTGCCTGCGTGTGCAAGTGTGTGTGTGTGTTTTGTGAAACCCGACGCGCGCGAATGACCCCGCCCCCCCCTCTCTCCGTTTCCTCTCGCGCAGCGCCGGTCCGTCTGGCGGGAGGGGGGGTTTGGGGTGGGGGGAGTGTGCCCGTTAACCCCTCTTGTCTCAGTTTCTGAGGTTACATAACGGCCCAGTTCCACTGGACTGCGGGGATTTTTAACCCCACACACTCAGTCACTCACACACACACTCAGTCACACACTCACACACTCAGTCACTCACTCACACACTCACACAATCACTCACACACTCACTCACACACTCACTCACACAATCACTCACTCACTCACACACTCACTCACCCACACACTCACTCACACACTCACACACCCACTC
>JAOVVA010000054.1:995988-1007112 GCA_028565275.1 Leiocassis micropogon | reverse complement strand
TAAATGACTCAAAAAAAGATCCGTTCATTTTGATGAACGAGATTCAAAGAACCGAGTCACTAAAATGATTCAAACTTTCCATCACTATAGTGTGTTACCCTGCTTTAGTACGTTACACTATTTGAGTTTGGTATAGTGTTTTGCATCAAGCTACATGGGTGTACTGGGTGTTTCAGCATGTTATAATTTGTTTACGTATGTTATGCCGTTACAATGTGTTCAATGTTTTTTTTTAGTTACAGTGTAGTAACATGTTTCAGTATGTTCAAGCGTTTCATCATGTTACAGTGCGTTTCATCATGTGTTTTTCACTGTGTTTCAGCATGCTACGACATATTTCATTCAATTACAGTATACTGCAGTGTGCTACACTCTGTGTTTCCGTGTGTTTTTGGCCGAGCTCACCTCTTACTCATTACTGCCTCGCGCCTCGGCCTATTTCAGGAGTAACTTTACACGACATGATCACGCTGACACTCACAAGCTTCTCCTATTGCTATGCCACCCCATATATCACAGAAATGGAGGTCAGTAAACACACAGACATGCACACACATACACATGGAGCGCTGCCAAGCAGTGACCCTCCCAACACAAACATTTTCGGTATCTTAGCTAACACGCCGGTGCTGAGTGGACAAATAGAGGCTCAGGCTGCCTGCCTGCCCACCCGCCTCCTCCTCCTCCTCCTCCAGTGATTAGTTTATAACAAATCATTCTCCAGTTAGGGTTAAAATAACCTAAAAAAAAAAAAGATTAAATGCTTTTTAATGAGTTTAAATTTTTAAAACGTTTTCATAATCAAATTAGATACGTTTACCTAGTAAAGGCATTTCTAGCTACTTGGTCAGTTAAAAAAAAAAAATTTTTTTTTAATGTAATTATACAGTTACAAAATTAATGATGTCATAAGTTGTATAAGCTGTATAAGAGGAATAAAACACAGTCGGATGTAGTGTTATGGGAAAATAATCCCTTTCAGGTGGTAAAAGTGGCTCAATCTTTACCTCACCTACCATAAAGAGAAGCCGAAAAGCTTTTACGCCTCCATTTTCATCAATATTGTGTTGTTGTTTTTTTTTATAGTAACTGGAGTGACATGAATTACACAGAAAAGGTCTCAAAAGCCACAGAGTGCCACAAATTTGCTAGTGTTCAAGCACAAAGTCCCAAAAGAGCCATCCTGCACGTTTGAAACCTACGCTAGACACCACATCCCTCCCTGTCGAAGACCCACAATGCCACGTGCCCCGCCTCTCTCCTAGAAAAGTGTGTGTTTATTTAAATTTCTCTTTTGCCAAGTCCTCATGGTGCATTATCTAATTCGACTGCAGCCTGCCAGCACCACGGCTTTACAGTTGTTTTGGAGCAGCACGTAACAGCGTGGTGTGTGTGAGTGTGTGTGTATGCCATGGAAAACACACGTGCTAAATGCATGTTTTGTTTCCAGTTTCGCAGAGCTTGTTGCAATCGAGCCCAGATTTCAGCCTTGGAGATCTTTATCAGTGTAAAGGTTATGCAGGCTTATGACCTGGAAAAAAAATACTCAACATGCCTGAAAGGAAAAACAAAAAAAAAGGGATAACATCGCTCTTGATACACACACAACCACTAAGATATATCATTCAAAGCAAGCTCGTGAGACAGTGAAACTTTAATATGACTTCTTTTAGTTGCACAAACTCCTTTCTCATACTTCTGTGTTCTCATTTAAAAAAAAAATTTTTTTTTAAAGTTTGAAAAAATAAGCCGGCTGATTTTTCAAACTCTTGACAGCCAAGCCCTTTCGCGGGATTTCGGCCATCCGAAAACATGTGGTAAGCCTTGTGGAATGTCTCGAATGACTCCCAGATGTGGGCTGCAGAACGGATTTAACCCTTTCCTCACGTTTCTGTAAGAGAATCGACTCTATCTCAGTCACTAATGCAGCCTAGCAGCAGTGTATGTCAATCCATCCGTGTGTCATGATTGACTCTTGTGCTGGTGATTTGTTTGCCAGTCCATGGACGCTGCATCATGTTGGCTTGAAAATGTTTTCCAGGGTTTCAGTGTTGTACAACTGGATTAACTGGGACTAGTGCAGCACAAGAGCATTTAGTGACTTACAAAACGTCACATATTTTCCATGTTATTTAAGCAGACTCACTCTTAATCACTTCATTCTCTATGGCACTTATCCTGTACACGACTAAGTCGCAGGAGGAATTGGAGCCAATCCCAGAGGACTCGAGGCGGGGTACACCCTGGACGGGAGAGGGGTCCATCGCAGCGCACAGCATGCACACACACACTCACTCACACAATTGGAAACACCAATTAGCCTCATCTGCATGACTGTGGGAGGAAACTGAGCACCCAAAGGAAACCCACACACATACACACAGACTTGAGGCGGGACTCAAACCCTCTAAGCCTTTATTTGTCACATATACATTACAGCACAGTGAAATGACTTCTTCGCATATTCCAGCGTAACTGGGATCAGAGCGCAGGGTCAGCCATGATACAGCGACCCTGGAGCAGACAGGGTTAAGGGCCTCGCTCAAGGGCCCAACAGTGGCAACCTGGTGGAGCTGGGGATCGAACCGCGGATCTTCTGATCAGTAACTCAGTGCCTTAACCCTCTGAGCCACCACTGCCCCCGACCTCTTGAGGTGTGAGGCCACAGTGCTAACCACTACACCAACATATCTCAAATGTTTAAATTTTATCGAATCATTTGTCTGGTTTTGTTGTGCTCACCTCCTTGTGCTTTGTTTGCTTCACACATTCTACTTGTGTGATTAATCTATTGAGCGATGCAGTCGAGCTCTAGCTTTGATCTACAGAAAACTACAAAAGGCAAAACGTCAATAATATCTGACGTGTTTCGGCTCCTGTTCCATTTCCCTATAACTGCACATCCTGAAGTGTTTACATTTAAAATGATTGGCCAATCAGCATTATTGAAATTCTCAAAGAATAAAAATATTAAATCAAGGCCTAAAACGTCTTATAAATCTTGATTTTCAGCCAATATGCACATTTGTGTGTGTTGACTTGAATAATTCAGTTTCATTATAAATTAGTTGATGAACCTGATTGTATTTACTTTTTTTCCCCCTTAGCTGAAATATAATAATTTACTGTTTTTAGACAGTTAGGTAGAACCATCTACTTGGGAGAATTATCCATTTGTTTTCTTTTGGGTTTAGAAGAATTTCCATTCAAATTCCATTTGGTATCTTTTATTTATTGTTATTTATTTTTTTTAAATAGAGTTTTACACAGACAATCTGTAGAAACTACAGGTCAGATTATTAAAAGTAAATAATAAAAGTAGAAAATAAAGATCTGATCAATTACCAGCGATCAGCATGTTGAACTACTGCTTTAACAAAAAAATCGAACAAAACTGGTTACGTTAAATTAATGCTAGAATAAGTGACACACTTTCAGTAAAAAACAAAACAAAAGAAAAAAAAACATAAAAAATAAGCAAAGCTTTGACACATCAGTTTTTCCATTTTAAGTACAATACTCGTACCAGAGCTCTCGGTGTCTCGGCACATACAGGTGACAGAAAATTGTTTTTACGCCAATTTACAGAAAATTTTAAAATGTACCGGCAAGTTCAGAAAATCTGACAGCAAATTCTGAATGGTGGCATCAAAGATAAATAAAAAAAAGACAGCAAATTCAAGAAAGGTCATTTGAAAATGCGATGGCAAATGTGCAGCCCTGATGGCAAATTCTGAGATGTGACGGGAAAATCGAAAATGTGGCAGCAAGTTTGGATACATTGACCAAAAATTTGTAAATCTGACAGCAACTTTAACATGAGAGCAAATTGAAAAATTCAAAAAGTGACAACAAATTTGGAAACCAGATTGAAAATTCGGGGGCAGCTAATTGAAAAACATGACAGCATTTGGATACATTGACCACAAATTTGTAAACGTGACAGAAAATTCAAAGATTTGCAAATTGAGCAATGTAACAATACATCTTGAAAAATGACAGAAAATTCAACAACAAATGTTGGTCAAATTAAACCAAATTCAGGAACAAGAGAGAAGATATGGCAGCATGACAACAAATTGACGACAAAACTACAAACACATGGCAAATTCTTAACCATAACAACAAACTTGGAAAAATTACAGAAAATTCAGAAACCTGACAGGAAATCAGCAGTTTTTACAGTGTTAATGAGTAGAGATGATTGACAGCTCCGATCCTCAAGCAACTTATCACAGGCAGTGAGAATCCGCGCTCCGTGTAGCAACAATTAGTCACACAGCAGCAGTGCCACGTTATTCGCTAGTCGCATTGCCATATTAGGTTTAGCGACACGTTTCAATTTTTACTAGGCATTAGCTAGGCTAATTTGCGTTTATTAACTTGCTTTTGCTAGGTACAGACGTCCCTGAAACAGCTGCAAAACCTTTTTGACTGGAACTCGTGCCTAATATTATGCTAAATCCTAGCATGACATGACAACAAAATTTGGTATCATGCCACTGAATTTAGGAACAAGAGAATGATAAAAAAAAAATTGACAACCAAACAGCAAATTCTTAACCGCAACAACAAACTTGGAAAAATTACAGAAAATTCAGAACCGTGACAGGACATCAGCAATGAGCACTTCATTTTTTACAATGTGTTATCATTTTTCTGCTAGCAAGTTTTTTTTTTTCATCAGTTAATATGTATTTGTGTTGCTCCGAGTTTGATCCTTTTTTTGCTAATTCCTTCAAAAGATAACCAACCAAGTAGGGTCAGAGCTCGAGCTTCCTCTGTGACACGTATCGGTTATTGTCACAATGACTGAAAGGGAAGTGAGAGACACTAAAAGTAACCAGAAGATATTAAAATTCCATTAAAGTAATGGGGAATAATTCCATTTTTATATATTGGGTCGCCCCAATTAAAGCTACAGTCATGGCTGAGCTTCGTGTGACGTAACAGCGATGCTTGAATCAGTGTTGTCATGACGTTGTCAGGACAAGACAAGGATGAACCTTCCGTGATGTTTCAGATGTCTTCAGCTAAAATGTGAAAAAGCTATAAAAAGAGTCCGGTTCCCACACGACACATGCTGGAGCGTCGTTTGGCACGACGCAGGACAGCAAAACCAGAGGAGACGTTTTGAACTTATGATCACTCATGATTGATCATGTTCTCAGTGTGAAAGCAGATAGTGTAATTCTGAGAGAGAGATGAAGAGAGAGGGAGAGAGAGAGACGGGTAAACAAATATGGTCACCAGTCCCAGGGAGGAGACGATGATCCGACTGATATCCTGAAAGAAACGAACTCGAGTGACCCCAGTCTCTCTCTCTCTGGCTTGGAGTAACATGGAGCAGTTGTCCAACATGCGAGTCAGCCATCCGGCTTTCTGGACTTGAGCCTGGTATTGTGAGTGGAAAAACACACACGCACACACACAAACAGGAGTTGGAGGAAGGACGTCATAAAGTGGCGATGGAGGAGATGATGACGAAGGAATGGGAATAAGAGTGGATCCGACTCCTGTGTGTATCCATGGCCTTGGGTGTATGTGTGTGAAAAAAGAGGAAGAGTTGGACATTCAAAACCCCCTACACACACACAGTCTCACACACACACACACACAGACACACAGACACACAGAGAGCCTATAAAGAAGGACTTCAGTGCTCTTTTAAATGTCGAGTGAAAACAGTCGGTGGTCCAAAAACACTTAAGCCTCATGGAGTGTGCTGGAGTGAGAGCAATGTACCAGGCCTGGAAAAAGACCCTCAACCCTATCCACACACACACACACACACACACACACACACATTCACACAAAGACACACAGCACTGCACAATAGGGAGCATAAGCAAACACACTCAGCCAGCAAAAACAGCTTGTGTGTGTGTTCTGGATCCTTCCATCAAGAGCTTTCCAGCTTGTAATAGACAGATTGAAGCACTCGCTCTGTCTGTTACAAACACACACACACACACACACACACACACACATACACACAAGATAAGAAAAATGTTTGTCTAACTGTTAGAAATAAAGCATTACAGTGAAGTTTGAGATAACTACATACAGATCTCAGGACTGTCCTAAAGGAGTGGCCTGATATGTTAATGAGTAGACATGATTGACAGCTCTGTTCCTCAAGCAACTTATCATATGCAGTGAGAATCAGCGCTCTGTGTAGCAACAATTAATTACGCAGCCGCTTTATTTGTTGCTATATTAGGTTTAGCGCACTAGTTAGAATTTTTACTAGCATTAACTAGACTAGGTTGCGTTTAGTAATTTGCTTTCGCTAGCTACAGATGTCCCAGAAACAGCTGCGAAAGCTTTCAGTTTGAATTTTTACTTGCATTCGCCAGACTAGCCTCCACTGTGCTTTCGCTAGCTACAGAGGTGGGGGAAACTGCTGAGAAAACCTCTCTAATAAACCCTTTAACTATGCCAACAAATAAAGTCGCGCGTACCTCCAGGGGCCATTCAAAATTTGTTTGCGTTAGCAGAAAGCTGAGTATGGGTCTTTTTGCTTTTTGTGCAGATTTAGTGAAGGCACAGCACCATGGGTCACAAGAATGTTAGCAAGGACGGTAGCAAGAAGAAAACGGAGCCGCTTTCAGTTTGGTTTTTAAAGCAGCCAGCAGCCATTCACATTTCAAATCTAAATTTACATTTTCACACATTTCTAAATGTTTTGATTGTTTTTATATGCAAAGATATGATTATAGTGTTGTAAACTGGTGGTGTTGCTCCTAACACACAGTATGACTGCAGATCAATCCCTGCTATCCGTTATCACTACGGATAACGTAATGAGGATGGGTTCCCCTGTTGAGTCTGGTTCCTCTCAAGGTTTCTTCCTATTGCCATCTCAGGGAGTTTTTCCTTGCCACTGTCGCCGTCGTCCTCGGCTCATCAGGGACAATCTGATCATTTTGATTCATGCACATTCACATTTCATACAAACTTAAATAATTGTTTTGATTGTTTAAAGCTGCTTTGCGACAATGTCAATTGTTAAAAGCGCTAAACAAATAAAATTTAATTGAATTGAATAGTATTGGTAAGATTTCTGGGTGGCTGGAACGTATTATCTGCATTTACATTCATTTCTATGGAGCAATGTGTTTCACAATACGAAATCCTCCAGAGCGCATAAAGTTTGTATGCCGAGGTACCAATGTATTATGCAAAATGCTAGCATGCCCTGATAGGGTCATAAGCTCTAAATGTCATGTTGAACCGTGACACACGGCACTTTATCGGACATGACGCTTGTCTGGAAAATAAGGGTTAATCACGTTAGGGTGTGGCCTTTTTTTTAGGTGACCTAGATTTGTGGGCAAAAATTAAAGTTCCTTAGACGATCGAAATGATGTTACCACAAACACATGTCTCCAATTTTATGCTGTTTAATCTTTCGTCTCTCTCTTGGCTAAGCGTGCTCCATGTTGGTTGTGGGTAACATTCTGTGTGTGTGTGTGTGTGTGTGTGTGAGCGTGAAAGTAATGGCACATTAATGGCGTTTCTGCAGGGCACAGCGATGGGATGAAGTCACTAATCAATTTCAACAAATCTAATTAAGTATTAATTAGGCCTCAGGCTGCAGGGGGCCTCAGAGAGGCCAGAGAAAAGAGGTAGCGTGGAGGAGGGGATGCACGGTGGAGGGACAGAAATAGAGATTGAAGAGATAAACCTCTCCAGACTCAAATTAAAACTTAAACCTAAAATCCATAACACATCTATAAACATGCAGTAAACCTCTCTGTAACTGGACTGGAAACATGTTAAACCTCTTCATGTTTTTAATCTGAAGATGAAGGTGTTGGTGTCGTGATTCATGACAACATGAGCACAAATTTGGAAACGCAACAGCAAACTCGGAAGCATGACAGCAAATTCAGAAACCAGAGAGCAGCTTAGGAAACACGACAACTAATGCGTAAAAATAATGGCGAATTCAGAAACATGAAACAGCACATTCAGAAACACAATAACAAAATCAAATGCACATAGCAAATTTAGAAAACAACAGGCATACAGCCAAATATGGAAATTACTACAGCAAATATGTAAAAGTTGTTCAGCAAAGATTTATGGCAAATTTGGTATCATGACAGCAAATTTGTAAAATTAATAGTAAATGCAGAAAAACATACAGCGAATTCCTTTAGAACATCTGGAAAAGACTCCAGGAAGTTTGGAAAGCTGATAGCATATTCAGAAAATTTATGGCAGATTAATAAAATTCATGGAAAATTTCGAAATGTGACAAAAATTCTGAACATTTACAAGCAAGTTCAGAAGAATTCCACCTAAATTAATAATCAGCAGGGTATGTCACATACAACAAGGATCTACATCTTCCGTATTACGTTCTTGTTGCCGTGTTTCTACTCTTGTGCTTGTTAGCTGTTTTTTTTGTTTTTTTGTTTTGTTAATATGTTTTTGCATTGCTCTCAGTTTGATCATTTTTGCCAATTCCTACAACAAATAACCAACCAGAGGAAGTCAGAGCTACCTGCTCCAGGGCTACCTGATACACATTTTAATTCATAGAATCAGAATTTGGATGACACTTATTTTTACTGTCTAAAAACCACCAGCCCCTGCTGACACAGACTTTTAGATGCCCATTTAACCAGAAGGATAAATTACCCACCTTGGTTATGTCAACCCTGTGACCTTTATATCAATGCTGTTATTCTCGTGTCACTCCTGTCACCCTTTTTTAAAGGTCGTTACCCTCTTATTAACCCCATTATCCTTCTATTAGCCTGCTTACTCTCATGCCCACCCTATTACTTGTTAGCCACACTAGTTTTGTTGGGAGTAACTGGGAGCAAGCAATACACACATCATTTTACAATGTTTTAGTGGTTGGGGTGAATTAGTTTAAACACACACACACACACACATACACACACACACACACACACACACACAGATCTCAAATAGAACTGTTGTCTGTTATTCATCGATAATTGAAAGGTGAAGATCTCTTCTTCCCAGCTAGATTGGTTACCGCTGATGCTAAGAAAAAATACACAAACATGCAAAGGGAAAAACCACAAAAAGAATAAAACACACACACACACACACACATACACAGACACATTGCCCCCTCCCTCAAATGGCAATAAAGCAGGCTTCATAAAGTGCAATTAAAACCATAGGCACTAATTTAATGCAAATGATGGCTTGTAAAAAAGGGGAAGACGACTTGCACAAGAGAGATTGGACACAAGATTTTTTCCCCCCTACAAACGACACACAGTCTCAATCTCTCAACGGCGTACAATTTTACCTGGATATTATAGACTTATTATTAAAATGCTAGTGAAATCCAAAAATGACCCGAATTATCATCTTTTTAGCAGACTTAGCACTGCATGACTCTAGAATCTAAGACCGTAGATCAGTAATAGCCGAGTCGCACAGGTCAAGATGGGTTCCCATCAATTAAAGGCTGTTTTATGTTTTTTTCCTTGTGAGATCTCAGGGAGTATTTTCTTTACCAGTGATATCTCTGAGGAAGCTGACACTTGTCTGAGATAAAGCTTGTTTTGAAGCTTGGGTTCACTTTAATTTCTTTATCACCTTTTTGAGCAAAGAATTCTGTGGTGCAGCGATGAGGTCTTGGATGTTCTAAAGACCACTTTCCATTCATTACCTTCTGTGATGTGGATAAGTTTATTTGTGCTTCACAAGTCCGTTTTAAGGAGTACCAAAAATTGCCTCTGTGAGTTGTTTGAGGGCTGATGGAACAAGTAGAAGGGGGCAAAGATTTTGTATTTTATTTTGGTCTACTTTAGTCCATTAGGAAGTCTAAGGTCTGTCCCCTTCCATCCTCAAAGAAGAATAATCCTGCTGATGAGCATCACATATAGGGTTGAATATAGCCTTGCTCAAGTGCTTTCTTGGCGTAACCTAGTGTACCATTCTCAGTGGCGGTTAATGCACAAATTCAGATGGGTGGTGGTGTGGTCCTGAGCTCAATGAGCTCAATGGCAAAGACGAAAAGTTGATTAGAAAGTAGACTACATGTTTTAACATTTAACCTGAGTGGATACTTGGGGAATCCTGATGAAAGTGAATGTGGCCCTAAGGTGTGGAGTTCAGAGCCATGCAACAGGCAGACAGAGGCCAGGCAGATGACTCCTGTGGAAGTGCGTCCATGGAAGACTGAGGATGATGAAGTTTGTGGTCATTGTGACAAAAGGAGGAATGGTGTACGGCACTGACAGGTAGGTGATGTAGCCAGCACTGCCGTATTCTCAGTTGAGCACTTTGGAGCGGAGACTGAAGAGAATGTGTTTTAACACAGAGTTCTTCTACTAGGGCCTGGTCTGTAAAGTAACCCCTGCTCCAGAGTCAGTCTGGGGTTGAGGGACGTCTTCTTCGTAGTGAGTAGTCTAAGCTTTTTGGAAGGTGAATGAACAAGTCGGCGAGTGAATCCAAGTTGGGCTGGTCATCATCATCATGGTATTCAGGCTTTATTACGATGCAACCCTTGTCAATCAGCTGCTTTTCCAGTACCTTTAGATAGTGTATTGAACTCAGTGATATTCTGGTTGTCATTCTTGAGAGCTAGAATCTTCTCCCCAGTCTCCTTTACCTCTAGGGAATTATCAAACACTCATTGAAAGCACTCTTTGAAACGTTTCTAAAATGAGATGTGCTCTATTTCTTGATATCAAACAGACTAAAGGTCAGTGCATTATCTAGGGGAAGTTTGATAAAATGATGCTCGAAGTCCCCTTTTGCTTGGAAAAATACAGAGAGCACTGTGATATGAAAGCTTACACAGGGCTGGATCTGCAGTGTATTTCTCTCAGGACGAAATGAGTGGGTTCGAGCTGCGACATCAGCATGTTGCTTATCTGTGACAGTTTAGCTTTGAGCTGAATTAGCTGTTAATCTTTTAACACTAGTCCACTTTAACAGTTCAGATAAAAATTATTTGAGGATATAGGCATGTGGTATATTTGAGGCTAAACCTGCATAATCATTAGTCAATTGACCATGAACATGATGATGTGTGTATGCTGGGAACTACACTGAACAAAAATATAAACGCAACACTTTTATTTTTGCTCCCATTTTTCATGAGCTAAACTCAAAGATCTG
>JAOVVA010000054.1:972143-987579 GCA_028565275.1 Leiocassis micropogon | reverse complement strand
GAGAAGAAAAGCAACTCAGAAGGAATGTCTAATCCTAAAGCTAAAGAGCTGAAAACAGCAGACCACTATTTCCTGTTCCACTCCTATCAGACGAGGAGGACACAGTTATTGATGAATATCATGTGAGTCCAGGATGAGGCTTTAAATGACCAAAATGTAAAAAAAAAAAAAAAAAACTAACTTGCTCATTTATTATTAATATTATCATATAAATAACCTGTAGACAGATTTGGCTGCATCCAAAATATTTTTGCCAGAAAAGTCGCAAAAATGCTTAGCCTGGAATATCTTAAATCTCAGAATGTGGCCCACTTTCCCTTTTTGGTAGATGCATCAGCTATTCTACACCAAAGCTGCCCTCACCCACAACATTTCCTGTCACTACCCACCCAAAGTTGGAAGCTCTCATCAGGCTGTATAAACACAAGATTTGTTTGAACCCTTTAAAAATGCTGATAAATGCCGATTGTTATTTTCATGCCACTGCACTTAAGAATTGCTCCAGACATCAACAATATCTTCCCCTTCACAAGTTATTTAACTGCAGTTTGGTCTGGAACACAACACTATCAGGGTGTTTCATCCAGTCTTGCTAGGGGTGGAAGGAAACCACTGAAAAGCTTCTCTTCAAGGACATGGGACGCTTTTCCTCTACATCAAGTAGTGCTCAGTTTGCTGGAAATTTAGGAAATCAAGTATGGTTTTTGGACTATCTACCCTGAAAAGTAACTTCTTACCACTGGAAGGTTTAACAGCAAGGAATGGATCCTCTTGCCAGCTGCATCACTTCTTTGACTACTTGATTTGCAGCACTTCACCAGCTAATGCAAGATCCCGAACAAACTACACATAATTCTTCGTGAACTACTTGTCAACCATGACTGACTGGGGTTTTCTCAGTGAACTCTTTGGGTCCCTACAAGTGCATTCACCCATGCTAGGTCGACTGTGGCTGCTCCTCATGCTGGTCTTCAGGATGCTTATCCTCGGTACTGTGGCCAGCGACATGTTCAACGATGAGCAAGAGGAGTTTTCTTGCAACACGTTGCAGCCAGGATGCAAGCAAGTTTGCTATGATCAAGCCTTTCCCATCTCCCAGTATCGCTTCTGGGTCTTCCACATTGTGCTCATATCCACTCCAGCTCTGGTGTTCCTCATGTATGCCATGCACCACCACAAGAAGCACCAGGTCCCTGCAAAAGACTCCACCATCAGCATTTTGCAAGCAGACCGGGACCTCCACCTCAAGCGCCTTTACCTTGTTAATGTGGCCTTCAGGATGTTATCTGAAGTGGCCTTCCTGATCGGACAGTGGAAGCTGTACGGCTTTCGTGTCGAGGCTCAGTTTCCCTGCAGTCACTTCCCTTGTCCTCACACCGTGGACTGTTTCACCTCCAGACCTATGGAGAAAACAGTCTTCCTGCTCTTCTACTTCGCCATCGGAATCCTATCGGTTGTCTCCAGCCTGGCTGAATTCATTCACATCATCTTCAAGTGGTTCACAAAGAGCAGTGAAGGATTACAGTCCTTGGTTCTGGAGGATACAAAAATTCAGGAAGAGTCCAGAAAGACGTATTTGACACAAGATAAGAGGAAAACCAAGGCAGGTGTAGAGAAGCCTGGCAGATCCAGGGAAGTGCCACGGTTCCCTGTAAGGACCGGTAGGACAAGAACCAACGCTGGCACGGGGAAATCCAGTATCGGACGCAAGAGTCTTGGAGAACATCACTGTCAGAAGGGTGCTGAACTGATAGTGTAAGAAAACAAAAATTTTCGAATGTTGCACAAGTCTTCATTTTCTCCATGCAATGACTTTCTGTACATTTTTATGCATATGCATGAACATATAAATAGTGCAAACAAATTTGGTCTGAAATCTAACCATACTGTAAATAGTGTGTATTTACAATGCTTCAGTATATCAGATAGTTCTGAATTTTGATTGGTCCAGTGTCATTTTTTAGAGCAACAGCTCCGACAGTAGAGCTGCTGCAAACCAGAGGATTATATTAGTGCAGGTGTTCTATTAAACCCCGATCACTGATCCATGCTCCCACCACGTTCTTGAACGTAGTAAGAACTTGTACAACTCAGCAGGAACGCAGTAGAAACCGGTAAAAACATAGTAGTGTCTCCCTTTACATGTTCCAGAGATGTTTAAAAAAAAAAAAAAACCCCGGTGAGGATGTGGTTGAAGCAAGATGCATGAAGAACTCAAGGTAAATCTACCATTTAATGACATAACACCTTTTAAGGACTTTATGGTGCAGATGGAAAAGATCAGATGGCATTACGATATAGGATGTCTCTGCATTGTTGCTACATCAATGGAATTCTCACAGCGCCCTCCTCAGGCCATGGCAATGGTAGGTCTGGGTCATGCTCACTGAGAACTTAGTATAAATACTGGATCCAATTCCTCACACCATCAAAACACTGCAACGGTCGCAGTATTTATAGCAACCGACCGGACGCAATGACGAAGTAGTAAGCGCATGAGAAGCAACTTTTAAGAACATGGTGCGATCTGTTCGGACTGAAGAATAACTGATCTCACTGGAGATTGGTAATGTGTTATAGGAAATTATAGTATTGACAGTGCAATAGACATATTGAGAACCTGACAGGGATGTGGCAAGGAAGCGCAGTAGTATGAACCTGTTGAACGCACGTGTTCCATTTTGACCCGAGACCCACTGCGTTCTGTGATATTTATGGGATGTAGACGGAACTTCAGAGTGTGACGGGCATTATGTACTCCCTACCAATGGCCTATAGCGAGGTGTCTAGTTGTTATGAAGTTCCCTTTAGGAGGTTTATTAAACATTCATGCAAGAACTTTTAAGTCCAGGAGCACACAAGAGAAGATGCCTTTACTTGTTTTGTGGGAAAAATAATTTTCCACATTAACAAAGGCTATTAATGGAATAAAAGACTGATTGTTTAATAGTGTTAAAATATGAGGTGAAACTATTGCTGTTTTATTAGTAGAATAAAGCACCAGGGGACATTAAAAAAAAGAAAAGGGAAAAAAAGGACATAAAGAACCATCACTTCATTTTTTTCTTTTTTTTTGCTGAAACAGGCTGGATGTTACTTACTCAACTAACACGAAAGCCTTCTTAAATGCTAATAGCTTATTGTATTACATACGCAACACTGAAATCCGAATAAAAGTAAAGTAAACCATAACTACTGGGGGCATGTGATCACTACATTTTTGCATGATTACTTCCTACAAAGAGTTCAAGAACCTGAAGCAGGGGTCAAAAGGTAAAGTTTATTTTGGATCAATTTAGTAGAAAACATAGAAAATATTTACAAGACAGACAAATAGTTTCTTCAAAACTTCAAACTTTTCAAGAATATTAGACATTCTGAAATTCCAAAAAGTGATGAACATATAAAAGGAAATAAAATGGACTTAGGTTTTTAAAACACGTACAACATTTTGTTCTAGTGCCACAAGGTGAAGGCAAACGGGCTAAAAGTCGTCGTCCGAGTCGGAGTCCAGCGCGTAGGTGACTGGTTTCGTGTTGCGTGCCGTTTTGCTCCGCGGTGCCACGACGGACGCCGGCACGTCCAAAGAAAAGCTCTCGTCGTCCTTCTTACTTTTCTGAAGACAGCAAAATCAATAGATTTTTGGGTACATAATATTTTTTCAGTTAGTTTCGAAAAAAAAAAATTTGAACCCTGAATAATGTCACTAGAATAAAATAGAACTGGTTTAATCTGAACTCAAAATCAATTACAAATTAAGAGTAAGTAATATGGTGAAAAAAATATATAATAAACTATTAAAACAAAATCGACATTAAAAAAAAATTATAATCCTGAGGCTGACATCATGCTAATTCTATGACTTGCGTTTTTACAATACACATTACGTGTTAAAAAAAGTTTTTTTTATTTTTTTTAATTATTTTTTTTATTTTTACATTTAAGATCTTCCATTAGGTGGTTTCAGGTGCAATTTATCACGATATCAAATCATACTGCCGAGCCCAACAGTAAGTAATTTTTTGCTTGAACGTGTGTGTGATTAAGACGTACCTTTCCTGCAGCCGTGACTTTGCCTTTGAGGCGGGCCATGAGGTTTCCTCCGTCGGAGTCGCTGTCTGATTCGTCGCTGCTCAGCGCCACTTTCCTCTTACGCGGTGGTGCTGCTTTTTTGGCTGGCTTGGCAGAGTTTTCGGAGTCGCTGGACGTCAACAGTTTTGTGGCCGTGCTCTTTTTTGCGGGTTTGGACAGCGTCTCGAGGATGGAAGGCTGCTTGACATCTACGCAATCAACCACTTTTTATTAATTATGTAATCACTAAAGGCTACAATTTTATCACAAGGAATACACACAGTTGTGAATTCATGTACAGTTTGTCAATAATTTAAGTTATTTGGTGTTTTTTTTCTGAAATACAATTTTGAGTTAATAAATATTTGCAAACATCATATTAATTGTTGTTTGTCCAATTATTCATTATCCTCGATAAATACTACGCACTACGGGTATTTCTTACCATGTGACCAATACAAGCACAATACTACCGTTTCTATAGTAATGGACCATTCACGAGAATTTATATGTCAAGCTGAATTTGTTGATGTGAAGTTTTCTCCAGTACGTTTAAGGAGAGAACAGCGAGACTGAATTTACCCGTCACTGCTGCTTTCTTTTTGGAGAGAGCGGTCGTCGTCTTCTTGGCTGCGGGCTTCTTCGCTGCGCCGTCCGCGGCTTTCTTCACCGCTTTCTCTTTAGGCTTGGGAGGAGGTTTGGAAGTGATGCTCTCGGCTGCGTGCATATGAATACGGACATTAATGATTAAAGACAGTGAATATTATTACTTGTATAAAATATTTGCCTGCTTAGGTGTCTTACAGGTCAATGTGCTCTTGGGTGCGGTCTCCTCCTTTGTTTTTTTCACAGTTTTCTTTCTGTAAATAAAATGAGAGAATGGTTACAGACAAGGGCGAGTGTGTGAAGCAGTAAGGATACAGCACAGGGTTCAGAAAAGTCTCTTTCCCATGATGACATTACAAAGCCATACACAGTGAACAATAAGGATGAAGACTTACGGTGGGGGCGGGGCAGGCGAGTCCTGCTCACTGTCTGATACGGCCCTGGGTTCTGGGACGAACATGTCATCATCGTCGTCATCAGAAACTACCGGAGCTTTCTTTTCGCGCAGACTGTCCCAGTTCCCGGATTCATTCTCGCTGTCAGACAGGCAGTACTTAACACCAGCTGAAACACACACACTGAGTTTTTAGGGGGCAACATTTATGGCATGTTTATACGCTACGGAAACGTTACATTTTAAAACAAGAGCGTCACCATAATCCTGCGCTACTAATCGCTGACTGTGTGTGTGTGTGTGTGTGTGTGTTTTAAACTGTTCTTACCGTTAGCTTTTCTGCCCGGCCTCTCTCTGGGAGCAGGGTCGCTTGCGGCTTCAGACACGTTCGAATCGTCTTCCCTACTCTCTTCCTCCTCCTCATCAGATGACCATGGGTTCTTCTTCTTCTCTTTCTTGACAGGTTTAAACTGCAGTGTGGTCTGCTTGCCTGACTTGGAAGCTTCAAGGGGGAGAAGACCATTAGCAGATCCTCAGGAGACCAGTGCAGGCCATCAGTCCACATTTACACACATTATAATGTAATCGATTAGAATTTCTTTCTGTACCTTTCTCTTTGGGTTCTTTCTTGACCTTTTTGTTGAGACGAGCAGCGAGTCCCATGTCTCCAGCCTCTTCTGCTTCAGCGTCATCACCGAACTCCATCTTCATCACCACGCTGCCCTCGCTGTCAGACTGCAGGAACAAAGACGGGTTTAGGAACAGGAAAGATTTTTTTCTAATTATATTTAAAAAATAAAAAAAATAAAAAAAAAATATTAAAAAAAAGTCAGAGCAATCACAAATCCCACCTTGCCCTTGCCTTTCTTGGCTCCACCCTTTTTCACAGCCTGGTCTTTCATGGCACTGGTGACACGCGGGATGACACGGCGGCCCTGAGGGGTGGGCCTGGTCTCGTCCTTCACCTTCACCACCTTAGACCTGCCTCCTTTGATCTTGACCTGAGTGACAGGGGCTTGTGCGGCCTGCTCCACCTGCTCCACACGCTGCGGCAGAACACCGAATCAATAAAGAACTTTAAAAATATACAGTATATAATTTAATTGTTTTTAAACCGCTTTGGGGTGTCCTGTTGTTGGAAAAATAATAAACTTCAGGTTGGTAACAGTCAATTTTTTTTTGGGGGGGATGGGGGTATTTTTCAACACCAGCACAAAACCGTTCAATGTATTTTTTTATATTTGTATTAGACCACCATTGCAAGATTTAATGCATATTATTAACATAAGGAAAAAAAAGAAGCCACTTTTACACACACATATATTTATTTTCATTAACTTTCTGTAAGACCCTTACCTCCAGCTCCTGAGTAAAGGCAGCGAGATCCTCCTTCCACAGATCTGAAGGAGACTTCCTCTTTAATACATTCAACTCTTGCATCTACAACAGAAATAAAATACGTGAACGTGTTTATATAAAAAAAAACAAAAAAACAAAACAAGAATCAAGAAAGCTGGAACTACCGTTTTAAGCACCCCCCCCCCCTTCACCCCATGTTTTATACTCACCTTTGCGTCTCTTTGCTTGCACAGCTCGTCTTTCTTCTCTTTAGTGAGGTACCACATGGGCATACTCAGGAGATAATTATAATCAGGTCCTGACGTTTCTTCCTCCTTTTCCTCATCCTCATCACCCGCATCTTCCTCCATATCCTGGAATGAAATGCGCAGAGACATTGACAACGTGCGCATGCATGCGGAAGAATGGAGTGACTGGATTCACACCCTTTAATTTAGTACCTTCTCCTGAGATTCTTTCCAGGCCTTGACAGGATCCGAGTCGTAGCCCATCTCCTGCAGCATGCGGATCAGTTCCTTCTTGGGCTTGTTCTCTGAAATGAGTCGAAACAAAATACATCAGCCGTTAACATTTCGACACGGAGCGCCACAGAACGGCCGATTCCCGCATGACCTGCTCACCGATCACGAGCGTGCCCTGGATCTTCTCCAGAATGAAGCGTGCCTGGTTGGAGAGCTTGGAGCTTTCGGCTCCCAGCATGCCGATCAGCCAGTCCTTCCTCAGCACGTAGTACTTCAGACGCAGTTCGAAGAAGTCCTTCACGATGTCCTGCACCGTCTCGTACTTCTTCAGGCTGCCCACGTGGTCAAACAGCACCTGCACATGTGAAGGGGGGAGGGGTGTCTTAGCATATCACCTCAAAACAAGGAGGTCGATGATTAAAAAGTGTGTGTTGTCCGTCTTTACCATGGAGTTACAGGTGAGGGGGTTCTGGAGCTTGAAGACTTTGTGCAGACCGACAGCCTCGGCCTCGCGCAGCCTCTCCTCGGTCATTTTGACCACGAAGCGCACGGTGCTGTCCGTGTGATACTCTTTATAGTCCGTGATTAGAGCGGGCACCTTATCAGAGCCGTTCAACATCACCTCCAGCACGTTCTCTTTGTATGTCTACAGAGGGGAACACAGACAACAATGAAATTAACTAATTAATGTCCTGAAGAGCATACGAGTTCCGTTCTTGGAGCACGTTCGCAAGTCTGATTTGTTCTTAAGTCAGACAAGGTGAGTCCTATACATATTTGACACGAATATATAATGTAAAGCATACCGATCCACTTGACTAAATCTCTGCCCTTACCCCCCCCCCACACTGCCATCATGTGGCCAAAATCTGTAATCGCGTAAATGCTGAATATACATTCACTATATTGAAAATATTTTATATAATCTGGTGCACTACAGTGTCTATTTTTTGTACAATACACGTGAGCTACTTCCGTGATCGAACCGTGGTCCGTTTGTGTGTGCAGTAATTCGTAACTCTAAGTTGAGGACTACATGTACTTTTTGATGCACAAACTGGCTGGGAAACGAAAAATTTTGTTTTGTTAGATTTTAAACACATGTGCAAAACATGTGGTTAAAGCATTAAAAACAGCACATTGAACTAAAATCAAAAGGTTCCCCAGTGTAGTTGTACGGAGACTGAGGCGCTAAAGATCCATGAGGTGTTCATAACTACTGACCTGAGTCCATGTTTTTACAGGCAACTCTGAGATCTCGATGGTGGTGGAGTCAAGGATGGCCACCTCACCGCTGTTCATGTACTGGTTGGTCGTCAGCTCCTCGATGGTGCCTTTAAAACCCTTATAACTGGGCAACTGAACAGATTCAGAAAAAAAATTATTATTAAAATGTAACCATCATGTTGTTTTTAAGACTTTGAGAAAAAATAACTATTTGTATAAACAGAATGGGTCAACTTCTAAGCCCTGGCTGTTAGTGTAATATTGTGGTCTTTAACTGATAAAACACTGACATCATTTCCTGTGACTAACCATGGGCAGAGGCTCTTGGCCGTCCAGCATGCGGTGGATGTTGCTGACGATCTCGCGCACGTCGTAGTTGGGGATGCGGCTGGCCCAGCCCGTGCCGATGCCGTCGGCGCCGTTTGCGAGAACGAGAGGGATGATGGGAACGTACCACTCGGGCTCCACGCGCATGTTGTCGTCATAGTTGTACTTGAGCAGGTTGTCATCCATGGCAGAGAAAAGCAGACGAGTCAGAGGACTAGAGAGAGCGAAAAAAGATAAGCCTAAATTTCTTTGAAATTTTGATACATTTTTTTGATTAACCTAAAGTAGCACCGATCCATTTTATTGATAAATCTTATCTTACACACTGACATTAATATAAACTTCAAATTTAAACACATTTCCTTAAAGTACACTAATTTAACAGCTGCCTCGACCCATTAGTAGACATTAGAGATGGGTTGGGGAAACCGGTTCGGTTATGAATAGCGATTCTTTTGTGTGGCGATTCACGCATCGGCAGTATTACTCTCAGACACACCGGTCTCAAACACTGCGCTGATTAGTAGAGAATTGTGTGCATTACAAGTGTGTGTAAGAAGACGCAGGTGCTTGCAGCCACTCGACACGCAGGCTTAATTCTGAGTTTTGACAATTGAGGCGTCTGAGGTAGTAAAACGTTGCCGTTTCTTTATAATCCTACAGATAAACTATTTAGATATTTTCATCCCATGTGGTAGGAGGGAATTATCTGCCAAGATTAAAATTTTATTAAAAAATAATTATGGCAGAGGACATGTGCTGATCAGTAAAATGTTAAACAGTTGTATTTCAAGTCATTTTGTCTTTTTTAAAGGTTTTAAATTGTAATAAAATTCAATTGTGTGTGTGTGTACCTGAGCATAGTGAAGATGTATCTGGGGCTGGCTGAGTCTTTGCCTCCGTGAAGGCGTGTACCGAACTGCCCCAGGGGCTGCAGCAGGTTCAGATTGTTGCTGCCCACAAAGTTCTGCGCCAGACCCACGATGGTCATCATCAAAGAGGTCTTAAAAAAAAAAAAAAAAAAAGCCCACACAGTTTTACTTTGCTTATTTATAATTCCACAGTCAGGGCACAATTTTTTAAAAGAAGCACACATTGAATGACATTAAAAACCCATAAAACTGAAAGGTCACCTCTCCGTGATGATAGGCCGACATCTCTGCGACAGAACCGGCGAGCTGGGCCACTTTCACCTCACGCTTATCGTTTCGCTTCAGACAGCAGTATACCACCTTCCTCTGGCCTGGCTTCAGACCTTAAACACACACACATACATTATCACCTGCCTATTATATTGACAAAACACAGAATTTTACACCACCACCATAGTGTATACAGATGAAAAAATCTCTCTTCACACATGCACCCCTTCCCTCAGTACACTTTAACTGAAATTTAATGAACTGGGCTCATGTCTGAACACTCAACACATGAAAACTGACTCAGTTGTGTTGCCAGAAACTTTTTTTTTTCCCTTGGACAATATGTTGGAAAATCTGTCTAAGTAACAGGGCTTAAAAAAAAAAGGGGGCGCCGTTTTTAAATATTACGTGTTAAAGAGCATCCCGTGACAAAGCACGCCACTCTTTTCACACCCGGTGTTTTAATGAACACATTAAAAACAGGACATTTTTAATAAATAAACAAATAAATAAAATAAAATAAGGGCCAATCTGTGGTGACCAGCTTCGGTACCGTTTGTGTACGCTTGCACCTCTCACCATGCTTCTGTTGTTTTGTTTTAAAACTCGCTCTATTGATTTACAAGCCGAGTAAAGCACCGTACATGCCGTATATCGCCCATGCACGCCGGTTACGGAAAGAAGTCAGACAACACAAGAAGAAACATTCAAGGTCCTGTATGGTCTCGATATGATTTCTGGATCCAACCCGAGTTGGCTGAAAGAATTGTTTTTTGGGATCTGGCAAGAAATACCCCTCAAAAGAAGGGCTTAAAACTTAAATAGTATGCAGGACTAATTTGTATGTATTTGTGAAGAAAACATTTGATATGAAAATATAAAAGATTTTGGCGATCACCTTGTCCTGACATGAGCAGGACACATGGGTTATGTTAGACCGTGCTCGATGTACTATAGAATCTGCGGATACATGTTTTACCGCATGATGTTAAAAAATGAATAAATAAATAAATGGACTGAAAAAAAATGCTTAAGATATGTTTGTGTCAAGACTAAATATTTACATGTTTGTGCTTCATTATAAAATCTGCATCATGGTTGATCATGTGATCTCACTCCCACCCCTCCTCCATACACAGTATTATTTTATAAAAGTCTAACAGTCTCACCGTCCACCAGACACGGGATGGATCGTTCGTTGTCCGAGTTGGAGAAAAGCACCAGCTCCTTGTTGACAAAGTCGTGGTATGAGAGTGATGTGGTCTCCTTCCCGTACAGATACTCCTGCTCTCCAACACACACACCCCAGAATTAAAAAACAAATCCACACACACGGTTAATCTTCAGTTCTAAGCGGTGGCTGTTCTGACCTCGGGGAGGTTATGCTCCCGGCGCTGTCGTCTGTTGACCATGAAGCTGGTGAGCCACTCCTTTCTCTCCTCCACTTTCTTCTTACTAAAGGCCTGAAAGCAGAACATGAAAAATAATAAGTACTGAGAAAACATGTATCGAGTGCGAGTTTATAAACTGATAATTTCTGTAGAAGTGTAAAAGTGATTACAAGGGTGATCGCCTCGTCGTCGGCGGGTCCTGAGTATTTAAACGGGATGCGATGTCTCGCCATGTCCGAGAAATACTCTTTAGCCTCCTGGGATGTGCTGGTACCCAAACCTGGGGAGGGACAACAATCAGAACAAGGTCGGGTCAGGTCGAATACCACCGTCTGGGCAATTCTCCAAAAAGCAAATAGGGATTGCATGAACGGTATGGATTTTACAGACGTAACACCAAATCAAGTGCCTTCATGACAATCCCCTTAATGACCACGTGTGCAGAAAACACTTTGAGAAAAAGACTGCCTGCTTACGTGTAGCGCTGGACTACCACAGGTTTTGAGGAACAAACCTTTGTAGTACTTGATCTTCCATGATTTCAGGTTACTCTGCTTGTCTTTCCACTCGGTGAACTCTGGGATGCTATAAAAGGAAAGCGACTGCTTCTTGTTCGATGCCTGCAAACACACATATTATGTTATAGTTATTTGCACATTATACCCAAGCTGCACACACTTGAAGGACACAGACACACCTTGCTAGATTTGAATGTTATCCAAAGGAAAAACAGTACCAACCCACACCCAAGATCTGCCAGAATAATCAAAGTCTGCTCTTTGCTGAACATCATTCTTAAAAGCCTTACTGTTTAACTGTATATAATAGTTTTATAAAGTGCATGAATTTCAGACACACACACACACACACCTTGATGATGGGTGTGATGAACTCCTCGAGAAAGTTGTGGCGCAGCAGGGAGGGCCAGTTGTGGTGAATAAAGTTGATGAGAAGGCCTTTGATGTGGGAGCCGTCCTGATCCTGAACACCAGGTCAAACACCAGACGTTACATTTATACTGCATCATAGAAAATATATAACGTATATAAATTATAATTATATCCCGCTCGTTAGTAAATAACCCGCGCTCAGGGCTGACCTGATCGGTCATGATCATGAGCCTGCCGTAGCGCAGCGTTTTGAGTGACTCGGGGTCGCTGTAGTTTTTCCTGTACTGCAAACCCAGGATCTTGATGATGTTATTGATCTCGGCGTTCTCCATGATCTGGAACAAACTCATTTTAATTATTGTGTACTTGCTGTGGTTTGAAACCTGAATGGTTGTGCATATGTGTGTGTCCACACCTGTTTGTGTGAAGCTTCCCGAACGTTGAGCATTTTTCCACGCAGGGGGAAGACGCCGTAGCGATCACGGCCCACCACGCCGAGTCCAGACACGGCCAGGGTCTTGGCCGAGTCTCCCTCGGTGAGGATCAGAGTGCAGCCGGACGAGTTCTTACCACCTAAACACACACAAAACAGCAGCTTATAACTACTTTGAGCTAAACACGCATTAGCTGTAGTCATCAGTGTATTCTACAAACATATACAGATAAAGAAAATCAAACGGATACAGGTAGTCTCTGACTTGTGAACGAGTTACGCTCCGGGGGCATGTTCCTAAGTCAGATTTGTTCTCAACTCCAACAAAAACTTATAAGCCTTTGACACAAATATACAATGTAAAGCATACCAATCTGCTTGACATTTTTGAATGTGGCCAAAAATCGTAACCACGCCTAAGGAAGTGCATCTCAGTGTCGTCTTTGCGCCTTTAAATCGTGAAGGGAATCCCGGACGCCATTTTGTCTCAGAGCTGCTTTCCACTGTATTGGACTGTGAACTCCGTTTTGTTGAGGATTTTCCAAAATTAGGATTATTTACCATCAGGACAGCTTTACAGGACAGACATTTTCTATCTATCGTTACATAACTAATCGTGATACACTGGTGTGAAGTCCGTATCACCCAGCCCCTAATTAAACTCTGCTCTCTGATGGAGGCCGTACCTGCGTCGTTGGCGTCGTCCAACTTGGGCACACCCTTGATCTTTGTGTGCTTGACGGCCGAGCACTTCTTGTTGAGCTGCGTCTGAGCCTTAAACTTCACCCAGTTCATTACACTCTCTACGATGCCACAGCCGTTCGCCTGTAAAATGGTGGAAAAACAAACAAAAAATAAATAAAGTCCTCGTTGAAACACTGTCTACACATTTCAAATGTTTGTGGTGAATTATTGTTTGTAAAGCATTTAAACCAGGGTATAATTACACACAGAAGACATGCGTGTGTGCGTGTGTGACCTGCTTGATGAACTTCTCGCTGAGTGTACAGGTGGAGCCGAAGTTCTTCTGCTGCAGTGTCATGTTCTCTTTGGTCTGCGAGTCGAAGCTGGGGTTCTCAATCAAGCAGTTCACAAACAGCCACACGTGGTTCTTCACCTGAAACACACACACACAAAAGTAAATCTCGGTGTCTGAAACACGTCACTTTGCCCATGTTAAAATGATCAATACAGAAAACCAAGTGTCTTGAGATGCTACCTGGAAGGGCTTGACTGCCACTCCGCCTTTGTTCTTCTTCTTCACCACCTCAATCATCTTGGACACGATCTGGTCGGCCACGTAATCGGTGTGTCTGCCACCCTGAAAAACACAGTTTCATCAACTCTAACCTAGAAAGCGAGCGCAACAAAATTAGCTTTTTAAACAAACTAACTTTAATAACCCAATTCAAATTCTCATGGAAGCTGTAGAAAAGTAAGTGTGTGTGTGTGTGCGTGTGTGTGTGTACGCACCTTGGTGGTGGCGATGCTGTTGACGAAGCTGACTTGCTGAAAGCCCTTCTCGCTCATGGTGAGACAGACCTCCCAGCGCGGGTTCACCACTTCGTGCACTACGGTGAGGGGAGACCCAGTCTCGTCCATCCTGTCCTTCACGTACAGGTCCACGTAGCTGCGGAACCCGCTCACCTGAAAACGCGCGATCAGAACAAATGTCGATTCTCAGGAAAACAATTAAAGTTTTTGCACAGAGAGCAGGAGAGACACACAGGAGGAGCACTTACAGGCAGCTTGGTACCGTTCAGGTACACTTTGACTCCTTTAGAGGAGCCGGCGATGTCGTACGCTCGCCTCGTCAGCAGCGCCACCGTGTCGCGGTCCAGAGACTGCATCTTGAATTTGGCCAGATCAGGCTGGAAGGAGATGCACGTGTAGTCGTCTCCACTGAACGGCTTGATTTTGGCCTCGCCTGCGCGGCCCATGTTATTGTACCACGTCTGCGGACATCAGAAATCTAAAGCTTCACACGGTGTTCTTGTGGTGAAAAACATCAGAGGAACAAGTTATAACGTGAAAACACCATTAGCCGTTAGAGCCTCAGACCTGCTTGAAGCACTGCTTGGACTCCCTGCACGCCGTCTCCACGGTGAACTTGGTGCTGAAGATGTTGCACAGCTTGGCGCCGTATCCATTACGGCCACCTAGTTACACACAGATACAGTACATGTATAGAGAAAAAAAAAAGAAAAAAAAAGGCACCCATCCATTGTGCTGAAGCACATCTCTATTGGAGTGATTTGTTATCAGACGGCTCTCTCTCGTACCCGTAACCTTCTTTTGGTCGTCGTCGTAGTTGCTGGAGGTGAGCAGCTGGCCGAAGATGAGTGCTGGCACGTAAACCTTCTCCACTTTGTGCTCCACCACAGGGATGCCCTTCCCGTTGTTCCAGATGCTGATGATGTTGTTCTCGCTGAAACAACATTAATATGCAGTTATATGAATTCACATGAGTTATTGTCATTTCATTATGAGTGCATGTATTTTTTTAAAAATATTTATTTACTTGAACGTGAGTAAATATGAGGATTGAGACACTCACGGGTCAACGGTGATCTTGATGCAGTTCATGCTGCTGTCCCTCTGTTTGTTATCTGCAGCATTGACTGGAAAACAGATTAAAAAAAATTTTTTTTACCCCCATCAAGATACCAGAAACACAAACGTTTCCAATTTACCCAAGAGAATTACTAATTAATGTAATCGCTGAGTACAGTAGCTAATTGGAAACTAGTCATTACATCGGCTAGCGCGATTACTGATCCATATCAGAAATAACTTTTCCCCAATTACTACCATTCTTGCTGAGAATCTTTCTATTAGCTAGTGTGATAACTAGTTGGCATTAATAACCAACTTTTTGTTTCACTAAATATGTTAGCATGTGATGATTTTTTTTTTTTATTATTACCAATTCTCATAGCTGTGCTACTCTGGGAATTACAGTAATCTTACACTCATTTGGCAAAATATCAGTAACGTTCACTTCAATATAAACATTAATGTAGTGAATGATCTTTCAATGATTCAATTTCAAACATATTAACACTATTTGTTGCTGCAAGGTGACATTTTTACCTAATAAAGGGTTAACATAGTAAGTGGGTATGAAAAAAAAAA
>JAOVVA010000054.1:951262-969577 GCA_028565275.1 Leiocassis micropogon | reverse complement strand
AGCGCTGTGGTACAAAACACAGTACACATCTGACTCCTTCGACCACCTGACTGATGACTACAGCGTTTTGTTTTGTTGTTTTTGCTGCTTTGAATCTAAAGACATTTGGAAAGAAACTCCCTTCTAATAAATAAAGTCTCGATTAGTACCTGTCAGTGACATGAGCATGATTTCATGGTTTCCTGGGGTATTCCTCTTGACCTCAGGAAAGTTTCCCGTATTTTGCCGATGGAAGACTGACGCAGATACATGAGTCACGTGGTCCCGATTTTTTTTCCTTCTCCTGTTTTTTCTTTCTTCTCCATTTTTTTGTCTCCCATGTCCTGTTTTTTTACTTTCTTAGATCTTTTTTTTCTTCAACATATTCTTTCCCCTCAACCGTGTCCCTTTAAGGGCTCTTCATTCATTTATGCTGCAGGTTTCACTTCAGGCAAATACCTATGGACTGATAAAAGTTTCATAAAATTCTGTCCAGCCAGTTTTGTTTGATGCTGTGATTAAATCTGGACATACATACAGACAGACAGACAGACAGAAAATGTTGGTTTCTGGTGCTCCAATGTATGAAACGTAAAGATATCATTGAATGAACGAGTTCTGAGCAACGTACAGACAAAACCTTCCTTTTATTTATGTAGATTTTGTGGGGGACGGTCACCACTGGTGGCTGTCTGGTCTCAAATTAAAAGCATTAGGCACATTGGTGACGTTTTATTCTTATTATTTGGAGTGTGCTTGTGTTGTTTTTAATGTATAACATCAGATTTTATAAACCTTTCATTTACTAAAAGTTTTCAGCTGGTAAAAAAAAAAAAAAAAAAAACCCCACCACCATTTATAATCCATATGCCTTCTGCCTTCTGGTTGGTCCAAACCAAGAAAACCGAACTACAAACCAAACACACCCTCAGAGTTGGGTGTTCTTACAATTGAGGAATTGAGGATCCTGAGGCTCGCTCAGTGAAAATTCCTCATCATGCAGCACTCAGGATTGGGTACCACATCGCTCCACATCGCTCGGCTTTTATTTTTATTTACTGAAAGCGATTATTTAGAATACAAATCGGTAAGGAGCCATTTGGGCTGGATGCGAAGGAGTGATGACCTAAGCCAAGTGCAGAAGAACGAGCAGAAATTCCCATCAGTGAGCTAGTCTATTAGTGGAACTAGAGGATGGACTGATTCATGGGGCATACATTATGCTTCCCCTCCTCCATTCTCTCTCTCTCTCTCTCTCTCTCTCTCACACACACATCATTTCATCCCAGCATATGGGTGTGAACAGAGCTGTTGTCCTTAACCCTGATGCTCCTCTTGTCTCGCTCGGTGTGTGTGTGTGTGTGTGTGTGTGATTGTAAATGAATGACTCAGTTTGGGATCTAATCAGCATGTCAGGCGTATGAGCGACTCTGTGGGACAGCGCTTCTAACCAGAGGTGGGTCCCTTCACTTCACTTCCCTTCCTTCTCTCTTTCTCTCTCTTTCTCTCTCTTTCTCTCTCTTCCTCTCTCTTATGTTCCATTTGCTTCAATGAAAAATGTATGATTTTGTGTTGCGCTCACTTCAGTAAAGGGGAACTACACGTGAGCTCTTTACTCTCTCTGTCTCTCTCTTTTTCTCTAAAAGTACTTTGAAAAATGTAATAAAAAAGCAGCACTGCACAGTTTAAGAACGCTACACAAACTCTTGACTTGGTAAGTGCAATTATTAAAGAACCTTGTTTTGTATTACAGTAATGAATTTTAATTTATTTATTAATTAAATGCTGTTTTTAACTGTAGTATTAAAGTTAATACATGTTAGATGTCGATTTTTCTCACGTTTCATTTTGTTTTCGTCTGCTGTGTTGTCTTATAAATGTTCTTAGTGGATAAGTATTGCTTACATTGCTTACAGTTGGAAAATATGCAGTAGAGATAATTAATGTGTTATTTTATAGGAAAGTAACCAAAAGTTGCATGTGTTTCCTACCTGAAGTGCTAAAGTGCATTATTTTCCTATAACGGCACGTTTATTACTTTTATACCGCAGCAATTACAGATTTTTTAAATTTGTTAAAGCCTGATAAGTCAAACTTTTGGTCTATTTAATGTTACTTAGTTCCTGTTCTCGCTTACACTACAGTAGCTACAAACGGTCGTTCTCTCACCAGCGTCTCTATTTTCTCTTAAGAATGAACGGTTACTATGGAAACGAAAACATATTGAATGAAGATCATTAATACTGTCAGATCTCCCGTTATAGAAAATGATCACGATCACGTGTCTTATACATTTGTGTTTTTTGCTTATCATCTTGTTTGTTAGATTTTTTTTTATTTTTTTTTGCTCAGTGAAATCAGGGACAGACTTGCTGACCAATGCAGAAGTCAGGTTTATCTTCGCCCATCACCATATTGATTTGTTTGCTATAGTATTTTCTCGGCCTGTCAGCTACTTAGCAGGGATGCTGTATAGACGTGTGTGTGTGTGTGTGTGTGTGTGGTTTTACGGCCATTAGCGTTTTATCCGAGGTGCACTGATGCATTATGGGGGTTTATTGTAATACAAATTGAGGTGAATCCCTTGACAGAGAAACGCTGTGTGTAATATCATTTTTTAAATGTGTTCCCATATGTGTGTGTGTGTGTGTGTGTGTGTGTGTGTGTGTGCGTGCATCCTGAATTTCATGAATTTTGAATCCCCAGAGAGTTGTTGCTTATTGAACCTGCTCTTGGCCGTTAGGGAGGAGGGGCAGCCGCCGCCTGTCTAGAACCTGGCTAGCATTTTTAGGCTAGCTCAATATTATCTGAATGTTTTAATTTACAATTCTGTTAGATGTTTACTCAAGATATTGACTACCTAAATATAAATTCCTGTGAACCTTAAATAAAAAAAAAAGAAAAATGCTATGAGTCCATGAGATAATCTGAGTTTGCTTTTAAAGAAAATGCAACAAGACCATGAGATCATCTGCAATGCTCTTTAAAAAATACGATAACATGAGACAATTAATCAAATCTAACAATTTAGTCAGCATCATTCGCCTTGGAACTCTCCCATGGATGCTATTTTTGCTCCCAGTCTCTTTATTACTGTTGAATCATGAACCTTAACTGAGACGTGTGAGGCCTGCAGGTCTTTAGATGTTGTTCTGGGTTCTTTTATGAGCTCCTGGATGAGTCGTTGTTGTGCTCTTGCAGCTCATTTTGGTAGACCAGCCACTCCTGGGAAGGTTCATCACTGTTCCAAGAAGTTTTCTCCATTTGAGGATAACGGCTTTCACTGCGATTCACTGGAGCCCCAAAGCCTTAGAAATGGCTCTGTAACCCTTTCCAGACTGACACATGTCAAGTACGTCTGTTCTTGATTTACTGGCCAGGCAGGTTTGGACAGCTTTTTCTCTTAATAAATGAAATCATCAATTAAAAACTATATTTTGTATTTACTCGTGTATCGTTGTGTAATATTACAATTCGTTTAATGAGATAAACCAATTCTGAACTACAGTAGTTTGACAAATATGGGACAAGTTCTTTTACATGCCATTGTACTATGAAATAATTAGATAATCTGAGAAATAATGAGCTTGGAATAGTGGTATTATAAGAGATTACTCTTAAACTTTTAAAGTAAAGCTACTTTGAGAGGATGAGATAATCTGAATAGAATGCACTTTAAATTAAGATCAAATGAGACCTTGAAAGAATCTGGGATACAACAATCTGGGACAATCTGGGATACATTTCTAAAGATATACTGAGATACCATTATATAAACAAAAGAACATGAAATAATCTGACATACAAATTTAAGAAAAACAAAATCAAGATAATATGAGACAATCAGAGATAATCAGAAATACGGTAGATCCTGATTAAATGAAGATCCTGTCAAAGCATGAGATAATCTGACATACAGTAAACTGTAAATGAAAGTTGAGAGAAAATGAGTTTTCCCAGCTACATCTTAAAAACCACAGTTAAAAAAACACTTCCCATTTTTTGTGGGAAACACATATTTCTGGTGCACAGATATTATATCCCAATCTTGAAAATGTTTCTTACAGCTGAAATAGTTGTGTACATCAGAACCATTTCAACTGGATTCTTTTTACTTATTCCAGATTTTTATTTTATTAAATTTTTTTGGTATAAAAGTATTTTGTTTTAAACTTGTCCATTATGGTATGAGAATTTGTTTTGACCCTGGCAACCCTGTTGATAACATTGGTCATTAATATGGTGCAGTGTGATTCCTGCCCCTCTGGGCCTCAGTTACAAGTGTGTTGCAGTTCTGAATTTTGACCACTAGGGGCAAAGATAAAGTTATGGAGCTACAAATGGGGAGGTGAGCACGCAAGTCAACAAATCGTTAGATAGAAATCAAAGGCTTCGATAGATAGATGGCTTTCTGCAGATTAATATTTGTCTTATGGCCGATAAAGGCTTTGCACCGCCTGTTTCTAAATTCAAGTGACCTCTGGTTCTTGATAAAATAATGCATATGGTTAAAGGTACCATGGAACCCTGTTATGAATTTAGGATGTGTTGCTTTGAGATCAGGTCTGTTGTTTGTTTTCCTTTGTATATCTGTACAGTATCTGACGGTTACTTACACCTGTACGAGGTGCTATCAAAAAGTTGATCAAAAAGACCAGTTTTGTGACACGCCAACAGATGGCAGCCCAAGGCTGCACATACAGCCACAGGGAACACCAATCTTCATAAGTCAGTGTGCCAAAAGACATCGTCCTGTGTACATCTGGCGCCGCACAAATGGTGCTATTTCATCATGAACAGCAAGTTAGAACAAAGAGCGAGCATGACATTTAGCGTGAAACTGGGCAAATCTACCACAGAAACGTTTGACATGATTCTGGCAATGAGTCGTTCAAGGTGTTTTGAGTGGCATGTGTGCTTCAAGAGCGAAGAGAACATCACTGTAAGATGAAGAGAGATAGAAAGATCTTCAATGAGCTCAACCCAACCCCTCAACCCCCGATCATCGGATAACAATCCGCGACATCGCTACCATTGCCCCAACGCCTTAGAAATGGCTCTGTAACCCTTTCCAGACTGACACATGTCAAGTACGTCTGTTCTTGATTTAGCAATTACTGGCCAGGCAGGTTTGGACAGCTTTTTCCCTTAATAAATGAAATCAACAATTAAAAACTATATTTTGTATTTACTCATGTATCGTTGTGTAATATTACAATTAGTTTAATGATCTGAACCATTCTTGAACTTTTTTGACAAATATGGGACGAATACTTTTTTCAGGCGATCCTCACGAGTTGCTGCCAAGTTCGTCCCCAGGCTGCTGACCAAGGAGCAGAAGGAACATCTGCCAAGGCAGGTCTGCAGCTCGACTAAGAGCATGACCACTGTCTTTTTCAACATTTGCAGCATTCTGCTTAGAGAATTCGTCCCTAGAGGCCAGGCCGTCAATAGTGAATTCTACTGGCAGGTTTTAAGTCGTCTGAGGGAGGATGTACAGCAAAAGTGACCAGATCTGTGGCGCGTGAATCTTAAAACCTTTTGGTACCACCTCATTTATATTTTACCCATTTTATTTATTTTGGAAGGGACCAGATGGCACAAAGACTCTGCTGGCCTCATCGCCCGGCCATGGTGTGTGTGAGTGTGTGTGTGTGCCAACCTCTGTAGCTCTGACCAACTGGTGTGTATGCATGTGTGTGTTTTGGAGGAGAGATAAGGTGGAGCGAAGAACAGAACTGAATATGTGTTTAAGTAAATATTGCAATAATCTATCTATCTATCTATCTATCTATCTATCTATCTATCTATCTATCTATCTATCTATCTATCTACATAGTATCATTATATATTTTATGTATTATATTATATTTAATTTCATTATATACAATATTAACTGAATATGTGTTTAAGTAAATATTGCAATAATCTATCTATCTATCTATCTATCTATCTATCTATCTATCTATCTATCTACATAGTATCATTTTATATTTTATGTATTATATTATATTTAATTTCATTATATACAATATTAAATTAAATAAAAATTTATTTGTATAGTGCTTTTAACAAATTGTCATTGCTGCAGAGCAGCTTTATAGAATAAAAAAAAATGTACAAAAAAAAGTCAGAATTATTTTGAAAATATATTATTCAAAAATCATATAATTAATATGTTCACTATAAACAAATCAATATTATTATTATTATTAGTAATGATAATAATAAGAAGAATAAACTAAAATACTAAACAATGCAATGCCGAAATAAATCAAGAAAGCGAACCGGATTCACCTCCTGATTATTTATTGCATTTTCCGTCCACAGTTAACGCGGCCATGTCCTCCACCCCGCTGGCCGAGACGGAAGAGGATGTATTTGGTGAGTGACCTCTTCTCTCTCTCTTCCCTTCCCCCCCCTCTCCATTAGCGCCCCATCCCGGCCTTCAATTTACACACACTCACACACACTCAGTGCGTTACGGCTGGAGAGTGGACCAGCAAACCCATGAAACAGGATCCGGTACACGTGTTCTCCTCTTCCTGCACCGTCTTCACTTCGCACCGTCCTCACTCTTCAGATCGATGCTGTACATCTCCAGCTTTCTCCAGCTTGTTATCTGTAGCTGTGGCTCGTTTCCTTACTCGATTTCTGTTAATAGATTCTGTCGATTTCGTAATCTGGGCAGGTTTTATTTGTGAGTTTTCTGTGCTGCACTGTGACCGTCTATAAAACCGTCTTATTCTCGAGTCAGAAGTCTTAGTTCACATTGAGTTGGACAGCAGGCAGTTTCCACATATTGATTTCAGCGTCTGGGTTTTTGGTGTCTTCATGCTACCATTAAGCAGGCATGTAAAATTATTATCACACACACACACACACAGGGTATCCACACAATCTTTATATATATAAAAAAAAAGTTTCTTTCTGTTTCTGTTGATAAAGTGTTGTTTCTGTAGATTTGAGTCTTCCTTCCTTCCGTCTTTATGGAGGCCACTCAGTTCTGCCCCCAGTGCTCTGAGCTCATCTCCTCCTCTTAATGTCTCACACTCTTAATACTATCAGCTTCCCATTAATTTCCTTCCCATAGCCTGCAAATATTCTGCTTCTATTCTTTTAACATCTTTTACATTTCCATCATCCAAGCAGTTGTTCGTGTCAAAGAGGGACTTTTGATTGAGCAGAAAAACAGACCACAGTTATAAGAATTTAAACTCCTCTATTTATTTCTCTGTATAATCTGACCCGTGCTACACTAATGCACTCATCCCAGAGTTTCACTAGTGCTTAGATACCATCAAGGTAGAACGTTTTCTCAGTATGTCAGAGCCATGACGGTACTGCCTGTCTGATTCACGAAACACAGGCCTCCCAGGATCTCCTGTAACATGTGGAAATGTCTTGGAGCGAGGTCAGGGCCGTACGGAGGATGTGCTTGCGTCTCTTCCACAAGTTATCCATCAAACTGTAAGGATCAGGTGCTGAATGTTCATGAGAACGACTGCAGTGTGCTCCGAGCCACCTCGGCGGAGATCGTCATTCACGGACATACGGCCTTCTTTAAAGCGTTCTCACTGTTCAAACATTTCACTGTGGCTAAGAGTCTCATCACCGCACTGAGCTGGAAGTCTTCTGTAAATGTCAATCACTTTTACACCTGGTTTGACTTGAACACATACAGTATATCATACGTACAGTATGTAAAGCTCTTAACCTGCTCCAGTACTTTTTAACCTCTTTGGCGTCCTGCCATCACCTGACAGCGTGTCCTGCTCTCTTGCTTGATAAATTTTTATGTCCATGTATCGAGGCTGTAAATCCATTATACAGAGCAGGACACAGCAACCTGAAAAAGCATCAGCAGTCTATGACAGCACGGTAGCTTAGCGGTTAGCACTGTTGCCTTGCACCTTCATAGTCTGGGTTCGATTCCCGCCTCAGGGTCTGTGTGTGTGTGTCTGGAGTTTGCACGTTCTTCCTGTGCTTGGTGGGTTTCCTTCGGGTACTCTGGTTTCTTCCCACAGTCCAAATACATGCAGATTAGGCTAATTGGCGTTGCCCATTGTGTGTCTCTGTGTGTGCGTGTGTGTGCTGCGATGGATTGGTACCCTGCTCAGGGTGTACCCTGCCTAGGGCCCTAAGTCTCCTGGGATAGGCTCCAACCCCTCCCGCAACCCTGTATACAGGATAAAGCAGTATAGATGATGAATGGATGAATGAACTCAAACTCCCTCCTCTCAATGTTTCAGTGTCTATGTAAATGAGCTCATGCTGAGCCACGCCCCTCCAGGTGGAGGAGGAGAGGCTCTACTAATATGAGGTCACATTAGAGGCACTTTCCTAAACATGACTAAAAAGTGAATTTTGCATTATAGGTGCCCTTTAAACAACACGAAAACACTAGAGCGCGTTAGAGAGCAAACAGGAATCACAGTAATCATGTAAAAGCAAGTCAGGAAACATTGACACAAGTACAAAACAGATAGGAGTGTCTAAGACAGAAAATCAACCAAATATGCAAAAAGAAAGTTGGATGTACAGTATAATCGTTTAAGATACAGTACAGTGGTACCTCGGCATACGAACAGAAAGAACTGAAATTTTGCAAGAAATTTGCGAGTGTTGTGAAATTTTACTTCATTTACATGTCATTTCTAAATGTTTTGATTGTCTTCATATACAAAAATATGATTATAATATTAGAAAATGGTCATATTTTTGGGTGGCTGAAAATGATTATCTGCTTTTACATTATTTCCTATACGAACTTTCACCTCAGGAACAGATTACATTAGTATGTTGAGGTACCTCTGGATTTATCTTAATGTCTAAATACTGATTTTAGATTATTTTTTTCAAACTGAGGCAATAATGTAGAAATCATAAAATAATTATGCAGAATAATAAAATTTGTGTGTAAAGCATTGGGTGGTGTTTACAGTGTGTAAAACCACACACACACACACACCAGCTTGTACAGTAGGTGCAGAACTGTAGATAAATCTCATTTATATTCTGGAGTTAAAGTTCGATTTTACAAGGTCAGATATGTAACGAGTTCTCCAGCGAAGGACCTCTGGAACAAAACAATTACGCCTGATTAACACAACACTTACAACACCGCAGTGTAACATTCAGGGTGTTGAACAAAGCGCTCTTCTACGGTAAGTACCTTTTTCAGGAGACTAATAAGCAGCTTACTAGACTTTTGGCTCTCATTTTTGCTGGAGGCTGAAAAATAATAAGGCTTGAATTATCCAGGATGATCTCGAACGCTTTATGAGTTTGGCTAGAGGGCAGATGTAGCGTCTTTACATTCCTCAGACCTCACTAAAGCATCTCTCAGCAATGATCACTTCTTTCTGCGAGAGAGTGTGTGTGTGTGTGTGTGTGTGTGTGTGTGTAAGAGAGGAATACCGTTACATCATTCACTTTGGTAATTTCTGGCTGCTGACAGCTTAATAGAGCTCCAGCCCTGCTTTACGACATTACTATGTTTTATAGCTGCTAAAGTGTGTGTGTGTGTGTGTGTGTGATGCCTGAAGAGATGAACATATTCAGGTTTTGCATTTACAGTCATGATCCTTATCGTATTTTAAAAACCATTAACTTTCTGATCTGTTAAATCTGACAGACGCAGTGCCTGAGACGGAGCGACTAGACAGCAGCTTACAGAAAGCTAAAGCTCAGCTGTCTATCAAAACCAGAAGGCACCGCCCATCCAGGTCTCGTCTTCGAGACAGCCTGAGCTCCACAGAGGGAGATGATAGTTTTGATGGAAAGGTGAGTTTTGTATTTTTACTAATGTAAAAAAACAACAAAAAAAAACACACACACATTTGTTACGTGTGACTAACAAAGGTTTGTATATTCACATGCACCAGAGCTACAGCAGCCTGTTGTCTGGCTCCTGCTCGCCCCTCCATGTGTCCCTACGCTGCCCCTCCCCCTTCTCTGACCTCCATCCTTCGTCCTGTCCCACAAAGAAGGACCGAGCCTTCAGCTTTGAGACAGCTGAGAAGGAACAGAAACGTAGGAGTGCGTGCTTCCTGACTCCCTCCTCTCCAACCCACATGCTCAAACAGGACCTCCAGGAGGACCACGTCCACATGCACTACAGAGACCATGTCCAGCAGCAACAGGAGGACAGACCTCATCTGGAGCTGCACCAGAAAGAGAACTCCCTTCTTCACCTCAGGGACCATCCCCAATTAAACCAGGAGGAGCAAACACACCTGCGCCAGAGGGACCACGCCCACCTAGGACGGGTTGACCGTAAGCAAGTGCACCAAGAGGACCACCAGAGTGACCAAACACTCCTGTGCCAGAGAGACCACGCCCACCTAGGACGGGTTGACCGTAAGCAAGTGCACCAAGAGGACCACCAGAGTGACCAAACACTCCTGTGCCAGAGAGACCACGCCCACCTAGGACGGGTTGACCGTAAGCAAATGCACCAAGAGGACCACCAGAGTGACCACGCTAACCTGCATAAGAGGGACCAACTCCAGGAAGGCCACACCCACTTGCACAAGAGGGACCAACTGCAGCAGAACCAAACCCATGTGGGTGAAGAGGACCAAGTCCAGCTACCAAAGGAGAGTCCTTCTCCCCTGCGGCAGAGGGAATACTCTCAGAGTGAAGGTAGCCATATTTAATAAGCATCATTAAAACACCCTAATATACTTTAAAGTGCAAAACTTTTATCTTACATGAATGTCTAGTAGAACACAACAAGATGAGAAAGGAGTGCTGATTTATTTTTCAATAGAAATACATAAAGCTTTTGGCATCAAGAATAATTTGCTTTGGTTAACTTGATTGAACTTGGACCTTTTAATTAGCTTTCTTCACCATGTATATGCAGCCCTGGCCAAAATCTTTGAGAATGACACAAATGTGAATTTTCACAAAGTCTGCTGCTTCAGTGTTTTTAAATTGTTTTGTCAGATGTTATTATGGTATACTGAAATATAATTACAAGCATTTCATAAGTGTCAAAGGCTTTTATTGACAATTACATATAAGTTTATGCAAAGAGTCAGAAATTTTCAGTATTTTCAAGAATTCACCCTGGTATGCTGACAATCAAATACCTTGGCCACATCCAGACTGATGGCGCAGTCCATTCTTGCATAGTCAATGCTTGGAGTTTGTCAGAATTAGTGGGTTTTTGTTTGTCCACCTGCCTCTTGAGGATTGACCACAAGTTCCCAATTGGATTAAGGTCTGGGGAGTTTCCTGGCCACAGACAAAATTTCAATGTTTTGTTCCCTGAGACACTTTTTATCAACAAACTGTTCTTGAATGGTTGGGAGAAGTTGCCCTAAAAGGATGTTTTGTACCATTCTTTATTCATGGCTGTATTCTTGTGAGTGAGCCCACTCCCATGGCTCAGAAACGACCCCACACATGAATGACATGACAGAGGACTGATGGTAGCGCTCACCTTTTCTTATCTGGTCAAGCTTTTTTCCGGGTGCCCCAAACAATCAGAAAGGGTAACACACAGTATGACAGCAGATCAATCCCTGCTATCCGTTATCACCCAAATGAGGATGGGTTCCTTGTTGAGTCTGGTTACTCAAAGTTTCTTCCCACTGCCATCTCAGGGAGTTTTTTGCTCAGCACCGTCACCCTCGACTTGTTCAGCAGAGACAATCTAACCTTTTTTCTTCATACACATTCACATTTCATACAAACTTCCATAATTTGTTTTGATTGGGTAAAGCTGAATTTAGGTGAATTAAAAGGGGATTCATCAGAGAAAATGACCCCAGAGTCCAATCCCTGTACCGTTTGCAGAATAGCAGTCTGTCCATGATGTTTTCCTGGAGAGAAGTGGCTTCTTTGCTGCCCTTCCTGACACCAGGCCATCCTCCAAAAGTCTTCACCTCACTGTGTGTGCAGATGCACTCACACCTGCCTGCTGCCATTCCTGAGCAAGCTCTACACTGGTGGTGCCCCAATTCCAAAACGTTAGGAGAAACTTTAGAATGACGTAATATTTGTATAATTCTCAAAACTTTTGGCCACAGCTGTACAGTATATGGCAAATATCTACCGTTTACTGGAGGATCAGTGAAGGAAGTGGAACAGCAACCAGCAATGCTAATTTGGTCTCATTGCTAAGGGCATACAAAATATTGTTACTCTGCTTCTACAAAAAGGTGTTTTATTGTGTACAGAAATTAATGTCCAGGGTTGGGCTTAAAACCATATGTGGTAATGTAATTAACAAAGGGGCATGGATCATAAGTCTAAAGGTACTGTATGTAGGTGTGTCTTTGAGCAATGAGCCAAGTCATTGTGGATAAAATATATATTCCCCATGTTTTTCACTATATTTTGTTATGTTATTTTATGTACTATATGTTTTACACTGCCTAGTTAAAAAAAAGTTAAATTATTGGCCTACATCAAGCAAGGACAACAACTAAGGAGATTTGAAATTACTGGAACTCGGATAAGAACCCATCAACACATCAGGCTTCAGTTTGCTAGGGAGTATAGAGATTGGACTTTAAAGTGATGGAAAAAGGTCATGTGACCCGATGAGTCCAGATTGAGCCTATTCCAGAGCGATGGGCGTGTCAGGGTCAGAAGGAAAACGCATGAAGCGATGCACCCATCATGCATAGTGTCCGCTGTACAAGCCCCTGGAGATCTGGGGTTGCTTCAGTTGCTCAGGTCTAGACTCGCTATAAAAATGGCTATAAAATGAAGTCAGCTGACCACCTGCATGTACTGAATCACCAGGTTATCACAACTATGGAGTTCTTCTTCCTTGATTGCACAGGTCGTATTCCAGGACTCAAGCACGAGGAATCCTTTTCAAACATGAACTGGACACCACATTGCGTGCTGTAATCAAAGCTAAAAGCGAAATCTAAGAATATGCGACTCTCTTCTTTGGCCAGGCAGTGTATTAAAATCCCAATACACGATGCAGATTCCAACTGCTTTTAATAAAAACTTGAATAATTTAGATAAATTTTGCACAGTCATTGTTCTTTTAGCTGAATTGTGGATCCAACATGTCCTTCTTATCGCTCAAAACCCTGAGCGAGCTGAAATGTACTATACACTAATGACCTGGTTTTACTGTGTGTATTCAGATGACGGTCATGATATCGGTTCAGATGAGCCGAGCAGCCCGACAGTTCTACTGGACAAAAAGACCAGGAGGCGTTTCCTCGATCTCGGGTCAGTACAGATTGACAAACCCCACATCCGGTTACTCAATATTTTGCTATAGCAGGTATTATATTCCTACTGTACAGGATGCACTACTCACTGTGTTTCTTTGCACAGGGTCACTTTGCGGCGCACATACAGTAGGGTGAGGAGAGAGCGAGCCAGCAGACACGCCGAAGAAAATCGGTACAGAATGCTATAAAACGTGCATATGCATTTACACAAGTGGCTTTCTTCTGCTCATGTGAATAACTGACTGGTTTGTAGGGAGCCTGACGGAGCACAGAACCGTTCCTCACGTTCCTCCGGGCCCCCGTTTGTGCCTTTCTCCTGGTTGACTGACAGAATTAGGGGTTCCGGGTCACCGAAGAACTCCAGCCAATCTCCAGCCAAGTGTCTGTCTGAGGTCACCTTGAAACCAATTCAGTGTTTTCTTTATTAAGATTAGAATAGATTAGTATTTTGTCCTGTTATGACATCTTCCACAATTTGTAATTGAAATCAATGCAGTAGGTGATAGTTTCGTATGTAAATTATTTCTCTTCTCCTACTAGGAAGACGAGGAGTTGAAAGATGACAGCAGGTCCAGAAGGGACGAATCGTCACAGCCATACCAGAGCCTTTCTGATCATTCCGATGAGGTGTGTTTTAGGGCTGTAGCTATCGAATATTTTAGTAATCAAGTATTCGACCAAAAATTAATCGATTAATTGAGTAATCGTATAAAATGTACTTTTTGCTTAATTGAACAGCAATGTAAAATATATAAGAGAAACAAAGATTAATTGGTTTTCTTTTTAGAAAATTCTACTTTCATTTTATAAATGCATACAGCGTTTTATCAAAAATAAACGTTGTCATTATTCACAATACAAGGAATAGCTTATACCCCTATCTCACCTATGCAGTTTGACTCGCGATGAGCGGTGTTAGACGCCGTGAGCCGCCGCGATTGCCCGGCAACGGTCCACTGACGTTCCGCGAAGTTCTGCAAGGTCCGCAAGCTTCCGCGAGGACCGCCCAAAAAAATTAAACATGTTTGAACATGTTTGAACATGTTTTAAATTTTTCGCGCGGAAAGATGGAAACGTAATCGCAGCGCCAAAACTTGCGGTGAATCATGATGAACCGTACTTCCGGCCACCTCGTAGGTGATAAAGGCGTATTAAAGTTGATGACTGAGATGAATTAAGTGCATTACAGTGCCATACCTTCTTATTTTAAAGGCTTTTCTCAGATGCCAAAATAATAATAAAAAAAAAAAGGTATTTCAAATGACTTTAAGTATCACAAAAACTAAGGCACACATTGAAATAAATAATTATACAAAAACACTAAGGTGTGCAACTAAACTTTCAGAACTAAAAGTTTAAAAATCTACATCTCAGGCATAACATATAAACCTTTACTGACAATTTCTGTCGTTTTCTCTTGCTGGTTTCTTCATCTCTCGGCTCGCTGATAATTTAATTGCTCCTTTCCGTTTTGTCGCCCGCACCAGAGCGCTCCATCAAATTCATACACAGCTAACTGTTTGCGTCTCCTTCCTCTTTTTGGGTGACGTAAGCGCTTCTTCTTTGTTGGTGTTTACTGGCGGCTTGCATCCGGAAGCGCACTTTGTCAAAAGCGCGCCGTCAACAAATAATTGCGCAAAAACATAACGCAAGCATTTACAAATTAATTAAAAGAAGCTTTGAGGCAGGAGGTTTTGCCTCGATCGTTTTTTGTAATCGAATTACTCGATTTACTCGAGGAATCGTTTCAGCCCTAGTGTGTTTTATATCTCCTGAGGGACATTTTTTTTCTCAAATCGAGACAAATCCATAATGATGGTTTTATTTTTTTCCCTCAGGGACGTGATGTGTGCGCAGAAGGTCGAGTTGTGAAAAAGAAGACCATCCTGCCCTTCTCATCGGGTGGAAGAGACAAGACAGAAAAGCAGAACGGCGTCCAAAAGGACAAGAGGGACAGCGGACACGACGGAGACGACCAAAAACTACTGACCTCTCAATCACAGTGCAGGAATTTGGATTTATGAATGAATTCTTCCAATTTTTTTCTTTCTTTTTTTTCAATTGTAAATACTGTGGGCACTGATATTATTGTAACTTATTTAGAATGCTTAATAAAGTCTTTTGAAAAATTATAATATACAATGAAATAGATGTGTACGTTTGTTGGAGTCATGATAAGAAATTGCTTAGAAAGCAAAATAAAATATCAAGGTAGCAGAGTCTTGTTTCCTTAAATGATTTACTTTTGTATCAGTTTGCTTATACTAATACTAACAATAATAATAATATATCTATTGCTACTGCATTATGCCTAATTGAAAAGAGTCATCCTGACTTTGTGTTTAAGTACATACCTGTGAATTAGGCTGGACTGAACAAACGGCTTTAAGAGGCCGGGAAGATGAGTGCGAATGAGACCTACAGTGGGCTGAACAGCTGATTATTTTCTTAATGCAACATTTGAAGTGGTGTCACGGTGGCGTAGCGGTTAGCACTATGGTCTCGCACATCCAGGGTCAAAGGGTTCAAGTGCTGTCTCGGGTCTGGGTGTGGAGTTTGCATGTTCTCCCTGTGCTTGGTGGGTTTCCTCCGGGTAGTCCGGTTGTGTGAGTGTGTGAGTGATTGTACGAGTGTGCATGTGTGCCCTGTGATGGATTGGCACCCTGTCCACGGTGTACCCTGCCTCATGCCCCAAAGTCTCCAGGGATAGGCTCCAGGTCTCCCACAACCCGGTACACTGGATAAAGTGGGACAGAGAATGAATGAATAAATGAATGAAGCATTTGAAGTGTTTAATTCCTCTTATACAACAGCAACTGACCAACATTTCCTTTTACTTCATTTAATTAAGAACAGCAAATAATAATTTTGGTTCTAACTTGGACAGCAAGTAAGAACAAAGAGTGAACGTCTCTGTGGCAGATTTGCCCAGTTTCACACAGAATTTCAGCATGAAACCAGCGACGTTTATCCTGATTCGGCAAGTTTATGGCAAGTGATGCTGCAATGAGTCGTTTAAGGTCTTTTGAGTGACACTTGTGCTTTAAAAGTGGAAGAACATCACTGGAAGGTGACAAGAGATCAGGAAGACCTTCAGGAAGCTCAACTCCTGGGCACGTATTCACAAAGCTTCTTAGAATTCTCTCAGAGAGCTCTTATCTTAGCTTAAAAAGTCCTAGCTGGGAGTCCTAGACTAAAAGTGATTTAGGAAACTTCTCAGAGCAACTCTGAGTAAGAAAAGTACAAAAACCTTTATCTTAGTGAGGAGGTGAGGTCGACCCCGTTGCTAGGGACGATGCAGCAATTCAAGGACTGTGATTGGTTGATAAAAATAACCTCTGTAAAGGCCTTGAAATGCACTTTTTGTGAAAATAGAATATGTGAGAATAGACAGTGAAATAATCATGTTTGTATATAAAGAAATTGTATATCTTGATTGTATATAAATATCTTAAAGTTAATTAAACAGCCAAATGTTGAAAATGTGTCTCCTTGTGAAGCAACCAATTTCCATTAAGTAGTTACTCTATTTAGGTTCTTACAGTTATTTACCAAACTGATTTTATTACTTGTAATCCATTTTAGATTGCTGGGATGAAAATGGCTCAGCTTTTACCAGTTTACATGATTGCAGGATGGTTTATTTAAGTTGCACTTTTGGATGGTATGTAGCCAACAATTCAAGAGAGATGGAAGGGAGTACAAGAACAAGAGAACCAAATTGGACAGAAGAGAAGTGTTTACTTTTAGCTTTATGTTTAGTATTTGGAGAATATTTCTTCTTTTCACCATTTTGTCCTCTGCTATAGAAACTCTTAAGCCTCCTAAAAGTTCTCCTCTCTACTCTTAACAATTTTTACCTCAGGAGCTGTTTTTAGGGCTAAGATGTTTCGTGAAGCATTTTTATCTTTACTAAGATTTAATCCTAAATTTAAGGGGAAATTCTAAGAAAATGTCATAATTCTAAGAAGTTTCTTAGAATTTTGTCACTAGGACCAACTTTTAGACTTAAGAAGCTTTGTGAATACGGGCCCTAAAAATGTTAAAACTATTCGGTAACTTGTGCATGATGATCGTCTGAGAAAAATCCACAACATTGCTGCCCTTGTCGGCGTGTCATATGGAACGGTCCAGGCAATTCTGGTTTAAACATGCGCCGTGTTGCTGGCAAGGTCGTCCCCAGGAGCACCGTGTATGACCCGTCCCTCATGTCGAGAATCATTACAGATGAGGAAACGTGGATACACGGGTACAACACTGAGACAAAGTAAAACTCTTCACAGTGGAAGAGTCCAGCATCACCACAATCGAAAAAGGGAAGGCAGGTCCGCGGCTTGACCAAGTGCACACTCATCGTCTTTTTCGAATTCGTCCCTAGGGACCAGACTGTCAATATCGAATTCTACTGCCAGGTTTTAAAGAGTCTTTGGGAGGACAGATGGCGAAAAAAGAGCTAATCTTCAAACTTTTTGAAATCACCTCATATTTAATGTTGTTAATGTCAAGGTCGTGACTATTACATACATTGTAACAGCTATTGAATTGATCACATCTTTGTGGAGTTTTTTTTGGCTTGTTTCTAATTAAAAACCAATATTATGGAGACAACATGAGAAAAAAAGTTTATTTTATTAATTTCACACACACTTTTTTTAAATTAAATGACAAACAAAATACAATACAGTACAAAATCTCGCAGAGCATAAAACAAATCAACATTCAGTTACTACAATACAATAACAAAAGAAAGAAAGGAACGAAAGGGGGGCTTAAAAGATTTACAGTAATAAAAATTGAGTGCAAAATAACAGAAAGCACGGCACTGGAGGAATTAATCAAAACAGTAACAAATGAGAAATGTCATCACAGATCCTTACTGATTTGCTTGATTTTTAGTTTCTTAAGTGACTTGAAGTATTGTTTAAAGTCATTTAAAAAACATATGAAAGACGGTTTACTATTTCTCCACTTACTACAATGTATATGGTATTTACCTAAAAGAATGATAATGTTAATCACAATAGAAACAGAGGGGTGTTGGTTATCCATGTAGAAGATAACATCAGATACGTCAAACTGTGGAATATCATTGATCTTGAGTGATAACCAGGTGTGTATTTCT
>JAOVVA010000054.1:940382-951162 GCA_028565275.1 Leiocassis micropogon | reverse complement strand
CTCTATTGTTCCATAGTGTTGACATGTGGGGAGAGAAGTTGTGTGTAAACATCATTTTCCAGAAAGAAAGGATCTGTATCTCGATAATTTAACAGGAATTTTACTGATCTTAAAGTCACATTTTAATAAAATTAATCAGAATCAGCTTTACAGTCTACAGTATAACATTACCCGGAAACCTATTGAATAAAATCATCACTCCAGCTGAATGAGATGTGACTGTGACTAAAGACAACAGGCTCTCCCCACTGGAGTTTCCAGAACTTTCTGTCAGCCTCCGCCGCGTGGGTCTCTTACAGAAAGACACTGTTAGCCTTTTGCTCTTTGCAGAAAAGAAAAATTGCCTTACGCTTCACAATGTTTTTCAGCCCCCTAACGTTCAACGATATAAAAGATAATATAAAACACGTCTATAGAACTATTAAAGAAAAAGAAAATGTAGAAGACACGCAGGAACGAGCAGCTGTGTCCTATATAAAACAGTTAACAATCGGGGAACATATTTAACATTAAAGCTTATTAACATTAAAGCATATCTGAGAAGTGAAAACCAGTCAGACATAATGTTCAGTTCGGGTCAATCAGAGCCTAGACTTCCCTCAGAAATGCTCTCTTCCCCTTATCTCTCTCTCTCACACACACACACACACACACACACACACCATAAACCAATTAACAAGCGCGCTGACCAATAACATTCACGCATACTGATCCCGCCCTCAGTGCACGTCCTGACCAATCAAATGCCACGATATTACTTTCAAAATGGCGCCTGCCGGAACTAGATTCTGTGGCGTCCTTATTTCTACCGGTATTCTGAGAAAGAATAGGATTGGCTAATAATCCTGTATATCAGCTCATACTTCAACACTATTGGGTAAATTTTTAAAAATGGTACCCAATCATGTCAGAGAAGGCGGGCTTTGTTCGAATACGGGTGAAGAAAACTGTACTGCTTGAATTAATGAATTAAAAAGCTTGCCGACAAACGTATTCTTATTTAGGATTAAATACACGAGCAGGTAAATATGTGTTATATAATGTTTATTACAGTTAGGTGTATAAGGCTAATGTAATTAAGATGCAGTTGAAATGTATTGGAAATGTGTTTCTGTTAGCGCGTTAGCCGGGTAACAACAACAACAACAACAACAATAATAATAATAATAATAATAATGCGTTTTATGATGTTTAATCGAGTTCCAGCTCATTACATCCGGTTAAAATGGAAGAAATCAGAAGTAATATTAATACTAATACTAATGTAAAAAGCATGGATGCAGTTATGACTTGATAGATAAATAAATACAGAAATAGTGTTAAACTTTACACACTGTAAATAAACTGTAACAAATAAACAAACAAACAAATAACTTGCAATAATGATTATATTTCAGATTTATTATAAAGAAATCCACTAATCTTATTTGAACATATCGGTTAGGATTGTACAGTACTAAAAATTGCGTGTTGATTATTATTCTAGATGTTTTTAATAATTGTTATAGAGATTATACAAAAGTTTTCTATATGTGATTAATTATCTGTTATGTCTTATTCATATTTCTCTATTTAAATATTTTATATTTTACATTTTGTCCTGTCTAGCGCAGTTCATTCTTGAGGAAAAACCTGTCTTTTTAGGTCACGGACAGCCGTTTAACCGTTTCTTTGCATTTCATACTGTGTAAGTTGAATAAAGTTTAAATTTAATAGTTTTATAAATTTTATTTTCTCTGTTTGCGCTTCAGTGAACGGTTTCCTACGTTACCCACAATACTGTTCAACTTCCTGTGGACAGCAATGCAGCGGCGCTTTAGTCTTAGTTCAGTTTCTGTGATTTCGCTCATTTTTATTTTTTTTCTTTTCTTCAGGTTTTCTTTATGCGCCAGCTGAAGATGGTGAACCTGAAGCAAGCCATCCTGCAGGCGTGGAAGGAGCGCTGGAGCGACTATCAGTGGGCCATCAACATCAAGAAGAACTGCCCCAAAGGAACGACGTGGGATTATCCCAATCTCGCAGGTGTGTGAGGGGAAACGCCACACGATGTGTCATGAAGCGATGCGACGAGGCTCGGGTCGGAAACGTGTCGCGCTGATGTGTACTGTGTATAAGTACCTGTGCTGAGTTTAGTCACCAGGTACGACAGGAGGCTAAGAAGCAGTGAGAGGAGGGTAGAAGAAGTCGGAGCCCCTACATAGTGCCCCGTGTCCTCAGTAGGTCAGGGTTTGAGCTTCAGCTACAGGAAGGAAGCGTCTCGGTGATTGTCATACAGCGGGGGCCAAAAGTTTTGAGAATAACACAAATATAAATTTTCACAAAGTCTGCTACTTCAGTGTTTTTAGATCTTTGTGTCAGATGTTACGCTGGTGTACTGGAGTATAATTTTAACCATTTCATAAATGTCAAAGACTTTTTATAGACAATTACAATAAGTTTGTGCGCTTAGTTTGAACACTGAAGCAGCACACGTTTAACAGCATGGTGTTGTGCGTCCGTGCACGTCATTTCGTTTTTTTTTTTTTTTTTTCCCTTAGGTTAAACTGCTAAATCTTTGTGAATGCTTTCATCTGAAATCAGTAACCAGGACTAATAAAACAAAGCCACAGGATTTTTTTTGCTATTTATTTATGGGACTTGTTTTTAAAGCTGTATGTCGGCATTAGCGAGGAATCATAAATCATAATACAGTAGCGGCAAAATGAAAGCTGAAAACCATCATTTTCCTTATCGCCCAGCGTCAGTCAGAACACAGGATTAACAGATTACATTTTCTACTTCATCATTCTACACTGATTTACACGTTTTATGTATACAGTACACGGACGGAGTTATGACCGTATCAAACGCGTTGCTGCAAAACTGTTGTGTTTATGTCATAAAAAAATAAAACGAACAGTACGATGTTAACTTCTGACTGTAGATCTTCGCCGTCCTAATCCTCGTCATGTGACTTCTTTCTCCCCGTCCAGAAGCTTTGCTGGAGCAGGCGATGATTGGACCGTCTCCGAACCCGCTCATCCTCTCCTACCTGAAGTACGCCATCAGTTCCCAGGTCAGTTATCGCCTCAGGTGCTTAAAAACAAAAGTGGCAATGATGAGGTGTAGGGAACATGAAAAGGGGCGGAGTTTGTTATGAAAGAAGTATCTTTAATCACAGGGTTAAAAACAGGATTTAGGATTTAGTATTTCATTGTAAAGCTAGATGAATATAAAACTAAATAAAATTATTTTCCTGTAGCACAAAAGTTCACCATTAAAGAAACAAATAAAAGACATCATTATAAAAAGAAATATATACAGTATTTTGCCAAAATTTTAGGCACCCATTGTTTTTTAGTACAAACTTTACTGGAAATTGTTATTTATTTATTTATTTTAATGACTTTATAATTGAGTCAGTAAAAAAGCTATTTATTCCACCATCAAATTAAAACATGCGTTCAGAAAAAGAAGCAAAAAGTCCTCAGAAGACCCGTGTGTGGTTCTGCAGGATGGTAAATAAAACTTGGGAGCGAATTTCCGTCTAAAACAAAGTGTACCCGAGAAGCGTCCTCACAGCGTCCTCACAGCGTCCTCACACCAAATACTGACTTTGTTTCATTTATTACTGTTTACTGTTTACTATTAGCTTTATAGTTATTTTGTTTGTTTGTTTTGAAGACATACTTCTTCCTAAGACTTTTGCTCAGTATTGTGTGCAAATAACATGTCGCTTGGCTTCCACTGTTCAGGCATCTGTGCCAAGATGTGCTTTTGAACATATAAACCTTCACATAATTATTTGTCGCAACCAGCAGGTGGCAATCATTGTCTTTTTAAATTTATTTTTTCTTTTTTCTTTAAAAAGGAACGCTTGTTTTTGCCCTGAATAACAATAAAAGATTGAGATATTTTCCTGCTTTTAAATGTTTATTTTTTTAACCTTTTTTTTCTATGCTAATAAAATACTTGTAAAAATACTTGTACTTGTTTTGTAACAATAATGCGTCTTTTTGGGACGTCGTACAGATATAAAGCACGTGGGACCGTAAAAAAAAACGGTCATGTAAAAAAAAAAAAAAAAAGGTTAAGTGATTAAAATAAATAATTGAATGTATATTTTTGGAAGTAGAGTAAACCAAAGGTCTAATACAAAAAGTAGAATATTAAATAAAGTGAATATTGTTTCCATAATCAGTATGCTTTATTTTAATTATTTTAATGCTTTATGCTTTTTTTGTAATATATTTTGGCATTGAAGTTCTATTTTTAGTTTTTATTCTATTTATATAATAATAAATTTTATAAAAAGAGTTTATAAATAAAAAATGTTTACGAGTTGTTTACGCTTCTTCCTGCAGATGGTGTCCTACTCCAGCGTACTCAGTGCCGTCAGTAAGGTCAGGGTTTATTCTACACTTCTGTGTTTTAATTAGTTTACATGAAAAAGTATTATTTATACTTGTATTATAAATATTTTCAACATGTGCATGAGTATTCCTATAAATATTTTGTTTCAGTATATAAATACAAAACAAATAAACTAAACTGTTATAGCACCACAGTTAGGTTTAAAAATAAAATATTAACATTTTAAAATTAAATTAATGAGGGATTAATCTGAAAGCTCACAAGAAAATGAGAATGATGTCTCGTTTTCATCCCCAGTTTGATGATTTCTCGCGAGAACTCTGCGTCAAGTCTCTCTTGGAGATCATGGACATGTTCTCTAATCGTCTCAGGTAAGAACGCGGGTTAAGCTGGACTTCGTGCATCGCCTCCTTCATTTTTAATTTGAGGAAACCTTTCATTAATGTTAAATGCATAAAATTTAGAAAGGTTAATTTCCTACAAGCCCTGATAAATAATTGTATTTGTGTGTGTGTGTTTTCCGCCGGTAGCTGCCACGGTAAAGCGGAAGAGTGTATTGCTCTGTGCCGGGCGCTGCTCGGGTCGGTCGTCTGGCTCCTTCAGGGCTGCGCTTGGTACTGCGAGAAGCTTAAAGAGCCTAGCGTCACACCGCCGAGCGACACCAGTCTCCGAGCTTGCCAGGAGCGCCTGGAGAACCTTCTGCAGCGGGCCAAGAATCGAGCCCTGATGCACATCGCCCGATTAGAGGAACAGGGTGTGTGTTTATTCTAACTAGGAGAAAACTCGAGTCAGAAATGCATATAAACTTAATATAAAAATAAATAAAATGCTACATATAAATACCAAATTTTTTTGGCACTAGTAACAGTGCAGTAGATGCTAAGATGCTCATTTTAATGCCAGCTGATACGGTTTCTGCAGCTTCCTGGAACAACATGGAGCAAGCGTTAATAAGACTCGCTGAGAATCTGAGCAGCGTGACCGATCTGACGCTGAAGAACAAACTGGAGGAGTGTGTGATGCTGGTCAAGAGGTGAGAGATCAAACCTAGCGTGTCGCGATTGAACCAGGTTCGCCAAGCCCTGTGACTAAACGTCCCCGATGGATTCAGTGTTCCTCAGATGCTGAGCGTCCAGTGTGAGCCGCCAGTCCAGACCGCCTTCCCGTCGGTCCACGCTTTCATCATGCTGGAGGGGACCATGAACCTCACGGGGGAGATGCAGCCGCTGGTCGAGCAGCTCATGATGATCAAGAGGATACAGGTAGGACTCGACTTCATCACCCTCCGTTTCTCGGGTTCTCAGACCTCACAGGTTTATCTACACCTGGATTTTTCCGTTCCAGCGTATTCCAGCACCGCTGTTCGTCCTGGAGATCTGGAAAGCTTGCTTCACCGGGCTCATCGAGTCTCCAGAAGGCACGGAGGAACTCAAGTGGACCGCCTTCACCTTTCTCAAGGTCTCACTCTCTCTTTTGCAACTTGCCTAGATATGGTTCTGATGATGCGATATGGTTCTGATGATGTGATCTGGTCCTGCTGTTCACAGATTCCTCAGGTTCTGGTGAGGTTAAAGAAGTACCCTCAGGGCGAGAAGGTATGAGTGACACCTTGTTTTTTTTCCCCCTATTCTCCAGTCAACGCTTGGCAGCTGCCTACTTTAGGAAAGACACATTTTTTAACTGGCAGTCCGTAGATGCAGGAACTGTTTCCCGTACGCCTTGAGACGGTCAGAGGCAAAGCTTTGCAGAAGAGCTCTCTTAATTTGGCATGTTAAAATATTATTATAAATAAATAGAAGGTGATGTTGAAGTTAAGAGATTGATTTGGATTGTACAATACATACAAATTCACACAATAAATAAGGAGAATATTCATAAAAAACACAGTGTGAACTGGAAAAATGTTTATTAATTAATTAATCTATTTGTTTAATAGTTTATTTATTTAAAAGGCTCCACAGAAGCAAAGATAGCCAAAAAAAAAAAACCCTAATATATATTTATTTCTCATTAGATTTAATGCCGTCCCTGTCCTTTCTCTTTCTTTTTCTTTTTCTTAACTCTAACTGATCCAAAGCACTGACACTGGAGACTCCTTCCATAACGTCCCAGAAAACATCACCATAATATGTAATATATGTCAATGATTCGTTCTCATTGTTATGGAAACCTTATGTGTTGTTTGATAAATCATGATGCTAAGGGAGATTTCGATGGTGAAATTGCACGAGGTTGTACGCATGCACACACACACACACACACACACACACACACACACCTACGTGCACACATGACCATCTGTGTTTGTGTGTGTGTAATATCCCAGGACTTCACTGAGGAAGTGAACATGGCGTTTGAGTTCCTCTTGAAGCTCACACCACTGCTGGACAAAGCTGACCAGAGATGCAAGTAGGAGAAAATGTCCATCGTTGAAACCTGTAACGTTTTTTCATGTTGGTTTCCAGATGTGTTTCAGCATCTCCTAATGTGTGTGTGTGTGTGTGTGTGTGTGTGTGTGTGTGTGTGTGTAGCTGCGACTGCTTGAGTCTGCTGCTCCAGGAGTGCCATAAACTCTCCCTGCTATCCGAATCCAACATGGCCGGCCTCACCGCTAAACGGTTTGTGGCAGCACCAGCTTATCACTCATTACTTTCTCTCTCTGTATATTTTCCCCCCCCAACTCTTTATTTTTTTTTTCACTTCTATATTAAAACCGTCCAATTATTCCGACATTTTTTCCAGGGCTGACGACAGGGAATACGCACCGAAGCTGAAAACGGCTGAGAACGCAAACATCCAGCCGAACCCGGGCCTCATCCTCCGCGCCGAGCCGACCGTCACCAACATACTGAAGGTCTTTGAGTCTGTAGCGCGATCTTATCCAGAACTGTTTAGCATCTCGAATCTGCACATAAGTAACTTATTGTTAAGCAACATGAACTTAGAACTTGGACAGATCTTTGTATTGTGTGATAAACTTATTCAGATATTTAATGAACGATGAAGCAATTAGGTATAATTTCAGTGTTGTTGAGACTAATTGAGCGGATTATAACATCGAAGACAGAAAAGTCAGTCAGAACTAAAGACTGGATTAAAAAAAAAATCAGGAGATCCAAAAAAAAACTGATTTGTTACAATTCAGTACCGGGCACTAAATGGTTGAAATTGAAACACCATTTGGTTGGAATTCAGTAACAAAGGCTTAACTATTAGAATTAAGTATCAAGGACTCATTATTTAGAGTTCAGTACAAAAACATTATTGGTTTAAGTTCAATAATGACGGTTAAAATTCAGTACCAAATACTGATTAATGAGAATTCAGCACCCAATTCCAAATAGTTAGAATTCAGTACCAAATAGCGATAGGTTAATCAGTATTCAGGAATTCAGTACCTATGTCTGAATGATTAGAATTCAGTACCAGTACTGATTGATTGAATAGAATTCAGCACCTAAGTCTAAATAGTAAGAATTCAGTAACAAATATTAATGGATAAGAATTCAGTACTTAAGACTCCTCAGTTAAAGTTCAGTACTGAATACTGATGAGAAATCAATCAGAACTAAAACCTGTTTGGGGGAGAAAAAACAAAAAATCAGGGACTAAAATTGAACCCAAATATGATTTTTTACAAATCAGTACAGGACACTGAAGGGTTAAACTGACTCCTGATTTAATCCTGAATCGGTCGGACTTCAGTACTATAAACTGTTTACGTACTTTATTTGTATAGTGTTGAAGTGCTGCGGGCTTTTATTATGGTGGAAAAGGAAAGAGGAACAGATCGTCTGATCGAGTGGATCATTTGTGTCATGTTTGTTTTATGAAATATTTTCTCCTTTCCATCAGTGGGTGCTAATAATTCTAGATTCAGCTCGAAACACTTGAGAAACACTAATCCTGTTCTGCATTAAGACTAAGCAGAGAGAAGTCACATCCTTCTGTATTTTTTTGCTGTGTGCGTCCGTGTGTGCGTCCGTGTGTGCGTGCGTGTGTGTGTGTGTGTGTGTGTGTAGACTGTAGATGCTGATCATTCCAAGTCCCCCGAGGGCTTGCTGGGAGTTTTGGGTCACATGCTCTCAGGGAAGAGTTTGGACTTGCTGCTGGCTGCCGCCGCGGCCACGGGGAAACTCAAATCCTTCGCTCGCAAGTTCATCAAGTGAGATCAGTACTTTAGTACTTGAGTACTTTAGTCAATTACTCTGGATATCATTCAGTACATTGGTCTAAAATGTGGCACCAGATTGAAAACTCCTGACTGGAATACTGATAATTTAGTGCTGGAATTTGATTGTCATCCTACACAAGATCAATAAGTCCTTGAAATTAATCGATTACGATTCAGTACTGGAATTAATTGATTATAATATAGCATGAAGTACTGATTGATTGATTGATTGCAGTTAAGTACTAGAAGACGTAACTTGATTAGAATTTTAGAATCGATCAGAATTATGTCATCGGATCCATATCAATCTGCTGTTATTTATTTATTTATTTTCCTCTCTGCAGGTTAAACGAGTTTCCGAAGCACATCAGCGGTGAAGGATGTGAGTGCTCACTGAGCCTCTCTCTCTCTCTCTCTCTCTTTTTTCTCCTCATAAAAGTGAATCGTCACCGTCGCGCGTGTGTCATCTGCATGTGCTTTTCTCCTTTCAGCTAAATCCGCTTCAGTGCGTGCGCTGCTTTTTGACATCTCCTTCCTCATGCTGTGTCATGTGGTCCAGACATATGGCTCTGAGGTCAGTGTACAAACACACACACCCACATACACAATCCCATGATGCACATACCTATTAGTATTAGTCTGCGCCTGCTGAATTCTCACGTGCTCGTGGCCAGGTTGTGGGTGAAAAAAAAAAAAAAATCCATCAGCAGAAAAAAAATATTCCACTCAAAATAAACCTTTTGGTCAAGTAGTGACTTCATGTGTTTGGAAGAATGTGTCCGAAGGAAAGGAAAAAAAACAACAACAAACACTTCTTATTATACTGATTGTTAGGTTGAATTGCGATTGATTTCGAACTCAGTACTGAAAATAAATGGTTTAATGTAGTACTGAAGAGCGCTTGATTGGAATTGATTAGTTAAAATTAACTGCTTGCCGCTCAGTAGTGAGGAGATTAAACGGTTTACTTGCAATGGTGTATCCGTGCGTGTGTATGTGTTTTGTGCTTTCATGAGCGAGAGTGGCTAGTGAGTGTTTATAACTGTTAAAAAGTAAATGAGAGCAGGAACTAACTTTTCCTAGATAAAAAGTTTCAATACATTAAATGTGACAGCGAACAGAAAAAAAGTACAGAATGTCATTCTTCTAAAAAATTAAAAACAATAAAAACTGTAACAGTGATCTTTTTTTATCAGACCAACAGCACAACACACACACACACACACACACACACACACACACACACACACACACACACACACACACACACAGAGTTTCTAACGCTGCCTCTCCGTTGCTGCTGTCCCCACAGACGGAAATAGTTTTCCACTAACGATGAACTACACAGAAAGAAGCGGTTTTAAGGAAGGATTTAAGGAAGTGCGAAATCCACTTCCGTTAACGCGGTGTCTCCTTCAGCGAATAAACTCGGATTGTGAATCTGACCATACGGCAGTTTTAAACGTGGAGTGACGTGATGACGTCGACGTTGAACCTCGTTCTTGCTTAAGAAAAGAAGGAAAAGTGAAGACGAGTCAGGCAGAAAGTGAAATTTTAGAGGAAAGATCTTTGAACTGATCTAAAGAAGAGATTCTTTAGATGACTAGCTGTTTGAACTTTTTCTCACCTCCCCTTTGAAATAACACATCTAATCTTTACACCATCTGAACAGATAACATCATGTAGAAACCTTTCATTCTGCGTTTGCGTTTTTTTCCCCTCTATAATCAGCACCTCGGTTGTTTTGATGCTGGATAAATCAGTGCGTAAATGGATGGCAGGGGTTTTTTTTTTTTTCTTTCTACAGTGCCTTCAAGTGAATTTCGGTATCGTGCGCAGCAATGTTTAATTAAATTTGTCAATTTATTGAATTGTCAAATTACCTTCAAATACAAAAAAAGTTATTATTTAAAAGAAATCTTAATTTTAAAGTAACTATACTTCTCAAAATGCACTTAAAACTATTTTTAAAAAAAGCAACTTGAGGGATAAAAAAATATTATTTACTTTTTTTTTTGCATCAGAAACATGTAGTCACTCAAATGATATTTTTGCGCGTGATTGTTTATGGTTGAGTCTTTCTTCTTCGTAGTGTTGCATGTTGATTTCTCGATCTTGTTTATTGTTTAGTCTGCGTCATTTCCCACCATTTATTGTTTAGTTTAGCACAAGATCATATATATATATATACACACTGAACAAAAATATAAACGCAACACTTTTATTTTTGCTCCCATTTTTCATGAGCTAAAC
>JAOVVA010000054.1:927521-938657 GCA_028565275.1 Leiocassis micropogon | reverse complement strand
CCCCCCTTTTCTTATTGTAGACTAGACTTGAAAACAACAAATCCAGACCACACATCAACACATGGTTTAACAGACGACTTGTTTTAGTGTTATAGTCGATCAGTGTATGTCTCGCACTTAAATTGTTGGAAAATATCAACCGCAGGTCATCATCTACTGAGCCGATGTAACGGATGATTGAAGATAGACTGATGCATCTCTTTCTTTATTGTTTGGTCAATTTTGTTACTTCAAAGTCATTTATTGTTTTCTCTGGGTCATTTTTTTTTTTTTACTTTCTGCTCATTTATTGTTTAGTCTGGGTAATTTTTGTTATTTTTGCCTTGTTTATTGTTTAGTCTCAGTCACTTTTGTTACTTTGGCCTTGTTTATTGTTTACTCTGGGTCATTTTTTTGTTACTTTTGCCTCGTTTATTGTTTTCTCTGGGTCATTTTTTTTTTTACTTTCTGCTCATTTATTGTTTAGTCTGGGTAATTTTTGTTATTTTTGCCTCGTTTATTGTTTAGTCTGGGTCATTTTTTGTTATTTTTGCCTCGTTTATTGTTTAGTCTGGGTCATTTTTTGTTACTTTTACCTCATTTATTGTTTAGTCTGGGTCATTTTTGTTACTTTTGCCTTGTTTATTGTTTAGTCTCAGTCACTTTTGTTACTTTGGGCTTGTTTATTGTTTACTCTGGGTCATTTTTTTGTTACTTTTGCCTCGTTTATTGTTTAGTCTGGGTCATTTTTTGCCACTTTTGCCTCGTTTAATTGTTTACTCTGGGTCATTTTTGTTACTTTCCCTTCATTTATTGTTTAGTTTGTTTTTTTTTGTTACTTTTTTCTCTTTTATTTTTAAGTCTGGATAATTTTTGTTAATTGTCCCTTATTTATTGTTTAGTCTGGGTCATTTTTGTTACTTCATCATCATTTATTGTTTGGTCACTTTTGTTATTCTTTTGTTGCCCCGCCACAAATTAGTTTTTCGTTTTCACTCTCTATAAAAGCAGTCTATTATTACACAAAATGTTGTTAAATACGAACGCTTTATCTATTTTTTAAATCGCAAAAATTATTTCTTTGATTTATGCTGCTGAACTTACACTTCTAATCCTGCCTCGTCATTATTAACTCATCACATGACTTTTCGTTTTCTCTCAGTCAGATGAAGTGGCATGAGATCTGTCTGAGCACGCCGGCGGCCATCCTGGAGGTCCTGAACGCGTGGGAGAATGGAGTTCTCTCTGTGGAGGCTGTGCAGGTTGAACTTAATCCCTGTTTTATTCATTCCACAGTAATTACAGCATCTGGAAAGTATTCACAGCACTTCACTTTTCCCACATATTTGTTTGTGACATTTACAGACTCGTCTCGTAGCCACTCCTTTGTTATCTTGGCTGTGTGCTTAGCGTCCCTATTGTCCTGTTGGAAGGTTGGTTGCAGGTTTTCATCAAGTATATCTCTGTACGTTGCTGCATTCATCTTTCCCTCGATTCTGACTAAAAACATCCCCACGGCATGATGATGCCACCACCATGCTTCACTGTAGGGATGGTATTGGTCAGGTGATGAGCTCTGCCTGGTTTCCTCCAGACATGACGCTTAGCATGCAGGCAAAAGTGTGCAATCTTTGTTTCATCAGACCAGAGAATTTTGTTTCTCATGGCCTAAGAGTCCTTCAGGTGCCTTTTGGCAAACTCCAGGCCGGGTGTCATGTGCCTTTTACTGAGAAGTGGCTTCCGTCTGGCCTCTCTACCATGCAGGCCTGATTGGTGAATTCTCAGCACAACCCCCCTTTTCTTATTGTAGACTAGACTTGAAAACAACAAATCCAGACCACACATCAACACATGGTTTAACAGACGAGTTTGATTGGTGGAGTGCTGCAGAGATGGTTGTTCTTCTGGAAGGTTCTCCTCTCTCTACAGAGAAACACTGGAGCTCTTTTAGACTGACCATCAGGTTCTTGGTCACCTCCCTGACTAAGGCCCTACTCCCCCGATCGCTCACTTTGGCCAAATGGCCCGTTCTAGGAAGAGTCCGGCGGTTCTAAACTTTTCTTGATAGATGCCATCTGGACCTTCAATGCTGCAGGAATTCTTCTGTACCCTTTGATACAATCCTGTCTCGGAGGTCTACGGACAATTCCTTTGACTTCATGCTTGGCTTGTGCTCTAACATGCACTGTCAACTGTGGGACCTTATATAGACAGGTGTGTGTGTCTTTCTAAATCATGTCCAATCGACTGAATTTACCACCGGTGGACTCCAATCGAGTTGTAGAAACATCTCGAGGATGCTCAGTGGAAACAGGATGTGCATGAGCTCAATTTTGAGTGTCATGGCAAAGGGTGTGAATACTTATGTACATGCAATTTTTTTTTTCATTTTTTATTATTTAGTAGTTTGCAAAGATTTCAAACAAACTTCTTTCATGTTGTCATTATGGCGTATTGTTAGTTAGAGTTTTGAGGAAAATTATGAATTGAATCTATTTAGGAATAAGGCTGTAACAAAACAAAATGTGGGACAAAGTGAAGCGCTGTGAACACTTTCCTGACGCACCGTAAACAGAATCGGACGTATCATTCAGCTGCAGTGATTTATCTTAAGATCTTAAATAATGACAAATAATTGTTTTACGTGGTATGCTTTTACTTTATGAACAGCACAAGATTAAAAAAAAAAATCTGTCTGTCTATCTACACAAAATACTTCTTGTTTATATTTTATCCATTGTTGGTCAGGAAGTGTTAAATGTAAATAATAAATAAAACACTGTGCATGCTGTTATTGTGGTAAAATAATTAATGAACGATATACGAACAAACGTTATGTAAAGCAGGTTATGATGTCATTATATTATATGAAGCTGTAGAGAGCTTCTGGTTTGGAAAACTAATTAAAAGTCAGACGCGGGTCAGAATCCAGACTTCAGCAGTGCTGCGGTATAAGAGGACGTGTTCGTATTCGTATTGCCAAGACTTGGTGTAGAAGATTTTTAAGCATAAGGACATGTCAACATCTCCCTCTGTCCGTCTCTCCGAGCAGAAGATCACAGATAACATTAAAGGGAAGGTGTGCAGTATGGCCATATGCGCCGTGGCCTGGCTGGTGGCTCATGTCCGGATGCTGGGTTTGGACGAGAGGGAGAAACCACAGACCATGATTCGTCAGCTCATGACGCCTCTATATGGGGAGAACACACTTCAGTTTTATAATGAGCGGTGTGTCTTACCCTGTTTCTCTCTCTCTCTCTCTCTCTCTCACACACATACACACACCTTAAGGAAAAGGTTAACCCTTAGGGGTTGACGGCATCGTCGACGATGCCAATCACTTTTTTTTTTCTTTTTGCAAATGTTTTTGTAAATGAAACTATATTGTAGCAACCCAAAAAAAAAACATGTACACAAACGGTAGACGGTTTTCTTTCCAAAAAGTTTATTGCCCATTAAATGTTTGTTATGAAATGAATGTAACAAAAAAACAACAACAAACCAAAAAAAAAAAACCAGATGCATGTAAGATTTTTGGAGACTCGCCCTCACACTCCATTCACATGCAAGATTTATGTAAACGACTCTATTCAGATGTAAGTAAATGCTAATGGCGTTGTTGTTTGTGGGAGTGATGTGCTGATGCAGGTCCGTGTCCAAAAGAACAGGAAGGCCTTGAATGGAGAAATACATTTTCTTTTCGTTTGGTTTTGATCAAAAGGCAGAGCATCGATATGAGCAGATTTACTAATAAAAATACAGACATAATCCCCCAGAAATACAACAAACACAAATATATACTCGCTAAATAAACACTGGCTTTGCAACGCTGTGCGAAACGCGCTCCGATGTGAGCCGCTTTTTTTCAGTCATAATATACTATAACATATTTTTACTGTGTAATTCTTTGTTTTTTGTGTATAACAATTTATTTCAATTAATATTTCAGAAACCATGCTTTATTTTTGGTTTCTCTCCCTGATTCCCTGTGAGGACTCTGAGTGTATAGGTGTGACCCATCAATATGAGTCCTGATGTTACCTGAGCCAGGTGTCAATGAGTCTTACATATTCATGAAAAGTCATAGATTATTCAGTGAAACAGAGGCTCTGCTGAAAAAAAAAAAAAAAGTGTGGCACATCAGTCACTTTACCCCAAATAAAAGGTCTTTCTGAGTGTTATAATTTAGTTGTTTTGCTGTGGACACACTCAAGACTTTCATTAACTCAGTTCTCTGTTCAAGACAATCTGTGAGGTTTGTTTATTCTCCCTTTTCACTGTTTTTTTTTTGCTAGAGTTTTGTAAATTGTATTTTTTTTTAAAATACAAAAAGCACTCTAAATCGACAGTGAATTCTGGTCTGATCAGTTATTTGGATAATCTGATATCTGATAACCTTTTAATAATCTAATAGTTTAATTAGATTATCTAAGCTTCTACATACAGTACCTCGTGTGTGTGTGTGTGTGTGTATATATATATATATATATATATATATATATATAATACAGATAATCCGTTCCATCCACACAACAATATTACCAATTTCCAACAGTATAATCAACACTTGATTGTTTTTATATGCAGAAAACATATAAACACTTAGAAAAGTTATGTAAGTAAAGTAAAATATAAAATAAATAGACATTAAACCTCATTTAACCTTTATTTATGATTCTTCTTGGCACAAAGCAGCTTTATAGAATCAGAAGAAATGATGTATAAAATGTGTATATTAAATAATTGCTTTATATGCATATCTCTCTCTCTCTCTCTCTCTCTCTCTCTCTCTCTCTCTGTGTGTGTGCAGTGTGGTGATCATGAGCTCTATCCTGGAGCACATGTGTGCCGATGTGTTCCAGCAGACGGGTCACTGCGTGCGCTCCGTGGTGGAGCCTCAGGAGCCGCTGCCGTACCGCGCTCTCCTGCCCCTGCGCCAACCCATCCGCCAGGCGCTGAGCTCCAACTTCCGCACGGCGCTCGATAAGGGCTGGGTGGACTCGCGCACGCTACACCTGCTGGAGAACCTGCTGCACATCGGCGGAGTCTTCTGGTTCACCAACAACCTCGTCAAGGTTAGTGTGTGTGTGTGTGAGAAAAAAAAGAAAATAAAAAAAAGCATTATTCACTCGTCCAGCCATCGTTTGGAACAGAATGAACATCCTCTTGAGAGCCACTGGAGTTATTTTACCCTCTGTTATTTCCCGTATTCCAGGAGCTCCTGAAGGAGACGCGCAAGGAATGGGCGTTCCGTGTGGTCGAGCTCCTCTACAGCATCTTCTGTCTGGACCTGCAGCAAATCACGCTCACTCTGATCGGTCACATCGTGCCCAATCTGCTGACCGACCCAGCCCACTGGCACAGCTTAGCCGATCCTCCGGGCCGAGCCCTCGCCAAGTGAGTCCTCATCTCCCCGTGGCTTCTGTGTTTGGCTCAAAACCAAATTTTTTTCACTTTGTTGTAAAAGTTTGTTGTTTTAGCATTGAACTGTACCAGTTGTTTACATCTTAACGTCTTTGTGTATTTCTGGACCATTAAGATGTTGTCAGTCGTGGTAATCGCAGCTAGATTGGACTAACAGGACCTTGGCATAAACCTACAAGTCATTGTAGTAGAATGGAAAAGCACTGTTGTGAAACATTTCTAATAAGCGCGCTTTTTTTTTTTTTTTTTTTGGAACAGAATTACTCAAATCTGGGTTTTTTTGTTTCCTGTGAAAAAAGTAAAAAAAAAAAAAAAAAAAGCCTCAATGTTGGTATTTTCTAACAGTTTTGATATTGAAACCTAGCAGCGGCTCACTTTTACTATCACTCGTCCTCTTTACTTCTTCCTCAGATTTATTTTTTTATTTTTTATTTTTTTGCCTTTCTCAGTTTCATTCCTTAACATAATAAGTTCCAGTTATATATTTCTTTCCCCCTGCTCATTTTGACGTTTCTTGCAAAGTAATCACATTTGCCATGAAACTTTCACTTTCCAAAGAAGTTCGATGGAACTACGCGAGATATTTTGGGCTGCGTTTAATCGAGTTTAAGGGCAAAACGACGACTTCACGAGTGTTCACATGTGCAGTACGGTCACTGTCTCTGTCTTATTAATGTTTTGAAATCACATTCTCAGTAGGGATATGTGTGTGTGTGTGTGTGTGTGTGTGTGTGATTTGAAATCGCTCCACTTTCTTAGAAAATAAGATAAATAGCTGTTAGGATGAAATGCCAGTTATGACCAGAATTTGGTGCAATTTTAATTTCAGCAATCAGTGTGTTGGTGCTGAATTAAGTGCTGAGCTTAAACTCAACTGTTGTAGCCAGTTTACATCATGTTCAATAGTCTGTCGCAAACATACAGTGGTGTGAAAAAGTGTTTGCCCCCTTGCTGATTTCTTATTTTCTTGCATGTTTGTCGCACTTTCATGTTTCAAATCATCAAACAAATTTAAATATCAGTCAAAGATAACACAAGTGAACACACCACAGGTGTGGCAGTAATCAGGCCTGGGTGTGGCTAGAGAAAGTGAATTCGGGTGTGACAAACCAGGGTCAAGTTATGTTTTAGGGGGGGCAAACACTTTTTCACTATTTAGTTTGGGATTTTCTTTTCCCTCAATAATAAAAATCATAATTTAAAAACTGCATGATGTGTTTACTTGTGTTATCTCTGACTAATATTTAAGAACTGTGTTTTTTCCACACGTGCAGGTGAGGAGAGGACTAGGGCTGTTTATTTATTCATTTTTTAAAATTTTTTTCCCTTTATTTTTTTTCAGGTTATCAGTGTGGTGCGCTCTCAGTTCCTACTCATCTCACCATAAAATCCACGCCTTGGCTCGGCATCGCAAGAGACAGCGAGAGGACATCGAGGTTCGGATGCAAAATAAAAAAACACCACCACTCTTTTGGTTCTCTTACGTTTGTCACCTCGTCCACCACGTCCTTTCACGTGTTTTCCGAGATAAGATCACATTCATACAGTTTATTTTTTTTTTTGTCTCTAATCTGATGGTTCGCAGGACTACAGCAGTCTGTTCCCACTGGACGACACGCAGCCGTCCAAGCTCATGCGTCTGCTCAGCTCTAACGAAGACGACCCGGCGGTGTTGAGCAGTCCAGGTGAGCCGATACGTAGCCGTTGTAACTAATATTCAGAATGCAAATTCAAAATGGTATTTTGGTATTTATCCAGGTATTTGTAATGCCCTTTGACCTTTGACCTTTCCCTAGGTGACCGCTCTATGAGCAGCTCCCTCTCCGCCTCTCAGCTGCACACCATCAATATGAGAGAGCCACTCAACCGTGTGCTCGGTCAGTACTCTGCGTGTGTGTGTGTGTGTGTGTGTTTATGTTCTCTGTTTGTGCTTTTTTTTGTTGTTGTATGTATTGATTTTTCCACATGAATTCTGGGATATCTGTTGAGCCTTTTACAATTTCTGTCCTCTTTATTGTATTTAATTTTTCACTTTTTTATTGTTGTGGTTTATTGTTGTCTCATCTTTATTTGCATTATTTTCTTTCATGTACTTAAAGCAATTCTCATTAAAATCAGCGTCGATGGAAGAGTTTTTTGGTTAAAATATTTCGATTTCCTTCGTATTCACAGAGCCGAATCGTTTCCTTTCTTTCTCTGCAGCAAATCTGTTCCTGCTCATCTCCTCCATCTTGAGCTCGAAGACTGCTGGTCCTCACACACAGTTCGTGCAGAGCTTCATCGAGGAGTGTGTGGAGTGTTCGGAGCAGGGCAGCCGGGGGAGCATACTGCAGTTCATGCCATTCACTATGGTGAGACACACACACACACACACACACACACACACACACACACACACATACATGCTTAGGCCCTTTAGTGAGTTGTGAGGACCAAAGATCTTCACAATGATACGAAAGTGTCGGTTTTCCTCACAGTCATAAGGACAGGGTTACATATGTTCCATGGGCGGTGCCAAAGGTAGTCACAGAGCTGTGATGATGTCAGAGGTCAGGACGGTGTCACAGCATGACAGAACACACTCGATTACACAGATATGATGTAAGAGGCTTTTAAAACAACTGGACGAATCCACACAATGACAGGAGGGCCGTGTCAAAGCATGCCGGAGGTCCTCACATTGACAACACACAAGGATATGATGTCAGAGATCCTTAAACCAACTGGGGCGTTTCAAAGGTCCTTATGTCAGAGGTCCTCACAATAACCACACGGGGTCAAAGGTCCTCAAAAAAGCTTTTACTGGGGAAAAAAAAAATCCTCAGACAAATAGGATTCTTGTTTTTGTTTCTAGCTCTAATGTCAAATCCGCATGAACATGCTGTAGAACAATGTGTGTGTGTGTGTGTGTGTGTGTTTTCACAGGTTTCTGAGCTGGTCAAGCTGCATGCACTCGCTAAACCCAAAGTCATCCTGTCCATCACAGATCTGACGCTCCCGCTGGGCCGGAGAGTAGCTGCTAAAGCTATTGCTACTTTGTAGAACACACACACACACACACACACACACACACACACACACACACACACACACACACACACACACACAGTGTGATAACACACATACAAATCATAGTTGGCTGTAATGGAGTCAGATTTCCAGTAAGATTTCAAATAAGTTTCTCTCTCAGTAACTTGTGGCTTCACAGTTCCTCCTGAGTTGAACTCCCACTGTCGCACTTTTGAAGTATGCCTGGAACTTCTGAAGAATGGTGATGTCATTTATTTTCACAACTCTTGGGTCGTTGGGTACCATCAGACGCTTACGAGCATCACCATAAAAAGAAAAGAAAAAGAAATAGGCTCATGTTTGTATATAGAACTTGTTTTTTATACTCAATAAATGGTGATTTATTAACCGGCTTAGCATCTGAACTTTTATTTTATTGGTAAAGTGAAATTTCTGGTTGTTTAATATTATTAAGTTTGTGATAAATTTTAATCAGCAGTTCAAACTTTTAACAAACAAAAATTTTAAAAACATTCATTTAAAAGTAATGTTTGTCTTAAAAAAAAATAATAAACCGTTAAAATTTTCACTATTCTATCAACTAACCCATTAAGAAAACTTCATCCAAATGATCAAGATTAAGGTTGCTTTACAAAACAAAAAAAGGAGAACAAGAAGAAAAAAAGTCAAGTTTGAAAATGAGTAAAATTCCTTTTCTACATCAGAGTTGAGGATTTAAAATATTTTTAATTTTTTTATGAGGTAAGCTGTCTATAATGTTTCCCAGTGTTCATGCACAGTTTCCACTGAAGAGAGAGAGTGTGTGTGTGTGTGTGTGTGTGTGTTTGTAAATGTGTGAAACCAAATATATAACATTGAACCCACACTAATGCTGATGTTGGCATAATGGGACAAATTTGCATGCAAAGCAAAAAGGAGAAAAAAACTCTGCTGCTGCATTTTAATAAGATTTATGTGCAACATTACGGCTGCACAAACTATAACCAGGGCACTTGGGCTACATTTGATTTACTTTTATTTAGTGCCACTTTATTAACTGCAGTCTCTGGCCAGTTGAACCTGGTCGTCTCTAAACGTCTGCAAACTTTACACTTTTTGTGTGTTAGCTGAGAATAAAAAAACAAAAACAATCTGTGTATTTGGTGTAGCTAACATAACACACCTTTTTTAGATCTTTTTTTTTTTTTTTAAAGCTTTTTGTGTCCAAAACATTCCTAATGAATATCACTTAACATCATCAGCTTTTATCTTTTTAACTTTTGATTAGCTTTTAAGTCTTTTTAACAGTTATGAGTGTAAAAACTGATTATAACTATGCATATAATCTCATCTTCTATCCCAGTGATTAGATCATTCACAGACGCACGGCCTTCTTCATAATTTAAAGACTTTTACTTTAAGTGGTTTTCTGCGGCTAAGAGTCTCTTCACCGTACTGCGATGTAGATGTCAATTGCTTTTACGCCTTCGTTCATTAGAAATTTCAATCCGTCTAAATTTCCATTCAAGTTCGGTCATTCATTTGGTTTTGACCTCATAAAAATTTGTAGAACGGACAGCTGTGTTAATAAAAAAAATTGCTATTGGCAGACAGATCATGTATCAATATTGACCAATTAGTGAAACTCACTTTTTCAGATTTGTTACCGCTGTTTCATTTGTTTTCGAGCCAGATGGAGATCCTGCCTGATTTGCAAAAGTTAACTTTCTTTGCCACAAATTACATCAAACTTTACCACTTCTGCCTTTTGTGGGGTCCCATTACTTTTGTCCCATTTAAACATGATGGTTTTGAAATCAATTCCACAAAATGTTAATTAAATTGGCACATGATTAAAATAAAGAATTGATTTAAACTTACCTGTGTAATCTGTAGATAAAATCAATAACTGTATCATTTCAAGTAGATCAGTTAAGGTTAAAAGTTAGTGAGTCTCGTTAGACAGAAATTGAAACTATGCATAATTTTTTATCAGTACCACGTTTCTTCTGCTCATGCTCCTCTGAGTAATTTCATCTGTCAACCAATACATTTGTTAAAGTTATAGACTAATACTAAACTTTTTTTTATGTTAAATGATAGTTTTAATACGCCGGAAACGTCTGACATAATGCAACATTTAGTCCCACTTATTAAATAGGAGATTAGAAAACATCGCTATGGCCTGTAAATTATTTACCTGCTTTCTTTTTATTACATCAATATTTTTTTAATTCAGTTTTTTATTAGATGAACAAATTTTTTGTTTTTTTCTTTGTAGTAAGAGCTTTTACCCTATTCTTGAATTAAATTGACTACCAACAGTAATGACTCATTTAAACATTATGTTTTTTGGAGCAAAGTCAAATATCTCTAATATTGGGTGCACACATGTAAAATTGGTAGCAGCAGAAGGTGCTTTTACACAAGAACTTAAAATCATAACTCAAGAACGAAATTATCAAAAAGGGGTTTGAAGGCATGTAGACACAGTTAAAGGAGCGGGTGGAAGTTGCTGTATGAGGTGTAAAAGTAAGACTGGTGAAGAACGGTTACTAATCGAGACTTTCATGAGTCTTAGAGCATCAAAGTGAAATTAGGAATTAAGTTTCTTTTAAAATGTCTTCAGGTTCAAAGCAGCAAAGAAAACAAAACAAAACGCTGTAGTCATCAGTCAGGTGGTCGAAGGAGTCAGATGTGTACTGTGTTTTGTACCACAGCGCT
>JAOVVA010000054.1:897017-907409 GCA_028565275.1 Leiocassis micropogon | reverse complement strand
ATAATTATAAGTTAAATGCAGTTTTCCCCAATTGTTTTGCTATTATTTAAAATACTCCTTTGGTATTTTTGCTATTTTGGTCCTTTTTGGTCCTTTACTTTGGTACTTTAGGTACTTAAGGGGTCGGGTAGCCAGCTCAACGTCCAGTTATAATTCAGACACACTACGGCTAATTTGGGAACACCAGTAAACATAATCTGCATGTCAATGGGCTGTGGGAGAAAACCAGAGCACAGGGTAAACATGCAAACTCCATGCACACAGACCTGAGGCGAGAATCAAACCCAGACCCTAAAGGTGCAAGGCGACAGTGCAAACCACTAAGCCACGTGTCGCCAATATTTTTGTTTTGCTTGTTGAAACTAATGCTATTAATTAATGAATTCAATTATTTTGTTTTTAATAACTTAAAGTATTATCTTTAATTTGTGTCATTTATCTAATTATTTTTGCTTATTTATACTAAGAGTGCCAATACTTCTGGGTGGCACTGTATAACTATCAACCCGTCCCATAAGAAGCCAAAACAGAATAAATGTAAAAACAGCACCAACAACAACAACAAAAAGCAGAATTGCAGGAAGAGCAGAAGGAGACTCCTGATTTATTGAGTATAAATAACCCCATAAAGACTTGGTTATTTGAGCTTTTAAATTAAATATGAACCCTCCTCTAGACATCAATTTGAATGATTTTTTTTTTCTTTCAGGAGATTCTTTGAAGGTCAGACTGTGAAAAGATCACGGGAACCTCCTAGTGAGCCGGAACGCTTCAGTGCTCTTTACCTTGCATTAAAATCCAATGCTGAGCTGGCAGCCATATTACACACGCGCTTCCCGTCAGCACGACATTGTCATTTAACAAGATGTGATGACAGATCCTGTCTGAGGCTTTTCTTTATTAGTGAGGTAGTGGTAGTAGCAGACATCTAATCCAGGGTTACTTTCACCATGCACACACACACACACACACACACACACACACACACACACACACACAGAGGTAACATAATTCCCTCTAATTGATCTGTGGTCAGCTTTTGTACATTAGGAGTTGGTATGAGAGGATGTGTAAAACAGAGGAGAGACAAAAAGCTGAACAAAGCAAGATGCATGTAAAAACGTCAACCTATTCATGGTAGGTATGGAAAAGATTTTAAGTTTCAGATGTTCATGCTGTTTAACAGGACAATTTATGCCAATCTGCCACAGGAACCATAGTGTCTAAGCCTGGGAATGTAGAATGTCTAAGGAGCCCCCTTAGAAACCTTAAGATGTGTACAGAACCCCATTAGGAACCTTAAAATATCTAAGGAACCCACTTTTAAATATAAGAATGTATAAGGAACCCCCCTAAAACCTTAGGATGTCTTCTTCTTCTCTCTCTCTCTCTCTCTCTCTCTCTCTCTCTCTCTCTCTCTCTGTCGAGCTACACATGTCCCTCCTGAGCTACCAGTGATCCAGACCCCCTCTGCCTTCTACCTGTTTGACTCATCCTGGTGCCCTTGTTCTGGATGCCCCGTGTGGTCTGTCTGGGATGCGTGTAGTGGATGGTTCCACTTTTTCATGAAGACAGTCCTGGCCTTGGCTGCTGCACACAGCTGTTCTCTGAGGACTTGTGATTACAGTCGCTGAGTGGTTCATTTTCCTAAGAACTGGACTCCATATTAACTTAAACACATCAACTGATATATTGAACTTCCAGCTGCTTAATACACAGTATGACTGTGCAAAAATTTCTGCTATCCATTATCCCCCAAATGAGGATGGGTTCCTCTCAAGGTTTCTTTCTATTTCCATTGCTCATCAGGAACAATCTGATCATTTGATACACATTTTCTTACATTTCATACACATTTCCATGTATTTCTTTTAATTCTGTACAGCTGCTTTGCAACAGTGATCATTGTTAAAAAACGCTTTACAAATAAAATTGAATTGAATTGTACAAGCAACCCCATTAGTCACCTTGGGATATACTGTATAAGGAACCCCCTATGGAGCTTTAAGATTTCTAGGGAACCCCTTAGAAACCTTAGAATGTCTAAGAAACCCTTTAGGAACCATACAGTAGAATGTCCAAGGAACCCCCTTATAAACCATAGGATGTTTAAGGAACCTGCTTAGAAACCTTACAATGTATAAGGAACCCTCTTAAAAACCTTTGGATGTTCAAGGAACACCATTAGGAACCTTAAAATGTCTAAGGAACACCCTTATAAACCTTAGGATGCCTAAGGAAACCCGTCTTAAATCTTTGGATACCTAAGGAACCCCGTTGTAAACCTTAGGGTGTATAAAGATCCGCGTTGTAAACCTTAGGGTATAAGGTAACCTTACAGTAGGTATAAGGAACCCTCTTAGAAACCTTGGGATGTCTAAGGAGAGCTTCCCCCTTTTTATATTCTTTCTGTAGTTAACAGCATACAGTAATCCTTTTATTGTATCTGCTGCACATAAATATGTATTTTTTTCTGTAAGCAGACTTATTTGAACATTTATAGAAGGAATCATCAGTGTTAGCAGAGTTACAGTAAAGCTGCAAGTGAACATGATAAAGTTTTATGGACAGAAGAGTTTGTGCTTTGGGGTTTCTAAATTTGGCTGCATCAATAATAAAATAACTATAAGGAGCAGTACCCTGTGCTTGCCTTTGCTCAGTGTGTGTGTCTTCCTGTTTGATTAAATTTCTTGTGTACAGAACATAATATATTTCCTAAGATATTGCCTGTGGTTTTGCAAGGGACAGAGACAGCAGGAGACAGACTGGTGACTGACTTGGCTATGACTAAACATTCTTTGCCATCATCTATCATCATGCATCATGCAGTATTATACTATTCATGGTGTTAATGTTTCTGAGATTACCAGTTCGTTCTGCTTTTTGGTTAATGTACACTATACTGTACTGTCTTCAGCTAAACCATATTTCTTTATATTTTGCTTTCTTGTATTTTTTAATGTATAAAGTCTTGAGGAATACTGTAGTTCTCCAGGCTTCCTGAATGACTTTTTTGTCTCTCATTTTCAGCCCAGTCCCTGTACCTGAGCAATTTCACAGGAATGTTTTTGTTTGTTGAGCCACATAGTGACCTACAAATCATTCAAGCGTACAAAAAATCCATCTAACATAAAGAACAAACCAGCGAGAAACTGGTGCAGCTGATGAGAGATGATCTGGCCGGTCATTAGTACACTGCTGATGTTGAGTGCTGAGTGGTTGGAACAGACGAGAGGGGAAATGAGGTCGCTGCTGAGGTTGTTACATAAACATGCACTTTTAGGCACATTTGTTCCTATTTCTTTATTGTAAGCTACATCATTTAATTTAATGTGAAGTAATGAGACTGTTCTCACAGTTTATCATTTGCAGTACATTGGCAGGTTATCTGCCTTGTCCAGTGGCAAAATATTCATAGCATACAAAGCATACATGTTTGCTTTTCCAGCAGTATATATACAGGATGGGTGAAAATTTAACTAGGCAGTATTTAATGGCTATAGAACTTGTAGTATCAAGAATATACATGCAATATAGTACATCTGGCTGGTAGAGCAGATAAACGCAGAATTAAAGTCAGTCATAACAGTCCTAATGCACCTCATACAGTATCATGTGTGTGTGATTGTATTTGACAGCCATGAAAGATCCCTCCCAAATTTTTTTAAAGAATTTAAGTATTAAATCACTGCCATCAAATACCATCAAACACACATGATATGCAGTGAGTTAAGAATGTTTCTTAAGGTAATGTGTTTGCTGCATATTCTCCAAGGCCCTTAACCTGATACCCATATACAGTAAGCATCTTTACCAAAGTAAATGGACTGTGAAAGGGGGAGACAAAAAAGAGAGCATCTGCCTGCCACGTTCAAAACCCACGTTCAAAACCAGTCATGGTTGCACTTTCAGAAAGAAAACACATCTGATAACATTATGCCATCTTAAGCAACACTTAGTCGACTTAATAATCAGTTCCAGGTCATTCCGGAACTTAACAGAGCTGAAATTTTAGTGGAAATTCAAAGATAACCTCACAAGATTTACTGGACTTTCCTCCACCTCCATGGTTTATTCTCCTCATCTTTTGGCTACATATACTGTAGAACCAGTAACAATTTAAACCTGCTTTTTAATTACTCTAATTGCCGGTCACCAGCTCTGCCTGTTGCAGTTATTTAGTTCCACCAGTCAACAGAAAGATATATTTTGGCAGGGCAAAATAACTGGTTCAATAAAGAAACAAATCAAAATCTGTTGATAATAAATGGTGTTTGTAGAACTGTTGTGTAAAAGCATTATCCCACTCGGCCATGCTGTATTGCTGAACATCGGCACGACTGTAATGCCTTGGCCAGAACTATGTGTGCTGCTAGGAAAGGCATCAATCAGAAAAGAGGTACAAAAGCTGGATCTTTAGAAGGCCGTCAGAAACAACAAGTGGAAACATTGGGCACAATAAAGACACAAAGAAAACGTATATGCCAAGAGACCTACTGCAACATTAAAGCAGCTGCAATAACATCTGGTCACTCCCTGGCTGTGACAGCAAGCTCTCATATTCTTTACTTGTCTATCGTATAGAGTCGGGAGGCTAAAGACAGCTTGTCACCCAAATTCCCACTTTCCCACTGTGAATCGTGATCCATAGTAATGATGATGCCGTAAAGCACAAATCCAACAAAGTCAACAACGCAACGGAGAGCTTGAGTCAGAGCCGAGATTGAAATTCTATCAAAAACCTGTGGAATGACTTGTAAAGGGCTGACAATTCGATAAACCTGGAGTGATTGGATAAAGAAGAGTGGAAAAAATGTTCTCAGATCAAGATATGCTATTTGAGGAAAGTGATTCGACTTGAGTTTCTTTTTACATTAAAAGAAACTGAATTTTAACAGGGTTTTGTAGAGCTTTTATATGCACTTCAAATACATTTATATTTCTTTTGTTAATTTGTAAGTCAATATGCTTTTACTAGCTATGCTAAATATGCATTTTCTGCTTCGTGGTGAAAGAGAATTTGGAGTTTATTTTGTTGGCTGCAGCAGAACAGATTTATACTTATAAAGGCTGTATGGCTTATCCTGCATAAGGTTACTGTGAACTCAGGATACATCCTGGACGGGGTACCCACCAATTACATGGCATAAACACACACACACACACACACGCTCTCACATCGAGTGGCAATTTGGAAATGCTTAAGGTGGAAATCCACCACAAACCCAAATCCCCCCACCTCTGGAGGTATGAGATGATAGTATTAGCCACAAGGCCACCCAGATTTTAAAAATAATTTCCAGAATGATTCTAAATCTAATTTATAGAATGGTCTGATATTGTTGCAAAACCAAACACATAACCTTTTTGACATCTCTGAGTGAGTTGGTCGATTTTGTAGGAACAGAATATTAATTTCCTTTCAGTTCCTCAAAAAAGTTAATGTCAGACTTCTCATTTCAGATTGACCTGGAAATGAGATCAAAGTGAAATATTTTCTCAGCATTCCCATTCAGTTATCTTCCACCGAGAGGATGTTTTTGCCTCCACCTGCCCAATGCAAGATCAAAAGCGATGGTAAGAGTGACTTCGGGATTTTTTAATTCTTGAGCACAAAAGCAGATATTGCACTGATAGCAGTTTCTTGTTGCTGGGGCTCGGGAGCTACTGTATGGCAAAGCTAAGGGATTTTTCTTCTCTCCAATCCACAAGGCATGGAGGCGACCTGCTTAATGAGATGAAGGTCTTTGCTGCTTCTCTTTTCATCCTCTTTATAACCGTCGACCTATCTTGTCTTTACTCACTTTTTCTCTCTTTCTTATACCTGAGGGTGTGAGTTTCGTTTTGCATTTTGTGCAATATTTAGTGAAGACACCGCACCATGGGTCCCAAGAATGTTATTAAGGACTGTCGCAAGAAGAAAACAGAGACACTTTTCTGTTTTTAAAGCAGCCGGTGCCAAGAGAAATCATAAATTAAGGTTAAATGAGGTTTAAAGTGTAATTATTTTACATTTTACTTCATTTATATGTCTTTTTGTAAATGGTTTGGTAAATTAGTAATACTGGTAATATTTCTGGGAGGCTGGAACAGATTTCCTATTGGAAAATACATTGTGCAATCTAAATTTTTGTTTTTAGAACTCACCTCCAGAATGGATTAAATTTGTATGCCGAAGTACCACTGTAACAATTTTTTTTTTATGACCACTGTAATTGATTCATAACAGGATGCTCCTATAGTGCTTTCAATCTACAGCATAAATAGTGTTCCATTATAAAGACGTTTCATTAAAATTTGTATGGAAAGATTTCACTAAACCCATTTTAGATCTCATGTTTTAACTTTTTCCTTCTGTCATTAATGATATTGTCAATGGCCTTGCCACTTTGAAAAAAAAAAGGAGTAAATGATTTATTACAAATGATTTTATTTCAGCTGAATCACTAAAATATCCTTAATAGTTTCACACCTAAACCATGTATATCGTTTGCTTCCCTCTTACTCATTTTAATCCTGCAAACCCAAAACTGAGAATGAAGTTTAAATGAGTGTTACTGCTAAAAATAATGTGAAAATCATTCAAGAAAATATTACATTGTCTCTGTGAGTGTTGTACGCCTGACTCCTTTATCATAACCCATTAGTGCTTCATGAAGAAATGCAGTACAATGCCTGGAACAGGAACGTTATAAATATACACAGTGGAGAAATGAGGAAAGGTCCAGTGCCATTGTGAAACCGCTCCATGAACACAATCTAATCTCCCGAGAGGAAGCTGAGCGCCGCAGGAATCTTCCTGTTGGCCTTTCGGTCTGGGCAGCGGTTATCGCTTTTCTAGTGCAGCTCCCAGGAAAGTGAACACGCCTCAGTGGTGAAATTTACTAAATGATAGCAGTATGAACAGCCCTGATATGGACTATATTCCTGTGTGTGTTCGAACATTTTATTATCATAGTAAAAAACCTTGATGATACTACACTGTACTACGGACAGCTTATCTCTTTCATTGCCAAAGTAAAATGTAAATATTTTTATGCTGCATTGTTGTTTTCAGGCTCATAAACATGAGCAGAGTCTCACAATGTCACAGTCTGTTCAAAAACACTCGCATGTTTTGCCAGATGTCTGTCTCCTTACCTTCGATTCACACTTAATCTGCCAAGATGGATAAAATCACATCAACGGTCTGCATCCTTGTTCAACATCTCTGCACATCTACCTCTTCTTTTACTCGATCTACGTCCTCTTATTTCACTCCCTCTCCCTTGTTCCCTCATCGGTCAGTCTGCATTAGAGTCTGAAAAAAGAAACTCCAGCATCAATAAATGAAAAGGACGGTGCATACGTTTCTCCATCTTGTCGCTGATGCACTTAAATAACCTCATGTTTAGTCTGATTTTATACTAATAAAAAAAAAAACATCAAAATCATAATGTGTGTTAATTTCAATGCACTTTAACTTTAAAGTTTTGCTGAAGATTGCTAAACATAAAGAAATGTTGATGCTATAAACAGCAGGGATGTGTAAACCCACTGGATGTCATTGCATACTGTCAGGTGCTTTGGTTTTCTCCAGGGAGCACTCTTTTTTATGCTCTTCAATACAGATCTCATCTGTCAGTTAATAGAAGCAGTGATGCATGATTCATAAAGGACAGTTACCATGATGCTCCTTACCTGTCCCTTTACATTTGTAGACACAAGGCTAGGCATCTGCTTTGGTGTTCTTTGCATGTGAAAAACCAGGGTCCAATGGCATGACTTTATCTTTTTTGGCTGACTTGGTCTACTCAAGACAGCAGTCCCTGAATTCCCACATCGTAAATCTGTTCAGCTGGGGTTACTTTGCGTGAAGAATGCACACAGACGCAATTTGGCAGGAACACTTTTCCAGTACTACTAGACTGGGCATGGCTCTCAGCCAAGACAAAGCAGATTGAGCCCATAAAGAAGCCCTCATGTTCTATAATTAAAAACCATTTACATGCATGCATGGTTTGGGATTTGCATGTTATTATACTCATATTCATTAGCCTTCCATTTGCATGGGTAATAAAATGAAACGAACCAAAGGAAATTCTGGAGATGAGATATTAGAAGAAAGCATTAGAAGAAACCTCTTTTCCTTCTATCTTTCCTTTCACTTTGTCAGCCGACTGACCACGGAATCTCGTATTCCTTCTTGCGCTCAGCAGTGTAATGTGCTCTCTCTTTCCTCTACCTCTCGCCTTCTCTTTCCCTGTGTCAATAAATATACCCTCTGGGGCCGAAACCTGCCTCTTTCTGTGGGCGTCTGTGCTCACGCCGAGCCCCCGGCCTCGTCTCCACATCACATTCATTTCGTGCTATGTTCAGGCTCGATAATGCTGATGAGGATTGTTCTTATCTGTTCACACTGTTACACACCGATGCACCATACATAATGGTGATGAATGTGATCATATTATTTCATGCTGAGCATTTAGACGGTTTTGCTTTCCTAAATCTTCCCTACTTAATAAGTGCACCGAAAATACTTTTCCATTTTCTGGTCCAATATAATACGGAAAGCTGACATTCACAGAATAGCACATCATTAAACTGGTTTGTTGAGCATGCACTTTTTTTTTTAGAAGGGAAAGTCTGTTCTTTACACATTACTTTTTATACCAAAGCAATATTGGATTGGGTCTTCAAACAAAAGTAGTGCTGGTGTGAACGTGTTGCATCAGTTCATTTGTAACTTCAGTGTGAGCAAAAATGGACACCATACTTGTTTGTATATCTGCAAAAAAAATGTGGAGAGATACTCTAAAGAAGGTGAAATTACTGGTGACGAGACACAGATTCATCACTATGAGTTTGAGAGTAAATCTAACGGAAACATCCGACTCAAAATCACTGACTGAAAAAAAAAAAAAGTCGACCATCAGTTGGAAAATTCAACAACGCCTACAGTTTTCAGGATTCTCAAGGGCCAGTATTTCAACATTATCAGGAAAAAGGTTCAACAATCAACAGATATCGTTACAGTGAGACGCTTATTGACGAGCTGAAACCTAAACTTCAGATTAAACTCAGAGCACTGCTATCTGAGGGCGTCGTGATCTCTTATGACAATGCACGTCCACACACTTCTGCCCACACTGTCGACACTCTGCAAACACTTCATTTTGAGGGGTTAAACCATCCTCTCTATAGTCCTGATCTCTCTTCTTGGCTTTGTTACATTTGCAAAACATTTTTAATTGGGGAATATGTAAGTTTGTTGACAGATGGACAAAGTGTCTTGAAAAGAAGGAGATTATGTCAGAAAACTATGTATTTGTCTTTTCTAAAAGTAAATTAAAATTAATTAATTAACCACAGTGCAGATAATTGTTGACTCACCTCTCTATGTTGTTATTCTTATAGTGGTAAAGTTGCATGAAACATGTTAAGCTCCTTTTTTTTCCCTATTAACCTTTAAAGGGGATAATAAGCCAAATTCACTTTTTAGTCTCTGGTGTGCATGTACAAGCAAAAAATAAAAAATAAAAAAACAAGCCAACTAGATATCCCCCTAATGTGTCCTCGTTTAAAAAGACCTGGCTTGTCGCTCAGCTTTGCCGTTCTGTGGAGACAGAGGTGGGTAGAGTAGCCAGAAAAAATGTACCCAAGTAAGAGTAGCTGTACTTCAAAATAATATTACTCAAGTAGAAGTAAAACGTAGTCATCCAAATTATTACGCAAGTAAGAGTAAAAAGGTATTTGGTGAGAAGATACTCAAGTACTGAGTAACTGTTTCATCATAATGTCCGATAATTATTATTTTTTAATTATGTAAGCAGTCAGACAAAATGATATAATGTACAAATTGTGACATTTTCAAATAATAAAATAAATGAAATAAATTTTATAAAATAAATGAATAAAACTAAATATCTTTACAAAATAGCAAATTAAGAAATAAGAAATGCAAATTTCTTAATCTCCTTTTTTCACAATATAAAGCTTTTGAAATAAATACCTACTGTAAGTAACATACATTGGGGCAAAAAAGTATTTAGTCAACCACCAATTGTGCAAGTTCTCCCACTTAAGAGAGGCCTGTAATTTTCATCATAGGTATACCTCAACTATGAGAGAAAAAAAAAAAATCCAAAAAATCTAATTGTAGGACTTTTAATGAATTAATTGATAAATTCCTCTGTAAAAATTCATCTCACAGACCTGTAACTTCTTCTTTAAGAGGCTCCTCCACTCGTTACCTGTATTAATGGCATCTGTTTGAACTCATTATCAGTATAAAAGACATCTTTTCACAACCTCTCTGTCACACTCCAAACTTCACTATGGCGAAGACCAAAGAGCAGTCAAAGGACACCAGAAACAAAATTGTAGACCTGCACCAGGCTGGGAAGACTGAAT
>JAOVVA010000054.1:876923-889179 GCA_028565275.1 Leiocassis micropogon | reverse complement strand
ATTTGGATTTTTACAACATTATTGTTGAAATACACAGTCCTGAAAAAGGGGCGTTTCTTTTTTTGCTGAGTATAGTAACCAGGCTTGGAGGGGAAGGTTTCTGTACTACAGGCATCAAGGAAATGGGAAAACCTTACAAAGAAACACAAGGAAGGATTTACTTTATATGCACAAAGTAAAACAGTTCCCCATTGAAGTAACAGCAGATTATTTTTACGTATTGTTCTGGTTGGCCTAAACCTCCACCCACGGCCTTCCTTTCCTCTTCTGTTACTAAGAGCATAATGATGTTGCAACAGTGGTTGCAGGAGAGACTTCACAATCTCCCTCCTGGAACAAAACATGCAGCACTGGATTACTTTGGGTTTAGGCTCTAGGATTCAGGATTTGTAAATAATTGAATTAAATTTAAAGTACTATTACATTAAACTTCTATTTTAGGAAAACCAATTATCTGATTCTAAGACAAACAGTAAGTAAAAGTACAAAAGTGTAAGCAGCTAAATTAGTGTTAAAATACTGGGTTGGTTTTCCTGACTAATTTATTATTTTTCATGACATCACTAGATTGTTAGTACTGAAGTGTTCCTGTGCAGGGAGTACTGTTTATGTACAGTGTGGAATGGAATGCTGCTTGTGCAACATTTGCTTCCAGAATTCCAGACATTTACTGGAAGGTTTTGTGCATCACTGACTGCTACACAAACATATGATCGACCCAGCTACATAATTATATACTTCATTGATATAAAAATATAAAATGTAACTGTAAATAGATAAAATGTGGTAAAAACCTGTCGTTTAATAAACACAAAATTGTTCATCCATCATTGGAATAAGACATTCACAACATGCTGTTTCTGATGATTATATACTGTGAGAGACAATGTGTCTCCAAAACAAGACCAAGATGAAAACATTACTGTTTAAACACCAATTTATTTGGGGGAAATGAATAGAAACAGTGTTTTATCATGTATTAGTGTTTTACTATAAGAAGCACTCGATTGGTTAATGCAGAAGCATCAAAGACAATAATAACGTTCTTTCACAGTCTCTCTGTCAGGAGGAACCTGAAATGCTCGGTGTAGTGCACACTCTGAATCCCTCACAAGCATTGACACAGGCGTGACATGGACAACAGAAGATAAATTACAGCACGGTGTGCGTCTGTTCAGGAAGCTCCACCAGACTGAGCGTGATTTCTCCTGACGGAGACTGCTGAGCCAAACTCTGCAGCAAGGAGATGGAGTGTGTCCACGCAATGTCCTTGATTTGCTTCTCAGCCCAGGGCAGAGTGATCTAAGACAGAAAGAGAGAGAGAGAGACACATGATGAGATCTCCACATAATTGTAAATAATGTCTCCTGAAACACAAAATTACCAATTACAGACTTTTTTTTCTACAAGTTTAATATAAACCTGCAACTTGAAGCTGCACGACTCACAGCTGCTGTTATAGGAAACAAATTAACTTCTTCTGTCCGATCGGAATTGGGAATTCGCCCAACCTTGCACCTAAACTGGCCTCACCTAACTCCACGTGGTATCTGATTTACGGGATTGCTCTGAGCATGTTTTGCACACTCTCTTCATTCCCCAAGATTCACCTTAATAATGATGAGCTTCTTAGAAACATCATCCGTTTCCAAAAGCTCCTCTCCAAAACAGAATGTGGTCTCAGTTTCAGGTTCTTTGTCTCCGCTACGGAACTGATCCAACTCTGAAAAGTAAAAAAAGAAAACATATAATCGAAGGCACACCAGTCGATTGATTATAAAAAAGAAATAACGAAGGTGACGATGAAAGATGACAGAACAGAAGCTAGTGAGATACGATTGTGAAACACGGAATGAGTGTGAGGACAAACTCCAAGCTAATTAATTATTCAAATCAATTTGATTTCGTTTAGACAGCATTTTTAACCGTGATCATTGTTGCAAAAAAAAGCACCTTTAAAGAATCAAGAAACCTATGGAAATAAGTCCAAAAATGTAGTATGTATACATACAGTATACATGTACTTACTGTGTATTGTGTTTTGTCTATAACAAACGTACAGTGTTTTATGTTGCTCTGTACTTTAAAAGCCCCAAACACCCGGAATCAAATTCCCTGTGTGTCAACATAATTGGCGAATAAAAGCCGATTCTGATAACTGATGATTATACATACGATGTCTACAAGCAGATGTCTGTTAGTTGATTGACAAACTATCAAAACCCTAACCAGACTGGAGTTGCAAAGAAAAGGAACTGATCCAAAAATTCAACATTCCTTATTCATGGACTCTCGTCCAGTGCTGCCACCTGACTTTGGGATCTGAAGAGTTCAAGGTGAAATAACATTCCATACACACCGAGATAAAAACCTGTTCATCACACATATGAAGACTGACCAATCACTGCAGTTGTTCCTTCATTTGTGTATAAATTATACGTTTGTCAGATTTAGCGATTATTATGATTTATTATGATTATGATTCAATATTTACATTGAAAAAAAAAAAAAGAATTGATCAGAAGTTTTGGGTGGGCCGGGCGAAGATTTTCTGATTTCAATTTGAATTGGGACTGGCTGGTTTATCTAGTCAGAATTGGGAGCTACAGAGCTTGGACAGCCTTGTTAAAGAGCGATCCCCCTCTGCTAACACACCCAATTCAACTCAGAACTATTACTCAGCTGATGAATCAGATTTTAGTCCATACCACTTTAATAACAAAGATGATCAAATATCTGATTCCCTTCGACCTCGTCCATTTATAATTACCTTGTTTAAAGAACTGTCTGTTAAAGATCAGCGTTGGTTTCACGCCCCTCTCCATCTTGCTGGCCGTTTTCGTGAGCGTGTGCGGCCCCCTCCAGAAAACCCGTCCCTGACAGACACGTTTAGCGTAAACACCTCGACTCGATGTGGTGAGAATGACGCCGCCGTCCATGAACGGCAGCAGGGTGGAAATGGACTCGATCTGATCGGACTTGAGGCTGGAGGGAGGAGGGGGAAGGGGAACTCGAAGAAAAGTCGAGCCGTTTGTGGAGGGCGGACTCGGAGACGGAGGGACGAAAGCGATGCGAACGTCATCGCTCATCACCTCTCTCATCAGCACCTCCACTCCGAGGTAATAAACCCTGATGAGGAACGAGGGACAATCTAAGAGAGAGACAGACAGAGAGAGAAAGGAAGACAGAGAAAATGAGGGAGGGAGGAAGCTGCTGAAGTTTTGGCCAAATATCCTAATGAGCAGACCTGACTGACCGCCCACTGTCTGAAACTCCACCTCTACCTTACATCACTCACTCAACTACACAGCATCACTTGTATAGGATAACTATTTTGAATGACCACTTATTTATGAGTTACCTCTGACGTGTCCAGGAGGAGGAACAGTTTCCACTGTGAGGTTAAAGTGAATCTCGTCGATGACTGGCGATGAGACAAAAGTAATCCCAAGTGTCAGTGAGGACTACCCAGGTATTTTTTATGGACATAATCCAGTTATTTTATCGTTAACGTCTCTCTCTCTCTCTCTCTCTCACCTTCGTCATTCTTCATAACATCAGCGTGCTCCGTTTGTTCATCTGGATGAAGGATGATGCCATTTCCTATAGTGGCGTCTACTTCCTGCAAGTCATTAAAGGTGTCATGTTATAATCCTTTTTTAAAAAAAAATTGAACCAGGAGTTAACCAAATTCCTTCTGTTTCACTCCTGTTTCAAACGCACTGTTTCAGTGTCTGTAACTTTAAAAAGAAGAGCATACACACACACACACACACACACACACGTTATTGCATTATAAAGTGTCTCACTGTGCTAATGCTCTGAACCGCGACCGCTTCCTCCTCCTCTTTAATCCATTTCTCTGCAACCTCTTCGTTTATCTCGGAGTTGCGTCTCCTCTTTCTGTATTTGCTCCTCCTTGTGTTTTTCTCCTCTTCCTCATTCTTCACCTCAGGCAGATCTGTACAGGATAAAAATGTTTTATACATTATACCGAATAGCTGCAGTGTGTATAAACAGGGGTCAGTGCTCTCAGCGGGATGTGAAATGCTCGGGCGCCATCACATGTTTTTTTTTTTTTTTTATTTTATTGTAAATCATTTTATTTAATTTGTAATCTACACAATATCCACACCCCCGCTTATATACTACGGGATTTTTTTTTTTTTAGTGCGTGTCTATTTGCGTAACATCTAATAGCAGGAGTCATGTGATTAAGGGTCTATGGGCAGACAGACAGACAGACAGACAGACCGAGTGAGTGCTGTCTCACCCTGCTCATCGAGCGGGACGAGGCGATACACTTTGTAGGGCTCGGAGATGTCGAGCTGTGACCTCTCGATGACCTCTTTGAACTCTGGACTTTTATTGAGAGCACAGCGCAGCCGTGTTTTCCACGAGGCAGGACCAGTAGAGTCGTTCTCAGACAGCTTCCCCTTAAACTCGGCCCACGCCTGCACCAAGGGTCAGACACACACACACACACACACACACACACACAGAGTCACAGGCCATGTTCCAACTCACACTCTATCTATCTCCTGCTGTAGTTCCTGTTTGTTTTTGCCAGCACATAACGACACACATGATAAGCAGAAGTGCAGGTCACTGAAGGCCGAGTGCTGGAAAATGTGTGACGTCTTTACTGCTTGACCGCTTTTACAGAAAAATGGATGTCATTTCTCAGAAAACTGTCACTCAAAATAAACTCAGCTCAGCTGAATAAAGACACACAGAGCTGCCCTGTGATCCAGGACGATGAAAATAAGAACACTATAATGACTCTGAGAAAGAAATAACGAGGACAGGAGACAGAAGAGGACCTTAAAGATAGCAGCGTCCTCATCACTGCGGAAGTCGTGCTTCGCCGCGTGTTTCCACGGGATACGGAACATGGTCTTCTCGTCATCTTCCCATACGAGACCACGGTATTTCCCACTGCTCACCTGCACACACACACACACACACACACACACACAAACAGACATACACACATGCACACACAAACATGCACACACATGCGTGCACACACACACACACACACAAATAATTAATATTGCCCTCAGAAGAATAATATAATTCTAGTAATATATTTTTTAAATGTTTTTTATGTCAGACAGATCGACAAGAAAGAAAAAGCTGGCAAAAAGAATAATAGAAAAAAATCGACAGCAAGAAAGAAGAAATATGAATGTAAAGAAAAAAAATGTAAAGAAATAAATAACAGAAAAAAATTTAAGTAATGAGACTGACAAAGAAATGAACCAACAATAACAAGAAAAAGAAAGAAAGACAGAAAGAAAGAAACTGGCAATAATAATCAACCGGAAAAAAGAAAAAGCGGAAAGAAAAATACGACATGAAAAAGGGAGAAAAAAACAAACTACAAACAAAAACTCACACAAGCTCGGCAAGAACAATAATTATTTAACAATTTCACAGGAAAGAAAAATATAAATATGGAAAGAAAGAAAAACTGACAGACAGAGAGAGAGAGAGAGAGAGAGAGAGAGAGTAGAGGAACGCACTGACCTGCTCCACCATCCAGGAGCGCAGGCGGCGTGTACAGCGGGTTTTACCCGACGGCATCTGGAGAAAATAAATAATAATAAATAAATAAATAAAATCTCTCCTGAAATCCAGTGAAGGCTTGAAGAACTAAAGAACCCGCTGTGACAGGGTTCCACGCTCCGCGTCAGGAGACCTGTGTGTGTCTTTACTTTTGCTTTTATCTGGGTTTAGTTTTATCTCAGTCCTACAGCAGCTCGGTTTAATTGAGTTATCGGCCGCTGGGACTCAGAAAATGTCCCGCAGCTCTTCCTTTATAGGCTCTTTTTAAATGTTACAGCTACAGAGTTCAGGATTCGTGGATGCGCATTAACCACAGACTCACGCCTGTCTCACGGCTCTGAGACGGTGAGACTCACTGAGACGGTGATGTTACGGTATCAGGACAGTACCACAGTCCACTCACGCTTCGGATTAACACCCTGTCCGCTTGGGTTCCGAGTGACGCAACAGACAAACGATCGCAATGTCTAGTCCTGCCATCCACACTTGGTGGGAGGGGCATACCCTGTCTCCCCTGTCAATCAGAGTGACACCGGCCAATCACGGTCAAAGAATAATACATACATGTATGGTGAATACGGAAGTTCCTAATATCGTGTTATATACCAGTACGTATAATATACTCATTGTTTTTTTTCCCCTTTCACCCTTCACCCTTCTGCATTCTTAAAGGTCACCTATTGAACAAAATTTACTTGTTCTTTTTTTGACATTCACATCGGTCTCCAGGGTGTGTGCAAGCACAAAATATGAAACAAAAAATATATATATACCCTCTTTTTTTCCTTTCTTCGAAACCTGTGCTTCAGCGCGCTGTTCAGATTTTCCTACCTTTATGATGTCACATGGAGGAATAATTTGCACTGACCCTCCTAAGAGCAAAGCACAGGCCACGCCTTGTGGTTGGCTGCACCACGGAACACACAAGTCTGTTTTACTCCAGTCCTCCAAGGAATTGAAGACACGATGGTTGTTGTTTATTTATAAAGAAATTGCTCCAAGTCTTGCTAACCATCAACAAGGGACAATTTAATACTTGATTAGATTTAAAACAGAAGCTCAAGAGTGGATTCACAATCCAACAACAATCTGTGACTCAACCTCGGATTCATCATCTCTTCACTACCTGATTCACAGGACCAGTCACCTGGGCACTAGGAAGGGGAATCATGTTCAAATGCTGTTGGTTGACTACAGTTCAGCTTTTAATACTACAACTCCCTCCACACTCACCACCAAGCTGAAGAACCTGTGTCAGTAAATCTCCAACTTTATGACTGGCAGACAACAGGGTTGCGTCCTGAGCCCCCTTTTCTTCTCACTGTACATGACTGGCAGTGTGACCACTACCAACTCCAAGTCAAGTAGGCTTTTATTGTCATTTCAACCATATACAGGTTAGTACACAGTGAAACGAAACAACGTTCCTCCAAGACCAGGGTGCTACATACAACCTAATTAACAAAACTAACTAGCTAACTAAGAAACCTAATTAGCTGACTAGCTGAGACAAGACAGTCCACGACCATTATCAAGTTTGCTTATTATGCTGCCATGGTAAGTTTGTTTACTGACAACAACGAGAATCCCTACCTGGAAGAGAGTCAGAACCTGGAGAACTGGTTCTTGAACAACTTCTCTCTAAATGTCAGCAATACAAAGTGGTTGATAGTTGACTTCAGCACAAAGCAGGTGAGAAACTACCAGAACCATATCATCAACGAGACCCAAGTGAAGAGATTGTACAGCTTCTGGTAGTCACATCACACAGGCCCTGAAGAAGGCCTGGCAGCATATTTACCACCTTAGACGTCTGAAAGACTTAAGAACGCTTTCCAAGGTGCTAAGAAATGTTTAATCCTGCATCACAGAGAGCATCCTGATGGAAAAAAAAAAAATCACAACTTGGTTTGGGAACAGCACCACGTAGGACAAACAGCTACTACAGAGAGCGGTTCGATCAGCCAGGCATATCTTTTGCACCGAGCTCCCTGACCTGCAGTCAATCTACAGCAAGTGGTGCCGGACCGAGACCAGGAAGATAGTCGAGGACCTCAGCAAATCGGACTGTTCTCTATGTTCTGCACACTGCACATCTGCGCATTAAATTACACTAACTTGCACTTTGGGACATGGACAATCACACTGCTGCTGATACACACACATCATCTCACACTGCATGTTTCAATCGTACTGTTGCTGTCATACCCACACACCGCATATTTCTCACTTCTACACTTTAATATTTTTTATGCCTCTCAGTTTACACTTTCAAATTTAGTAAAAAAAAAAAATTTGCCAAAAGTATTGGAACAGGAAGGCCAGATCTATTGCTTCTGCATTTTACCGGAAACATTCAGGTTTGAGATCAAACGATAACCATGAGATGAATAATCAGAAACTCATCTTTCATTTCCTGCCATTGACATGTAAATGTGTTACGTATGTATCTGCATTTTAAGCAACCTAAAACATTGCACCTTTTTTTAATGAATCAAAAATATTGGAACACGGCTGGCTGACAGGTGTTTCTTGCTGCCCAGGTGTGTCCTGTTAGATTGATTGTTTAAAAAAAAATGTAATGATGTCTACACTTGTCTGAACATGAAGACCAGAGAGATGTCTATGGGAGAAGAGCAGGGCATTTTAAAGCTGATGAAAGACGCAGAATATATCAAAGCCATTAAACAAGCATGGGGCGAACATTTGGAATATGCTGAAAAAGAAAAAAAAACAATGGTGTAGCAGACATGAAGCAGATCAGCCTAGGAAAAACAACAACAGCTGATGGCGGAAATGTTTTGAGAGCAAAAAAATAATAATCAGTGACATCAACACATGGAAGGGGTGAAGGTCTCACAATCCATTTCAACATGAGTAATATTAAGGCTAGCTGGAATTGAGATGAACTATTACTGAGGTGAAGTGATGGAAAGACCAAAGTTTGGAGAAAGAAAGAATCTGCCCATGACCCACACAATTACAGAAACATTTTGTCTGACAACTTCTAATCTAACTGGAACTTCATTATGCAGCAAGACAACAACCCAAAACACACTCCAACACAGCAAAGGACCTCATCAGGGGGAAAACGTGGAAGGCTTAAGATAGGGCACGTCCATCAGCAGACCTTAACTCAACTGAGCAGCAAAGAAGCCTTCACCTCCTGAAGCAAGGCACGAGCACATGCACACACCATTTGCAATCTTAAAATGTCTATCAGCCCACAGCGCATATCTGGACTGTTAGAGGAAATCGGAGTCCCCAGAGGAAACCCAGCAAGCATTCGTTTTGTAATTTGCACAGTCTGGAGTTTGTTGCATAGCATTTCACTATTGTTGTACTTGTTCAACCATGTTTGTGACAAATAAAATTTTTGAATCTTGAATCCTCACGATGGACCATCCGATGTGCACACAACTTTACACCGGAGGCCCTTCCTGGTGCAACCCTTCCGTTTTATCTGGGCTTGGGACCAGCACTGCTGGGAATTGAACCCGAGCCTTCCGCATGTCAGTTAAGAATCCTACCACCGATGTCTGTGTGTACTGAATACAAAGGTGTTCCAATACTTTTGGAAAGGGCTTTAGTTCTATCCTGTAACCTGTTGCCTTTAATAGTTGGCTGTAATTAGTTCCCTCATGATCAGATCTACCCTATAACTCTTCCCTAATCAGACCTACACTGTAATTTTGCTGTACATAATCAGAATTGTCCTTTAATCGGTTCCCTCAGATCAAAGCGGTCACACATGATTGAGCCAATATGAAGATTCTGGAGGGGGAATGACTGCAAACTGCCCTACTACAAACAAACACACACACGCGCGCGCGCGCACACACACACACACACACACACACACAGTTGCACAACCGACCCAAAACAGCTATACCCAAGCCATCTCTGATGTCCAGTTTACATGAGAGGAAGCAAACGTTTAATGTTTAATTCAAGCCACATCGAATGAGTAAAGAGCAAGTCGTTAGATCTTTTTTCCACTTCGACACAAATTATAAACTTCAAAGCATGTTTTTCTTGCACACCGTCCCCATTGGTGTCTACAATGCCAATAGACTCAAGCTACAGAACACCAATTATGATTTTATGGAGCCGTAACCAGCCAGGCAGAACTGATCATAAATCATAAACAGCCAAAGAGATAACAAACACTTGTACAGCACACTGAGAATGTTCCACCTACTTGAATTATCCGTTCATTCTAAATATCAATAGTTTTTGGTCATTTACAGCTCACTGAAGAATTGATGATGAAGAGGAAGAAGATCAAGAAGAATGTTTCATTCTACGGGTGACAGTGTGACAGTGTGACAGTGTGACCCCCCACAGGTGTGACCCCCCTCCTCCACACACACACACACACACACACACCCCAGAGTCCCCTACACTCACTTACAATTCAGTTACAATGTTTCACCTGCAAGATCAAAGAAATCGAATTCCACTCCAGAAGCTACACCAGGAAAACTTCAAACACTCCTCTTTACTCCACACTAACTGAAATACAGATCATTTCATCAAACTCATTTAAATATTAATTAACTGTAAACTAACACATTTCAAAAATCAGTCCTGTGAACAGCAGTGAGGTTGATTTTAAGTTTCGTTTACCTTCTGTCGGTGAATTTGTGCTGATCCGTGGTGAAAGGGCGTGTGTTTTATTCTCCGTGTGTGTGTGTGTGTGTGTGAGATCTCTGGTCGAATCGCATAAGCGCACTCGCGTTCACTCTTTCCTAGAAATCACGTGATCACTGCAAGCGCAGGATGAATCTTTTTGATCTTACCACCAGAGGGCGACAAAAGCAATTGTTAAAGCGGTGCGATAATAACATGAAAGGATTCATTCATTAATATCTAATTCTTATTAAAAGAGGAATATTGGTATGTTTAAGATCAAGATATAGTTAAAATTTTTACAACTCTATCTATTCCTTTGGTATGCTTTATTATAAAATAAGGATTTGGGTGTGCATATGTATGTGTAAGTTATTGTTAATAAATTGTACACACACACACACACACAAATTAAATTATTTTTCTAATAATGTATGCATCTATTTCATATAATTACTTTATTTATCCAGAGTAAGTATATCTTAAACATAATTAAACATACATCAAACTTTCGAAAAAAAGAACAACAAAAACTTAACACAACACAGTTTGGGACAATTTAACAACTAGTTTTTTAAAAATTATGTTTTTTTTAAGCACTTTACAAAAACAAAAGAAAACAAAAAAGGAAATACAGCATTCTTTAGTTAACTGAGTGATTATACTATGGCGGTGTCATGTACCACTTAAAAATTATAACTTGTTAACTTTTTAATACATTTTCCTATACTCATACTCTACACCACTTTCTCCATATTCAGGGTCGCGGGGGGCCTGGAGCCTATCCCAGACGACTTAGGACACAAGGGGGGGGGGGGGTACACCCTGGTGCCAATCCATTGCAGGGCACACTACAAGCAATTTGGGAACGCAAGTTAGACTAATTTGCATGTCTTTGCACTATGGAAGGAAACCGGAGCACCAGGAAGAAATCCACCAAGCACGGGGGAGAACATGCAAACTCCAGGCACACAGACCTGAGGTGGGAATTGAAGACAAACACTGGAGGTGTGAGGTGACCCTCCTTACCACTAAGCCACTGTGTCGCCATAAATTTTCTTATTTCTAATCTTTAAAAAACAACAACATACATTTAACTATTAAAACAATAAATTATGTTGCATAGAAGTAGCAAATGTGCAAAAATGACATGGAAAAGTAAAAGACAGCTTAGATGTTTTTAAAGAAATCGTTTACTTACGGTAACATGGTGAGACAGTGCGTAGCACCACAGCCTCGCATCTTGCTCACAGGTTCCTGGTTCAATCCTGCGCTCGGATTACCGTTCCCCTTGTGTGGGTGATGTGTCTTGGTGGATGGGGGAGTGGGTGTGTGGGTGTGCTAGATTCCACTTGGATTTCTAGTTTCCTCCCACTGTCCAAAAACATGCAAACAGGCGGATTGGATAGATGCGATAAACTGCTGTAGGTGTACTCTTCAGGTGTTTCAGTCAGGCCCCCTTTCCCCAGAGAAGAGCAATCTTACACTATAAATTACTACTATAAAGACATGAGTTTGATGAGTTTGGTGTGGAAGAACACAGAGGCCTGCCCTCATCCCCATTGAGCACCTTTAGGATGAACTGGAGATAATGAATAATAAATGCTCTACAGAATGAATGGGCACGAATTCCCACAGAAACACTCAGAAATCTTGTGGACGGCCTTCTGGAAGCTGACATAGCTGCAAAACGGGACTAACTCAATTTTGAAGTATATTTATTTGGATTCAATGTCATTGCAGGTTTAAAAAGTATAGCCGTTCTATCTATCTATCTATCTATATATATATATATATATATATATATATATATATATATATATAGTAACACAATAGGACATTAATACTTACCTGTATTAATAATATTATAATTGCAATATTACTTCTCAATAAAATATGTAATACAATATTACATACATAGATTACTGTACAATATTTACAAATGCTCTTGGGTCATATTTATGGTACTTACTGTTTTAGGACTCTTTATATTTCATTTAGTTTTTTTGTAGTTATTTATTACTCTTCCTTTCTACTCAATAACAACTGTGAG
>JAOVVA010000054.1:831408-866272 GCA_028565275.1 Leiocassis micropogon | reverse complement strand
ATAATTTGACCATTAATTTTGTGACATTATAGGGGAAGCTGAGCTTCCCTTGCAGTCTTAAAGAAATCGCCACTGCAGCATATATATACACATATAACTGTGTACAAAGTGGGTGTGTGTTTGTGTGTATATACCATGCTGTAACGTTGACGCTAATAGTGTGTGCATGTAGAGTGTGAACTGAGCCCGGATCCATTCGTCTCCTCCCTCCCAGCCGGTCCCGTCCAGGAACACGTCCTCGCTGTGCTCAGACACACTCTTCAACAGGAAGTCGCAGAAACGCAGGTCAGCTGTGGTCAGGCTGAGGACGCGCCGCAACTCGGGGTCAGCGATGTGGATCGCAGCCTCCTCCACCTGTGTGATCAGGCACACACACACACACACACACACACACCAGAAATGTGATCTATGCCATCAAGTTATTCTATTCAAGTAAATTACCGTGTGTGTGTGTGTGCGTCTTACATCTACGATGGCGTCGCTCAGGTGTCTCTGCTGACGGAACAGGATGTTGGTTGCTCCAGCAACAAACCCCCGAACTCTGACATCACAGAGCAGGTGATGCTGCTGAAGAGCCATGTAGGGTAAACACAGGTAACCCTACACACACACACACACACACACACACACAAACACACAAACAACACTGTGCGTCATTAACCCTGGGTGTTTCAAGTTGAGTAACTAGGGGGGGGCAATTACTTTTTCACACAAGGTCAGTTGCTGTTGGACAACATTTTGTTCTTCAGTAAATGACGAAGCAATTTAGTTTTAAAAGAAAACAGAAATTAGAAAGGGGGCAAATACTTTTCCACAGCACTTCCTGTGTGTGTGTGTGTGTGTGTGTGTGTGTGTGAGGGTACCTTGGTGAAGATGGCGAGAGGAAGGCCGCACTGGTCCTCCTCCAGCAGGGGTGTATGTGAGTGTGTACTGTGAGCGTGTGTGTCGCTGGGCGCGTGTGTGTTGCTCTGAGTGGGCGTGGCTTTGGGTTGAACAGTGATGGGCGTGGTCGAATCCGACTCCATAAGCTCCGTGTGTGCGCCTCTCCCTCCGTCTCCCTCCTTCTCTTGCTCCTCCTCCAGGACGCTCGGGTCCAGACTCTCCCACTCGCTGTCCAGCCAATCAGGAGAGCTCGGGTTGGGCGGAGCAGCGGAGGAGCTCTCTGATTGGTCGGCTGCGGTCGGCTCGGCGACAAAGACCTCGGCGTTCTCTTTGAGGTCTACGCTCTTGATGACGTCAGCACTCTCCGACTGGCTGCTTCTAGGATGATAGTGAGAGGAGTCGGGCAGGCCGCGCTCGATCATACCTGCACGCACGCACACGCACACACACACACACACACACTGCTTTAACATTTGGCATCATCTGCAAAGTTCACAACTCTTAATTGTTCAGAAGATTATGATTTTTTTGGGAGCAATCAGGCCAACCAGCAGATATTTATATAGATATATTTTTATTTTGTGTGTGTGTGTGTGTGTGTGTGTGTGTGTGTGTGTGTATTGTGATTATTGATAGTGCATGGGATACTGCAATCTATTTAAAAAATAATAACTATACATGTATGAATGTTCTTTTTCTGAGTATGGACTCACAAAACATTCCTGTTTATTTCATATACCACATTATATTAGCACTGTGTGTGTGTGTGTGTGTGTGTGTGTGTGTGTGTGTGTGTGTGTTTCAATCTTCTCACCAGGGAACAGGGACAGAACTGTCATCAGGGTGCCCACTAATCTGTCAACAGGAGAAATATAGAACAGCACCTACACACACACACACACACACACACAATTTAATTAGACTGCACATTAGATACACATTTACTCATCCATGTGTATGTGTGTGTGTGTGTGTGTGTGTGTGCATACAGACCTTCTTTTCCAGCAGAATCAACTTGAAAAGAATTAGAACCTAGAATACACAGTGTAATTATTATTATTATTTTTATTATTATTATTATTAATTTAATTGTTGTTATTATTATTACACACTTAAATTACCTTGTGCTTAAAGTGCAATATTAAATCTCGCGCAGATAAACCTGGAGAGAGAGAGAGAGAGAGAGAGAGAGAGATAGAGAGAAGTGAGAAAGTCACACGTGGATGTATTTTGGGGATTTTTCTCCCTAATTTAGTCGTATCCAATTCCACCCTTCGACAGGGGGCTCCCACATCAAGGACACCACCAGTCAGTCAGGCGATGACTATTACGCGCGTTTCCTCCGAACCATGCGACGATCACCGACCTTATCTTTTTGACCTGCTCGCTGGTGGAGGACGTTACACACAGCCCTATCACACAGCGCTATCCGCTCATTCCTCTTGCGTGAGCTCACAGACGCCCCTGATTGGCTGTAGAGTCGTGATTGTGCCTCTTCATCCCAACTCACTGAGATCAGCCAATCAGCTCTCTCCAAAATATTGCCCTTCCTCTGTAATCCCACTGGTGGCGCTCTAAACTGTGTGGTAGGTATTAACCAGTGACTTGGGTCAACACTTATTCCAGGCCAACTCATATCGCTTGGTAATGCTGATCTAAAGCCATCGCATCTGGGGCTTACACGCGTATCTGGTTATTATAGGTCGCGGGCCAGCATACGTTCTGGATCAACACATATCTGTGTATCACAGATGTCCCAGGGCAGTGTATGTCTCACGCAAAACATATCCTGAGCGCACATCTTGTGTCAAGCATGTGATTTAACTTCGCTTTGAAAAGTGCTGGAGCAGCGAGGACAATTCTTTTGCATTACTCGCATCTCAGGGTAGCACAGTGCGCTAACCCATACCTTACGCTAGCGGGAATCAAAAGTCATATTAATGTAAATACACTGATGTGTGTATGATGTAGAGACGGAGTGAGATTATTTACCCAGATACACCTGGGATCCCTCTAGTGTTGGGAACCGTAGGGAACCATTCATGTGATCGTACAGCTCCTACAAACACACACAAAAACGAGAGAATAGTGAACATTAAAGAACTTTCTCTCTTTCTCTCTCATACACACACACACACACACACAATGTGTGCACCTTACCTTCAGGATGGAGATCTGAGAGAAATCCTTCTCCTCGAAGTAGGCATGTGTAATGAGCTGCAGCTTCGCCGCGATCAGACCGAACACCGGCTAAACAAAACATGCTTCAGTCAACTCCACTGTATCAACTGGTCTAAAATAAATACCGTACCACCACCAGACACACACACACACACACACACACACACACACGTGTTGCTCACCACTCTGCTGAGCACACACACACTCTTCTGCACCGTCTCCCTGGTGACGTCAGCCTGCCTCACCTTCAGCGCCTGAAACACAAGACAGCTGTCTCTCCCGACACACCTGACACAGATAACCGAAATCATTAGTGTTATTGTTAATGAAGGATACAGACCTTGGCTTCGATCTGTCTGTAGCAGGAAACGCCGTACACACACTTCATGTCCTCACTCAGAGGCGGCAGGAGGAAGTACACCGTGTCTAAAAAAAAAAAAAGCAGAAATACAAATAATATTAATTATAGGGAACTGGATGCTGAGTGTCTACAACAGGTTGAGTGTCTATACGGTCTTTGGTGTTTTATTACTGTGTAATAAAATATTATATAGTATAACTACACAGTACTAGTGGAAGTACCTGGAAAAGAGTTTTCTTTTCAAAACAGTTAAAAGGTTAAAGCTAAAAAAATAATCTGCTGAGCTTTAATGTAATCAGTGATATTATTATTATTATTTCAGGTTGAAGTCCACGTACATGTCTGTCTGTCTTTCTGTACAGCAGAACTCTCTGTCTAACTTATTAATACAAAGAAATCACATTCTGTAAGGTTGAGGATTACTCGACTGACTTACTGGACCCAGTCAATTCTAATCCGTAACATCGCTTTTACTCCTTTACATTAATTTCACTTATGGTGCAGATTAAACTTTAGGCAGATATCTAAATACTGCAAAAGTTTCAATAAATCCCGTTCGAGCGGTCGATTTAAGACGCAGCCACACTTTGATGCGCACGCAGTACACTGACAAAAACGTCCGGTTTGTAATCTGGCACAAAACTGCTCATAACTTCACTTCTTCTCAACATTTTGATTTCATTTATGCCGCAGGTTGAAGTTGAGGGAAATACCCAACTATTGGCAATGTTTCATTAAATTCTATCCAGCCAGCTTTGCTTGACACTGTGACAAAATCTGTCTGCACAGACATACAGACAGAAAATATTCTGAGATTGGTTTCAGGTTCTCCAATGTATGAAACATAAAGATATCATTGAAAGAGTAACAATGTGAAGACAAAACCTCTTTTTTATTTATATAGATACACGGTGCATTTAACATCTTTACCCTCCTGATAGTTGTGCGCTCCGTCAGGCAGAGCGAGGAACGGCAGGTACTTCCACTGATCAGGCAGCGAGTTACTGTCGTGACCTTCATCTGTGATGGGGGGGTAAGAGAACTCCACCTGAACACACACACACACACACACACACACACAAACAGGCCAAATCAGGTGACCAGTCATAAAAGACAGAATGCTTGGAATGCCACAATGTGCTCGTCATGTCTTATCACTGTTCCTGATCTAAATCTTTGGAACGTCTCAAAAGAGCGTCCAATCGGAGCTCTTTTAGAACCAGGCAGCCAATCAAATCACGGACGTAAAAAAAAAATGGAATTTCCATAACATGAAACCTGATAAAAACTTTTAGGACGGCACAGTCAGGCCCTAGGTCTCCGGGTTAATCCTGAATTAAAGCCCAGTATGGGGTAGGAGAAAGTGGGCGGGGTCATTAGGTGCGTTAATTGGATAAAGGGGCGGAACAAGTTGGTGGATTAATTGAATAAAGGGGCGGGGCGTCTCAGGCTCCTCAGTGAGATTTCTTTTTAAGTGAGTGTACTTCCTTCAGGACACACACACACACCTTGATTAGCATCTCGTGTTACACTACAACTTTTTAAAATATTTAACAACTATTAAATATTTAATCGTCTCACCTAACACTTCCGTCTCTTTAAACAAAATGTTTTTGCATTTGCAAAAACGTCTCTTTGATATTTATTCCCGCACAAATCACACACCTGCTGCTGTTTGGTGGCTCTAACGTCAGATAGCGCACCTGTGTTTATCTAGCTTAGCATTAGCATTAGCATTAGCTTACCTGACAGCCCCTTTTATGGTGGAACCCGACCACCACGATGTGCAGCACGGCTCCTTTAACCCCGTCCTTACAGCCGGACTCCATCACCGCGGGCGTGGGTGAGGAATTAAATTCTAATCACAATTAAATTTATTGTTAAAATAATAAACAAAAAAAACGACACATCTGCTCCGTTCATCGATTTGTTCCCGATGGAGAAACACAAACAGAGGCGACTTCCGCTTCCGCCCTCGTGACCATGACGTCATCGACTGGATCATCACACTACTGCACAAAAAAAAGAACAAGCATGAACTCATTTATCTAAAACTAGTACTAATAATTTGAAAGTTGAACATTTGTAAAGATTTAAACACAAGCATATACACACATTACAGTTCTGTATCGTTTTTTTCTGTTAATTTTTATTTCAATTTCTTTCTTTTTATACACAGACCCACATTGATAAACTTACCCCAGTGTCTGTATCACTCATCTACACGAACTAACACATGAAACTGAAATATACATACAAAAAAATACAATGTACAGTGGTACCTTGGCAAACAAATTTAAGGCGACTTCTTAAGGTGAAATTTCATATGGCGAAACACATTGTCCCATAGGAAATAATGTAAATGCAGATAATCTGTTCCAGCCACCTAAAAATATTACCAATATTACCAATTCCCAACACTATAAACATTTTTTGCTTAAAAAAACAATCAAAATATTTAGAAAAGACATGTCGAAGTAAAAAAGTAAAATAGAAGTAAAATATGAAATAAATAGACATTAAATCTCACTTAACCTTAATTTATGATCCCTCTCGGCACCGACTGCTTTAAAAAACAAACTGAAAGCGGCTCCGTTTCCTTCCTGCTCATTTTTGGGACACATGGTGCTACCCATGGTGCTACATCTTCACTAAATCTTGAAGAAAATGCAAAAAAAGTATTTTTTAAACCCAGCAAAAAATATGACAGCTGGAGGAACCTACAACCCTTTTTTGGATAATGGAAAAAAATATTACTCAGGGTTTAGCAATTAAAAAAAAAAATCCCTAAACTTTAAACAAGCCATAATTCAACGTGGGAAAACAAAAACAGATTGAGGCTGGCTTTGCACCAAAACTCAGTAAAGAGGGGGTCATACTGAGAAGCACCCAAAGGTAATGCAACTCCATGCTTGACTGTAGAGGTGTGTTTTCCTTCTAAAGTTTTATCTCCATCTTTTATTTTCCTGCCACTGCTTCCTGGTTTATATCCCTGGATAGTGCCAATGCCCCTGGTGTTTTTAGTTGTTGTCAATAGTTTTTTTTCCCCAAAGTGAATAAAAAGTCAAACATTTGCCAGACATTACTCTGCCGGCTGTACATTGTTCTCTTCTTGCAGAAATGCACTTGTGGTTAATCCACATGTTTCTAACAATCCCTGTTATCCGTTATCACCCAAATGAGGATGGGGTTTCTCTCAAAGTTTCTTCCTATTGCCACCTCACTGAGTTTTTCCTCTGATCATTTTATTTTAAATAATACATTTCAAATATTTTAACACTTTAATGAAATAGCAGAATAGGCACAAAAACTAAATCTTAACTAAAATGAAAATATCTTAGGCAGATCGAGTAATCAAATACTATTGGATCATATCGGATGCTTGCAAAGTTAATTATGCAGTATAGCTTCATGCCTTTTTGAAAATTACTTAACATTTTGACTTGAGCGAACCGACGCTCTGCTGGCTGAACGAGTACTGTATATAATCAGTGTATATGGAGGATTGATTACCACATACAGTATAAAGACTAATGATTTACAGACAAGAGACATGTATGCAGGGATAATTACTGTATGGACATTAGTTGTGCTATTTGATTGTTAAATTTATATTATAGAAACACAATTAAAGCCATTTAACAAGTCTGCTCTTACTGGCCAGTCAAGAGAAATGACCTCATGTCATTCAGTTTTGACAACACTTTCATTGGTGGTTTGTGATTAAGTTGTACCTGCTGTAACATACACCTGAGAACAGGAAAACACCTTATCCCACGTTTCTCAACATTAAATATTAAGTATAAATAAATAAAAACAGTGCTGATCTCTGCTAAATGTAATAAAAATGTCAAAGGCATTCAGGCAAACTGCTGTCTTAAGGAGAATAAAACACTTCAGGGTGTGTCGATTGGTGTTGTAGTGTTTATTTATTACTTTGCTAATCTCTGGTCTCATGTCCCGTCTTTGAAAAAGCGCAGGAGTTTCTTGATTTCCTGGCGTCACTTGACTGCTTCAGAGTTTGAGCCTCTTTCAACATTTCATGCATCAAATAAGACCAACAACATGACCATGTGGTGACTGATTTACAATTTAAAAGAAGCTAATTTACATGAATGAACTAGATTATTTTTTTCTTACACATTGTACCAGATTCCCATAAAATCTTCACCAAATTGTATAAGACAGCAGCAACACGTTCATGTCGGATTATTAAATATTATTACGACTTTCTTCCACACTTCACCTTCTGTAGACAATCAGAAAAGGACCCACAAACAAAGCTTTTTTATAGTTATAGATAATTCAGGAAACAAACAGGGTGTGTAAATTTTTGCTCCCAGCTGGTGTGGTGATGAAGAAACACAGAGACGGGAGTGTTTGTGAGGTGTTTAATAATAAATTAAAGGTGTGTGTGCAGTACAGTGCTGAGGGACAGGCTGAGTGAATGTCAGAACTCTACATCACACTCAGTAACCAGTTAAACCCCACATTACCCATAATCCCTCTGTTATAGTGGCAAATGCTCCGACAACAAAACCATCAAACTTCCCCACCCACCCTGAAAAAAAATAAATAAATAAAAAAATTACACACAGCCAGATGCACAAAATCACTCGCGCGCGCGCGCGCGCGCACACACACACACACACACACACACACACACACACACACACACACACACACACTATGGTAACAGTTTTCTTAAAGAAATGTGTTTTTCCATCCAATGCTTGCTAAATATTCCGGAGAGTACTTCATGGGCTTTGTCCCAAACAAGGTATAAAATTACTCTAATGAATTGCCATGGTCATGGTCTGCGTCCCGAATGACACTGTCCCAGCTGAGGGTTCGAAGTGTTCAGGTCTGACGTGTCAGACTTTGGTTGCGTCCCAAACCAAGTGTCTCACCATGAGCTGTGTCCCACACCACTAAACGAGAACAACAAATAACACATCAAGAGAGTTTAAAAGCTTGTTTCCTGGTCACCATGGCGACTCGGATGTGGGTTGCATCCCAAACAGTTCTCGGGGATCAAAGCAATGCTCCCGTCGCTTGGCTACTCTTGTTTTTGTCATCTAGCTCGCTCAACAGACTGATCAGCCTTTCAGGTTACCGTAATGATCTTGGGATTCGTCGTCTAGCTTTTTGCTTTTGGGTTGTCCAGCGTGTCAGAACAGTGCTTTTCAGGGGAAACATTCAACATCCACGAAATATTAAGAACCTCTTTGAGGCTGCATCCCAAATCACACTCCAAACCACACTCTGTTCGTGTGAAGTGTTTTATCTGGAACAAGCATTTCGCGCTTGGTAACAGGTGTTAGCCAATCAGCTAGCTAGTTAATTTAAAAGTAATGCAGATAGGACGATTGAGGTCTAGGAACAAACCGCCAACACAATCAAACTACAAACTAGCCATGATGTCACAACTGACTTTGGAGACCCTCCCACCCCAATTTAGTTGTTTAATTGGATACAGTTACATAATGAGCATGTGATGGAAATACCATGAGATGGATGTATGGAGGAGGATCAAAGCTAAGACTAAAAAAAAAAAAAAAAAAACATGACCGAACCTGCAGTCAAACTCTGCTCGTTTAAGAAGAAGAAGAAAAAAGAAAGAAGCCCTACACTCACATATACACACACACCCACACATAAACACACAAACCTGTACATGTCAGCCATATGGTGGAAGATTTTAAAGCAAGTGCATCATCATCATTGAGAAATGAGAAATAGTAACAATGCATGAATGAACATCAGTCTGGGGGGCGACAACGAGCTCGGCTCTGCACCGGGGCAATTGCATCATCCATCGTACATACACGTGGTCAGTGGTGACATCACAGGTGTGGGGGGGTTCCGTCACGAAGGAGACCCTGTTCCAGAGTACAGTCACGAAATTGTTGACGTTTTCTTTTTTGCGCTTCCTTTAACAGCATAAGTTCACATCCAAAAACGGCAGATTGTTATCAGTACACTCGATATCTTTACCTTCTCAAAAAAGATTTTGTGTTTGAGACACGCTAAAAAAGAAAAAAAACTTTTGGCCATCTTGAGTAACCTTGCAGTCTTTCTGCCTGGATTGATGATGGCCCCCTGTTTGCCGTGCGGTAATTGTCTAGCACTCCGCTTTTTTTTTTTTGGATGATTCTCACTGTCCCTCCTCAGCAAACCTGTTATACAAAACGCTATACATGCTACGACTCCGGGATTTCTAGGATGTTTGTCATCATTTCCCTTCACCTCATGAATAAGTTAAACATCATGACATGGATTGAAGATGAATCCCTTGAGAGTTTTTTCCTCGCCAAACAGGACAACTCAGTCTCGAAGCGAAACGCAGACGTGCTGAGACACGTGGCCGCCTCTTACAGCTCTCAGCCCATTAGCGTTTCTCCTGGAACATGCTCACTAAGACAGTCGCGCGCTAATTACTTTGGACATTGTTAACGGTCTTAACCTCACTGATTTGAAATGCTTACCCTTTAAGATGAGGTAAACATCCAAATGTTTTTTTTTTAATGGCCACTGTTTCATGTCAATGTCTCTAATTTAGATAAAGCGTGGCCACTGTGAAGAGAAGTCTCTCTGTCCAGATTTAAAAATAGCCGCTGCTTCTTTATAAATCTGGCAACTCCAGAGCATCACCATCCGTGCCAAAGTCTTCCTCATCGTCAGGTGGGAACGGGCATGCTGGTGGTTTCCACGGCAGCTCAGTGAGGCAGGATGGGTAGAGCTTGGCGACGGCGAGGCGGAAGCGGTTACCGAGACGACCAAGGGCACGGTGGGGGATGGGCTGGGGGCGAAGCCACCGCTCTCTTGTGGCGTCATAACATATTAGCGCATAGCCGCCCTGACGATCGCGCGCAAACACGCACAACGTATCGAGCAGAACTACAGCCCGTGCGCACACTTCTGATACAGCTGCACCGTCGCCGTCATCGGCAACAGGCAACGCAGCAACCGCGCGCCATTCGTCCCTAATTGTATCGTAAATCTCCACAGCACCGTCTCCACCTCCGCCAACATAGAAAATGAGGTCACCAAGAACAGCAGCGGAGCCAGTGCCTGAGAAGAAGGAGGCGGAGCCTAAGCAGCTTCTTTTTCTCTGAGTCATAATTTCTGTCCACACATCATTACGCGGCGAGTAGAAAAACATAGCTTCATGGATAACTATATAGACGCGGTCATTAACAGCTACGGCGGCCATGTTGTTTTGGCTCAAGGAGCTGTGAGTTGGCAGCGAGCACGCCGCACTCCATTCATCTCTTCTGCGATCGTAACGTTCCATCGTGACGTCATCGTCGTGGCTTCCTCCTACGTCATAGCCACCTCCTCCGATGGCATAGACAAACCCGTGGCAGAAGACAAGCGTGGGGCGTACGCGTGCGCTCAACATGGAGGCTTTTGCCACCCATGAGTTCTGCTGTGCATCGAGCCAATAGAAACTCTGGACTGCTTTCCATTTGCCGTTTTTAACTGGCTGTTCACCTCCAGCAACAAACACGTCGTTATCGGGTATGACGAGCATCCCGAACCTGCGCAAGTCCTCTGGGGGGCTCGTCAGCTTGTAGACTTTTTCAGCTTGGGGGCTGTAGCACGTGATTGAGCGTTGCGCGTCGTCGGTGGTGCTAGGCAAAGGATGTAAAGATAAATCGTCATCGTTATTGTTGCTAGGCGAGCGGCGCAAATGCAGATTGTTAAATTCAGTAGGAGGGCGATGGAAGTCGTGATTGTAATCGCTCGCTGAATCCGCGTCCAAAAAAATGAGCATTTCCTCCTTTGTCATTCCCAATCGTGGCTTAAAAAACTTGGGCATGGATTTGTACAGTCCCTGTATGACAATGGACTTGTGGTTTTGCGGTAAGCCACGGAACCAGGCGCGCTGCGTGATCTCGGCCAAGGCATCCACGCGCACCAGGCTAAGCACGGCCGACAGATGGCGCTCCCGGTGTGCCGCATCATGCTCGAGCCACAGTGCGGCTGCCTGTCGCACGGTCTCCTCGCGCTCTACGTCCAGTGCATCACTGCCCAGCAATTCCAACAGCAGAGTGTGAGAGAGCTGCAGGAAGGCCTCGTCCCGACACACATGCCGAAAGTTCAGCTCCACCACACGCTGAGCGCTGCGCTTCAGTTCGGCACAGCCAAACGCATCGGCCAAACTTAGTATACGAACACAATTCTCCACCGAGAGTGACCGCAGGAGAAAGTCCCGGCAAGCACACACCACTCCGTCCACCTTAGAGACAGAAACATGAAAGAGAGATAGAAAACATACTTAATTAACACATGGATTCTGAACAAGAAGAAAATGCAACTGATTTACTAAGCAAGCAGCTTAATAAGCAACAAAAGACAGTCACCAAATAAGTGACCAGAGACATGCAGTGCCAGGCAAGGAGTCAATGAGTCCCTAGACAGTAACAATCTCAGACAGTCTCAACTAGGAATGTTACCAGTTCTGAGTTAAGCAATCAAGTTGGGTAGTCTCTAGGCAAGTAAACAGAACAAATGTTCCCTAAAAACATTACCCAAGTCAGACCGCCCCCTAGGCAAGTGACCCAAGTCAGACCGCCCCCTAGGCAAGTGACCCAAGTCAGACCGCCCCCTAGGCAAGTGACCCAAGTCAGACAGCCCCCTAGGCAAGTGACCCAAGTCAGACAGCCCCCTAGGCAAGTGACCCAAGTCAGACCGCCCCCTAGGCAAGTGACCCAAGTCAGACCGCCCCTAGGCAAGTAAGACAGTCTCGTAGGGAAGTGGTCCTTTGATAAGTTAACAGTAATAAGTAGGCAAGTCACTGTGAGAAAAGCAATCAAAGCAGAATCTCTAGACAAGTAACCAGATCACACTTTTTCTAATGTGTAACCAGGTCTAACATACAAGTTATCAGAACAAACAGACCCTAAGCAAGTAACCATGAAAACAAGCAACTAATGAAAACAGGCAGTACCTAGACAAGTAACCGGGTCAGACATTCCTTAGCTGAGTTAGCAACACATACAATTCCCGAGTATATAACCAATACAAGCAGTAACAGGGCAAGTATCCAGACCAAACCTCTCTATGTAGGAAAGCAGAGCGTACAGCCTCTAGGCATGTGACAAGCATAGACAGATCTTAAACAGGTAACCAGAGCAGACAGTCCCATAGTCAATAGGCAGATAACCAGAAGGCACCATTCCTAAAGGATAACCTGGTCAGACAGAGAAGATAACAGAACAGATGGGACCTAAGCAAATAACCACATCAGAAAATGAATGAATGGAACATACAGTCACTAGGAACATAACCAGAGAAGGCAGTCTGTCATGGCAGGTAATCAAGTCAGACAGCCGTTAGACAGGTGACCAGAGCAGAGCACTGTGCATATATGTGTGTGTGTGTGGGTGTGTGTGTGTCATACCTGTAGAAAACAAGCTGTTTCATACAGTATCTCAACTGTACTGTGTGTGATTTCCAGATTTCCTGTGTAAGCATATGCAATAATGGTCTGCAGTGTTATGGGATCCACATTCCTCAGGTGGACATGTGACTGTTTGCTCTCACTCAGTCCGCTCATGAACATTGCCCTGAAACACACAATGCAGTAATTAATTTAACACTACTTCAACCCAAAGAAAACAGCTAAAAAAACACCAGACAATTATACACATACGTTTGTGTCCCTATTGTCCTACCTGAAGTAAGAGCTGCATGTGGCCAGGATGATTTTATGGCAGTGGAACTCATGGTCCTCCACCAGAAGTGTGATATCAGTTAGTAATTTTTCCTCATAGAACAATTTTAGTTGGTCGAGAACAGAGACAGCGAACTGCGAGTTCACCGAGCGAGCTTCCCCTTCCTCCGACATCCTCACGTCCCATCAGTCAAAAACCCAGGAAATCTTCACACTTTCGTTTTTAACCAGAGAAAGATTCCTCAGAAGTTACAAGTCAGATGGATAAGAAGAGGTACTCTATATGTTGAGTGTATGAGGTTTCGGCTGCTACATCAGTGCTGTACGAGGTCTGGTGTCTGCAAAGGTAAGATAAAATTAAAAAAATCTGAAAAGTGCACATATACTTGTACAGAATTTCCCGACAGACGTTTTTCATCAGTAACACATTAACAGTACAGGTTCAATTGTAGGGGGTGTTGATTTGTATCGGTTTGGTATTTAACAGCCAGAGGAATATCAGAAGCTTCATCAATCAACTTTAATGTCTGACCATTGATTTTTATTAAGTGCACTTCTCCAGACAGATCGAACACCCATGTACATCGCTGCACTGTTTAACACACACATGATTCACCTGACCAGGTGTTTAAAAAATGCAAGTATATTGTCTCTTTCATATGTCACTGACATTGAAGTGAGACAATTACAGACAAAAAGAGAGAAAGAGAAAGACAGATGACTGAAAAATAATGACAGAGAAAAACGAATGGGAAGAAAGATGGATCGACAGAGACAGGAGAACGACAGAATAAAAGACAAAGAAACCAAATAACTTACAGAAAGACAAACAAAGAGAAAGAAGACTGAGAAAGAAACAGAACGACAGAGAAAAACAAACATCAGATAGAGCGAGAAAGACAGACACACAGACAGGGAGATGGATAAACAGAAACAGGAGACAGAAAGGAAATCAGAGACCTAAGAAGACGACAGAGACAGACATATGGACGTTCAAATAAAAACAGAGAGAAAAACAGACATTAGTGACGGCGAGAAAGAGACAAACAGATGGACAAACAGAGACAGAGAGGAAAAGAGACGTCAGACAGAGGGTGAGAAAGACAGACAGACCAATGGACAAAGAGAAACAGAATATAGAAAGAGACAGAAAGACAGAGAAAACAGACATTAGAGACAGAGGGAAAAACAGAGATGTCACAGAAAAATAAAGAGACAGAAAAACAGAGAGATGGACAAACAGAAAGAGACCAAAAGACAGAGGAAAACAGAAACATTGGAAAAGGGCAGACTGACGTCAGAGAGAGCAAAAAAGACAGACAGATGGACAAACAGAGGCGTCAGAGAGAAAGACAGATGGGAGAGACAAATTAACTGATGTCATAACGACGTTTAACACCTCAGTCAACTCCATAAGAAGTCACGTCACACAAATAACGCGCTTCGTTACAAAACACAGCCGGACCGGGATCCTGAACGTTACTGGATTTTTTTTTTTTTTTTTTCACTGAATAACGGAGCCGATTACCGGGCCGTTAGAGCACGCGCTGGTCTTAAGGCTAAAGCTAAAAACACACACGGCTACAAGAGCGGGTCTGTAAACACGTGACTCAAATAAGGCACTTTTTAACTTCGACTTGACGTTTATCATCCTTAATGACGTCTAAACACACAAACACAGAAGTGGAATATAATCAGGAGATTTCCTCAGAGTGTTTCACTTCAGTAGGCGCGGCTCGCGCTGAGACACATACACGAGTTAACGCTAAATTACAAACACACAAGCTAAAACGGAGTTATATCTTAAAATTACACTATAAAAACGAAGTTCCAAAGTAAAAAATAACAATTCTTATCCAGGTTTAAACTAGCAGAGCTGAGGCGCAGTCATTACAGGAATATTAGCGGGCTAGTCAGTTAGCAAATGTTCATAAAACCACAAACACACATCACGTAACCTTACCTCAATGATCCACAAAAGCGCTTCTCCTTTATAATCAACAACCTTTCGAATCCAACCAAGAAATAAAATCTTCAAACCCTATTTTTTACGCCTATTCGCCTCACACACGCTAGCAAAAACAGCTAATGCACAGCCGTTAGCGCGCTAGCTGCTTGCTAGCAAACAATACCGACAATTAAAATAAACTAACGCTAGCTAAATATACATTGTTCATTTATATGAGTTTTAATTAATACAACTAAACGATTCATTTTGATTAACTGTGATTGACTAGCGACTAAAAACACCGTTTATTCGTTCAGGAAGTGCTTACGTTAGGCAGGTTACGCTAGCTAACTCGGTTTAGTTAGAAAAAAAACGCAAAAGATAAAAATTCTGCGTTTCAGCGGTAAATTTGTATTCACGTTCCGGACTGTAAACTTTCACTGAAGCGGAACGAAAGTAAGCCGACGAAGTGAGCTAAATTAACAATATAATTTAGGAAGAATAACCGTAATATTATTGAGCTAGGACGAGGTGACTCGCGGAGTCGAGCTAAGCGAGTCGGTTCGTGCCGTGCCGGAGCAGTGCGCATGCGCGGGGGAGACGACCCAGACACTGCAGTTATGACTGAGAAATTTCCAGCTGCTTTTGCGACAATAATAACAACAACACTATATTACACAATAACAATAATAACAATAACCAATAGTGGCTGTGGTTAGGAAAGGTGAATATTACTTAGATAATTAGTCCAAAAGTTAGTACTCCTCTTTCCATTCTATGTGTTTTTGTGTACAAACATAATAAAAAAAATCTGATTATAGCGGGGCGGCATGATGGCTTAGAGGTTACGACTATGGCCTTGCACCTTCAGGGTCTGGGTTCGATTTCTGTCTTTGGACAGTGTGCATGTTCTCCTCATGCTTGGCGGATTTCCTCCGGGTACGACAGTTTCCTCCTCTAGTCCAAAGACATGCAGATTACATTATTTACGTTCCCAAATTGCCCATAGTGTGTGTATGTGTCTGTACCCTGCAATGCATTGGCACACCGGCACAGTGGCTTACTGTCGGCCTTGTACCTCCAGGATCTGGGTTTGAGTCCCACCTCGAACCCTGTGTGCATGGCGTTTGTGTTTGTGGACTTTGCAGGTTCTCCCCGTGCTTGGTGTGTTTCTTCTGGGTACTCCAGTTTTCTCCCAAAGACTAATTGGCATTCCCAAATTGCCCATATTGCCAGCCCATCTAGGGTGTACCTAACATTACTACATGCCATAAACTAAGTCTCCTGGCATAGGCTCCAGGCTCCTCGCAACCCTGGATACAGGATAAAGCGGTTTAGTGAGTGATCATAGCGGGTCTCAGTACAGTGGAACCTCAGCATATGAATGCCCACCCTTATGAAGTTTCACCTAAAGAATTAAAATTTTGCAAGAAATTTGTATCAGCATACAAAACATTTTCGACATACGAACGAACCAAACTGAACAAATTGATGGCTAAGTTGCGCGTTCAAAACTTGTTTGCATCAATGGAAAGCCAAGCGAAAGCATGTGCTCAAAAGCTATGTGATTTTTTTTGTGTTTTTTTTTTTTTTGCAATATTGGTAATATTTTTGTGTGGCTGGAACAGATTGTCTCCATTTATATAATCTCTTATGGGAAAAGTTGTACCTCCATACAAATTTTCACCCTAAAAGAATTATCTTCAGCTCGAATTAAATTAATATGCCGAGGTTCTACTGGCAAATATAAGCTCAGACAAATAACAACATATAACTTAATCATTGTGACATTATTTACTTAACAAAAATTAAGACAAAAAGTCTCTGACATTGTTATGGCCAATTCTTCCTAACAGCATTGCTTTAGTTCACTGTACACATATTAAGACCTTCACAGTCACAAAAGTACAGTTGTCACACAGCCACAGCTTCCCTGGAATCTTTTCAAGTGGTTTCAGGTTTTAACATTCTGCCTGATTGTAGTATGTTTCTATAGGGACTCACACACATATACACACATAGGGACTCGTACGGCGACACTGCTTGTAGTCAAAGTGGACCAGATTTGTTAATCCAGAGGGATGAGGGTAATATGCACTTGAAAAAAAAAACAACAACTTACATTTTAGACATCAATAAAATGTCCACAGGAGGAGTGTGGTTCATGCTGATTTTGTGTTCAGAAATCCTGTATGTTTACCTCACTGGATCATACGTTCATGCTGCATTTACAACAACGTGTTTGTTTGAGTGTGTGTTTGTGTGTGTGTGTGTGCTTGTGTGCCCTGCGATGGATTGGGACTCCGTCCAGAGTGTATCAATGCATCCTGTGTCCCCAGCATTGTTTAATCTATATCATAGTCATTTGTCCATATAAAGTTGAACCCAAGAAGACCTAGTAATACACATTTTGGACAACATATTGGATTTATTTAAATTGATCCGATTTAATTAAATCTAAGTTAAAATGCAATATTAGGTAACGTCACCTCCCTTGTTAGTTTAGTTACGAACCTCCTTGGTCACTGTCATTTTGTTTGGTAAAAGCAAAAAAAAACTAAACTGTTGCTAACCATCTAAACTCTTGTTTTCTGTGCTGCGTTTATGTGCTTACATGGTATTCCTTTGATAATTCTTGTGTTGTGTAATTTAAAGGTGACAAGACGCCATTGCAACATGAGCGTATTGAAGAGAAGGGTGTATTTGTTTGGCTGTTGAGTTAAAATATTAGCAATCTTGATAACCCAAATTTCAGAATGGCTAACTAGACGTGTATGTACAGCAACAGGATCAGCTATGTGAGAGAAGGAATGAACAAGTGAATGTACCATTTCCACCACCAGGGGGCGACATTCACTTATAGCTGAATGATATGATATGATGCGACCTTTACAATTATTAATTACGCATTTTTTTTTATTTTTATCATGGTTGGGGGAGATAATTATTTAAAACACGTATTGAACATTTCTGCGTGCTTTTGATAATGAAACAAAAAAAAAAAGAAAAAAAGAGAGATGTTTTTAGTAGTGACACTTCCAGCTGATTTCAGTGAGTCAGATCATTTGACTCAGCTCAAAGTTAAGTGTCGATTCTTTTGTTTCAATCAAATTTTTTTTTACCCTAAACTGACTAATTTGACGAGTAAGTGTCGCTATTACTGTTTATTTAAGAGTCAAAGTAATTAACAGTGTATTACTTTGCGTTGCATTTCGCCTGCTCTCCACGTCCAACCGAATGAAATAACCGACTCGAATTAAAAGAGTCGATTCATTTTTTTTCAACTCCTTTTTTTTTGTTTACTTTCTATACATATTATTAAAATAAATAACTATTAATGAATTTATAAATCGACTGTAATCATAGTGACATAAAGTGTGCATTTAAAGAAGTTTAATAATTAGTTTGTGACGTTATTTGTGAAGAGAGAAAAAAAAAAGGTAATAAATGCTTGTAATATAAATGCAGCATTTCTTCATCTTGTCGTTGAAAAATCCGACGAACACAATGGCTGTGCCAGAACATTCTTCAGAGCGGCGGTAACTCCGAGAAACGAGGCTCGGTGTGTTGATTAGTGCGAACAGGTGACGATAATCACCTTCCGGACGCGGGGCCCGTGCGCGCGCGATTCTTTTCACGCTATTTAGCGAATCATTTTAGTTTTTGGATTGGTTTGGACCTGGTGAGAAATCTTCCGGTCCTACGTGGCGTCTGTAACTTCATTCTACATTAAACGGAAGGTGTTTCCAGCGATAAGCGGACGGTGATGGACGGTAAATACTAACGCTCCAGTTTAGTGACGATAACGCTGACGTCACCTCAGCTACTTACTCACTCAACAAAGAGATTAAAATCATTTACATACACGTTAACCGTAGGAATCTGTCTTTGTGACATTAACAGAGTATAAACTCGTCCTGTCCTGTGTTAGTAAAATGACGCTGTAGGAAACACCAGGTCAGCCAGCGATACTGAGGAATATCGCGATATTTCGATGTAGCGAATGAATTTTACCACGTTGTTAGCATAATGATTTAACTAGCATTTAACCCAAGTAAGAGTAAATACTTTATCAGCGTTATTAGTGTCTTCAAACTAACATTTTATACAGTATTGGTGTTATTTTTTTTACGTTATGAATGTACTGTAGCCTATAAATACAAATTATATAAATATAATTAAATGTAGCAATAGTCGCGCCTCAGATTTTTATATAAATCTGAGGCGCGATTATGGCAACATTAATATGGAAAGTGTGTGCGCCCATGAAGCTACTTGTTGGAAGTGAACAATCGTGCTTTCCTTAAAAATAAAATAATAATAAAAAAAACTTCTAATCGCTAACTTCAGCCGTTTTGGAGAGATGATTTTATATGGGCCCCAAAAATGGCCATTTTTCAATGTTATCCTGTCTTGCTTCAAACAATTATCATTTAAAATGCAAATTATTCATATTTATTTATAAGTATTGATATAAAAATTTGTGCAAGCTTCTTAGCTTAATCTTTATATAATTATTTAATTTGAGGTTTTTTCTTTTCTTGTGAAATCGAAATTAGCCTAGTTTAATCTGAATGACGATTTAAGATCATTAAAGGATGTGGAAAAAAAAAAAAGAGTGCGGACACTACATCAAAGGGCGTGAAATTGTATTTAGAAAATGTGGTTCTTTTTATCTGATAACATTTACATTTAGGCATTTGGCAGACGCTCAATTGTTCGTGACCTAAAATGGAAAGATGGGAAAGAACCACCACTTGTTTGTGTAAAAGTGATCAGATGGGATTTGGCTCTGTTCAGACTGGCATCCCAAATCCGACACATTGTCAACCTATCTGTATTGGTTTCTGTGGTAACAGGGCGCTTGGAGTATTAGCAGCAAAAGTGGGGGGAAAAAGGCCCTCCATGACCTTCTTAAACACAGCAACTTAACGTTCTACAAAATTATAATTTTTATTTCCACCTCCATTTCTTCCATCGTCTTCTCTTCTTATTTCAACCATGTGTCCATGTCCCATACCATGTGTTCCGACTCAAGTCGCATGTGATGCAACGGACAGTTTGAAATCTGATTTTCCTGTGTAGAACATCCAGACTGAGACGCTTCTTTAGGAATCTTATTTAAATCTGATTTCAAAGCACCCCTTTATATAGTTTAAATTGGATTTGCAAAAATCTGATTCAGTATGGGTTTTTACTGTTTAGACAAAATGAAAGCAATCTGATCTCAAATTTACTTTTACATAGATATGCCAAAAATCGGATTTGGGCTGTCAGACTGAACAAAGCTTAATTAGTGTGGGTTTTAGAGAGGTTTTGGACACTTTCAGTTTGGTTATAACTGGGCACAGCTGGTTGGTCAGGCTGCTTTTGGCTGAAGCTTATTCTGGTCTGTTTGTTTAGTGTGGTGATGAAGCTGGTTTTACTTTTAATGGGGTTTAATTAATATTGGGGAAATTATCAGGTGGTTCTAGCTTGTCAGATTGGTAAACCCAGTTGATCTAGCGTAGCTTCTAGGTAGCGAAGCTACTTCTTCAGAGTGGTTCAAGCTGGTCAGATTGACTAGCCTGGCTGTTGAGGCAGATAACTTCTGGTCATGCTTGTTTGTTTTAAGGGTATTGGACATCCACAGGTCGGTTCTACCTACAGTACATGTCCAACTAATCTGTGTCATGCTAGAGGCAAATTGGGCAACCAACTATACAATAATGGGAGAGTAGTTTAACCACAGAAATGACAGATACTGGTTTATTTGAGGTGGTGTGTATTACAAAAATGGCTCAAAGTATAGTTCTCCTTTTCACCTAGTACCTATAGTTTTGTCCTGCACCCCAGATTGTAGCATTGGTGTTGAAAATTTTGTTTGTGTGTTTGGACAACAGAGCCAAGCAAATCCTCACAGCCTGCGGCAGGTGAACGTTCCAGCAATCATCCCAGGCCGTTCTTCTATGTTCAACCAGCGGTGCAGCCATTTTATACATATCAATGGCACATGAACCACCCTTACGGCCACCATGGCTTCCCTGGATCGGGTAAGACACAGCAAACCATGATGGATGCGAAGATATTTAGTAAGGAAATGTCTGTAAAAAGTGAGTTAGCAGACATTCATTTTGTTACACATAAAAAAATAAATAAATAAATAAATAAAAAAACAGCTGGATGACTGGAGCTAATAATGAAAGTTTGAGCTAATGTATGTGGAAGTCGGTGGATAATATTGAGTCTACGTTCGAAAAAGATGTGGTCAGTTTTAAGCAATTGATACAGGAGCAATAAGTGAGTGGTTTAGTTTTAGTTTAGTTTATATTACTGTATTTGAGTCTTAAAGGAATTTTTCAAAGGAGTCTTTAGTGTTACTTTATATGTTTAATTATAAACATTTAATTTGTTTTGTTTTCTAAAAGTGCTTTTTTTGGTGTTTTCTGTCTTTTTCCTCCCAGCCTTCCATTTTAGTCGGCCCTATATGCTCCCTTATTCCTACCTGCAGTATCCAGGTTACGTCATGCCTCACTCCGCCATGCATCCCGTGGATTACCGCAGGTTACATGAGCGAAACTTCCCTCACGCCCCCGCATGTGATGCCTCGCTCCGACAGTACCAACATGGCCAATCCGCTCAGAGGGAGACAATGTGTGCTGGAGCCCAAACGGACCCGAGCGAAGCCTTAAATAAACTCATTGAATGTTTGGATCAACTGCGTGCCAGTGACAGTTCTCAAACATCAGGAAGTCTGTCACCTTTACCAAAGGAAGCAAAATGTGGGGAAGAAAGTGGAATCATGGGAAAGAAGCTTATTAGCAAACCCAACGTGGTAGAAGAAGATAGAGATGCAAGCTGTAGTCGTGTTGGACACGTCACTCAAGAGGAGGATTCATCTCTGGCTTCAGGAAAGGAAGAGGAAGAAAACAATGAGCGAGTGTACCAAGACTGCTCAGAGAGTCAGTCGGGCTCACTGAGTGGCAGTTGTCAAGAGAAAACCAAGGATGAGAAAGTCCAAGATGGCGTGATGGTACAACCCAATGGGGAGATGGAGTGGGATGGGTGTATGGCCAGTCCACCATCATTCCAGTCCTCTCCTGTACGTTCTTCTATAACCAAAAAGGCTGAAGATCAAAGTCTAATTCAGAAACCAGATGATATTCCGTGTTGTATTCTCCACTTGCCATTTGAGAAGGTGCTGTCTTCTGGCATTTATGAAGCCAGCATTACTTCTCCATCGCTCGGGTCACCATTAAATTACCCTTATCATCCTCCACAGTTAGCTCATGAGCGTGTCAGTGTCTTAAGTCCGTCCCTTGATGAACTCTCCTCTCATGATGAGCTTCTCTCTACTGATTTAGACGACATCGACCTGTTTCCAAGTCGTATGTACGCCAGAGGGAGACTCGCCGAGGTCACGTCTAAGAGATGCCACGGTTCTGATCTGTGCTTGCTTTATCCCAAGAGACTGACGTGCGCCACGTGCGGATCGCACACCTTTAAGGAGCTGAGCCGGACCAAAACCTGCCGTTATGAAGACGTAGAAGATTCTGACGAGGTCGTGGGCCAACGTCGTCTACGAAACACATTGGGGAAGGGTCACGCAGTCAGGAAAACACACTTGTTATTAAAACACAAGCTCAGGGCTGCACATCACAGAGAGACGACGGAAAGTCAGCACGAATCATCACGGTCTGAGCATCTGTGCTGTGAGTCGTGCACATGCTCAACAGAGAAGAACTCCAGAGCAGCTAGCGCTCGTCTAGGTAAAGATACAGTGTAGGTGTGGCAAAGTAAGGGTTCTTGGATGCTGATGAAGCAGCTCATAGCTTGAGCAAACTTTAAAAATACAAATTATTTTTACATGTCTGATGTATTCTTAAGAATAGATTTATGAACTTTCAGTTGGTGGTGCAGCTAATGTCATGTTTCTTTCTTGTTTGAGTAAAAGGGATTAAATTCGGTTTCAGGCTTTAAATAATTTCTTCAATTCTACAAATAGACGGGCATATTTGCTTATTATAATAAAGGGTTCTAATATTTCTCCAGTGTCTTTTATACTATGCTTTAATCACTATAGTCTGACTTTTGGGGTTTATGCATAAATTAACAAATTAGATTGATGCACAAATTAGATTTGCATCTCCATGCTTTGCAGAGCGACGCTGCAGACTGACCTCGGATCAGCTGCTGAGGGATGGTATTGGAGTGAACACCAGAGCAAAAACGTGTAGAGCTCAACCCTTACCACAACGACCACGTAAATGAGCCTTCATTCAATCTTCAATTACGAACGAACAAACAAATAGGGATTGAAATGTGTAAGATTTTACACACTTTGATCTTGTGTAGGCTATATGGCTAAAATAACCACTTGACTTTGTTTTCTACAGAGAGACTGGGGCAGAGAAAAGCTCGCTTTAAACCACCACTGTGTCAGGGCTCGAGAAACGAGGAAGAAGAAGATAATGACGAGCATGAGGATGAAGAGGAGGCGCAGGAAGTGCTTCAGTACCACAGGACAAAAGGCGGGTGTGATTCCACCGCCGTGTGATTTTCTTCCTGATCATTCTTTATTTTCCGTTGTTCATAAAAGTTTTTTTCCCCTTTAATACTGCACCATCTATGGCTGAAAAAAGAATGTTGAATAATTTGTATTTATTTTTAGTTTTTTGTCACCACTAAATTTATTTATTTATTTTATTTTTTTTGGTAGAATTAATGACATTATTGGATTCTGTATCTGCTGCACCATTTTAGTGAGACCTGCAGTGTGTTTGGTCTTTTTAAGTTGATAAATTTCTTAATGTTTTAACATTTTGAAGATTTTCTTTGTTCCTTTATTTATTTACTTTAGTCTTTATTAAACGGTTTTGAAAAAGGTTTATTTTAGGATTTTCTTTGCTTATTATTATAATCTTTCTTTCTTTCTGTCAGAGGTTCCTAGCACTTGTCTTTCTCTCTTCCTTCCCATCTCTCTTATCTTTCCTTCCTTTTCTTTTTCCTTCTTTATTTTTGTCTTTCAACACTTTTTAGTCACCTCTCTCTTTCTCTCTCTAACTGGTGTACTTTTGCTTTTTTTATTCATTTCTTCATTCCCTCCTTCCTTCTTTTCCTGTGTCTGTCAGCAATTTCTCTCTCTCTCTCTCTCTCTCTCTCTCTCTCTCTCTCTCTGTCTGCATATCAGTTCTCAGAAGCCTCCCCCACACTTGTAATTAGCAACTGTCCAATCATCTGTCTACATTGTGATGTAAAATTGATCTATTTTTCCTTCTTTTCCAGGAGGCTCTAAAAGAGGGGGATCGCGATGCTAAACATCACCAAAGTTCACGTCATCTTCCAGAGAGAGAGACTGTAAATGCACGTGTTGTTTTTTGTGTTTGGATTTGTTGAAAGTGAGTTTTGGGTTACACAGTCGCCATGGTTACAGTTCACCACATGAAACTTCCCTGCACCTGTGTTCATATTAAATCCTGTTTTTCTCAGAATGAGCATCACGGCTAATAACTGTGTGTCTGGATTCTCTGTACATATTCCAATAAAGTGTTTATATGGGTGACACGGGACTTCCTGTTAATGTGTACTTTTAAACTCTTGTGCACAAGATAAATAATTAATAAAAAATACTACTATATATGTAACAGACTCCTTAGACATTCAGAGGTACCAATATTTTCTCCTTAGACATTCAGAGGTACCAAACTTTACTTTTTCATGCTACTGGAGTAAAACTGTCAGAGTATAATTTTTTTCTGAGAATGTGCTTTTAAGTTGCATCAGCAGTCCACTAAATCTAATTATGTACCATAAATACGTTTTAAGGTATAATGCACATTTTCCTTTAGCTTTATGTAGACAGCTTTATGGAAATCTGAATTTAACTTTAGATTCATAATGACAATGTAGAGTAAAAACTCTTAAGAAGAACCATTGCAATGATAAATCATTACAGTAACTGGGTATTGAAGAGTAAAGATGAGCACAGTTTGTGTTTACAGGATGCTCAGTATGAGCAGGTCATGAAGAAGAATGAGCACACAGCAGTGTTTATGATTACAGCAGCCGTTCCTTAGGGGCAGGTAGATCAATGGCTAAGATGTTGAACTTGGCTGCAAAGAAGGTCTCAGGTTCAAACCCCAGCATCACCAAGCAGAGCATTGTTGGACCTTTGAGCAAAGCCCATAACCTTCATCTGCTCAGATGGATAATGAGATAAATGTAAGTCGCTCTGGATAAGGGCGTCTGCTAAATGACATATCTACAGTTTCCAGGCAGTATTACAAACAAGTTTGTATAGACAAAATCATGCTTCATTCTGCTAAAGTACAGCATATAAACAATATTCGAAATAAAAATTTAAATAGTTAATGTGTTGAGCGCTCCTGTTTAGCTACAAAAAAAAATAATAATAATCCGCCATGTTGATTGGCCGAAATGTGGCTGCGTTTGTTTCTGAGCTCAGCCAATCACAAGGCTTGCTCTGAGCCAATCACTGAAGCCAGGTCATTTAAGCTCAGGTGAGAAGCCGTTTTGGGTGTTTTTTTTCTTTGTGAAAGACACAAGCTACTTGTGTGAGTATGTGGTTGCTCTACTTTGTATCATATTTGTTTTAGCAGTTTTGCCAGCTACTGTCTACTAACTGGTTGCTTTGATTTTCCTCAGATCTTTGGTTTGAAAACTAAAGATATGGTTGTTGCAGCTTCCCAGCATCCACCTGGTGTCGAATCTCATGCTCAAAGCATTCCGCCTGGGCTGACCCCAGTGCAAGGGGCTCGGCATGCTGGTCCATACCGAGGACCCAATCCGAGTCACCTGGACCGTCAACAGCAAGGCAACTGGCCCTTTTTCTACATGCAACCCACTCAGCCTTATTTGCCTTGCCAGTGGCCCATGCCGATGCCTTACGTTCCCTATGGAGGCTTTCCTGGTTTGGGTAGGTGTCTGGTCTGAGTTTGGTTAGTTTGTTTTTCTGTTGCAAGTTTATTACACAACTTTACATGGCAAAAGATATGGCTTGCTTGTTTAGCTCATTCAGCTAGCTAATATCTTTTAGGTAGAAAAACAATTCCTGCATAATTCTGTCAATATGGCCAAACATATGGCCTTAAAGCCTGTTTAGATTCTTTAACCTGACATTTTAATCTGTGCTTGTGTCCAAGGTTATGGCATGGTGTTGCCACCCTTCCCTCCTTCTTCATATGTAGAAGCTCCTGGCTACATCCTTCCTCACACCCAGCTGCACATGGTCGACTACAGACGCATGATGGCCCCTCATTTGGCACCTGCGATGGCGTACCAGGCTCGCCGTTTCCGCTATCAGCACACAGCGCCATCTGGTCGAGTCATGGTCAGTTCAGAAGTTCAAACTGAGCCTGTTCGTACTGTGGCTTCGCAACAGGCCTGCAATGTTGTGACAAGCACCTCTGAATCCGGAACTACAGATCCGAGTAGTGTGTTCTCATCACCTAGACCAAATGAAGACATTGAAAAGGGCTGTGAAGTTTTGCCAAGCAAAATGGCTGGGGAAACATGCAAAAATGCTACTGTTCAAAGTGGTGGTATTCTTTTCCAAACGGAGGAGGTGCGTATTGAGTGTAGTAGATCTCCTTCTGCAGTCAAGATTATGCATTCCAAGGAGACCACTGAGCTAGCCAGCAATGCAGATGGTAAGCTCTTGCAGTGTAATGTGGGTTGTGCAGAAGATGTGGTCTTGAGGTGCTTTCAACCGCTTCCATTTGGGGATGATGAAAGGGAAGGTGCAAAAGATCTCGGCCCCTTGGAGGACCCTTGCCCTGATATTGTAATGGTTTCTTGTCCCTCAAATGGTTCGGTAAGCACACTAGAAGGCTCAATTGTTGCACCTGTTGAACCAGTTAACAGTACATTGGTTGCTCAAGGAGATCCCAACTTGGTCAAAAGTGCTCAGGATATCTGTGGAACCTCGAAGGACATTCTCTTCAAAATCTTGCGGTTACCTGTTGACCTGCAGTGTTTGGATGAGTTGCAGCAGATGGAGGCTTCCGTCTGGTCTGTAGAGTCTCTGATGCCTTACATGCCTACTTCTGAGTGGATGATGCAAAATAGCCTTTTAACCCCTGGGAAACCATCCCTTGCCACAGTGATGGAAATTCCTGCTGAGGATCCTGTACAATTGAATCGGTCACCAGCAGAAGTTGCACCAACTTTGCTGGAAACTGGAACAGTGACTGAACTTGATGGCCAAGCCTCGGTTACCTCTCTTGAATTCCTTCCTTCAACCCGCAGACTAGCAAACTTTAGTAATGCGTATTGCAACGAACTATCCTCTAATCTCCAAAAGATAAATGATCCTAGTAACTGGGCAAATGAGCAACCCGAAGCACACCAGTCTGGAGAAAGGCCAAATGCTCCTCCAAAAAATTTGAAAGATGGCTTGGATAACCGGAGTACTGTAATCTCTGGGTTTGAGCAGGAGAAATGTGCAGCACGTTTATTTCCAGATTCACCTCGGAAACATAAGGTATGTATATGTAAAAAATGTACGGTGAAACATGGTGCGGACATCTGCTCCGGTAGTCCAAGTAGCAAGGCTGACTCCATGAAACGACACAAGGTTTCTCATTTAACTGGGGATAAAGTAAAGGCTCTGTTGTGTCACACATGCAAGTGTGATCCTGAGAAAAAGGCTAGGTACAAAGTGCCTGCTATCACAGCAAACCCCAAGTCAAGCATGATCAATGAACTGGACGAAGTCTCAGAAAATGATGTACATCCTTTAAAAAAGTGCTCAAAAAAGTTGTACAATAGTCAAAATTCTAGTTCGGTCAAACACTTGGAGAAATGCCCCATGTCCCAGCAATCCAAGCTCAGAGAGCAAAATTGCTCATGTGAAGATAAAGCTTCACATTCCACTTCAGCATGGAACAAGAATGGACGTAGCCAGCATGGTGACCTCACTTGGGAACGAAATGAGGAAAATCTGGCTATTTCAGCGATGGAGAGATGGAAGGATAGTGAGCAGAGATTTGGTGATGGTAGGAAGGTTTCACCATGATATGTATACTTGGGTTTTTATTTTTTTTTTGCCTTTCGTAATCTTGTTTGCTGTTCTTGCCTTAGAGAAATGGAGCGGAAGTATGCAAGTGTCGGATAGCGAGAGTACCAAAAGCGGAGGAAAGACGAAGAACCGCAATAAACACAAACAATGTACACAATCACTAGGTAAATCAATGTTGGGGGGGGATTTTTTTTAAGTGAGCTTCAGAGTTGGTAACCTCTTGCATACATTGAAATAAATGTGTACAGAGGATGAACTGTGAGTCTTCAAGACTGGTTTGAGCCTGAATTCTTATTGTTGATGTCTTCGTTTAAATTAATAATTTTCATATTCTTCATTTAACTCGTTCCATGTCTTTCTTTTTCAGAAGTTCACAGACGAGACACAAGATACTAATGACACTATTTGCACAGTGACCAAATGGACATGAGCACGTTTTAAGATCACATTTTAAATGTCACTTAATTTTTTTTTCACTTCCATTAAATAATCACAGCTCACCATTTTATACAGTGAATGAATAAAGCACTTTTGATGTTCCCTTATACTTTGATTATTTGCATGCCATTTTCACATCCTATTTGAGTGGCTTCCCAGCACCTTTTGGTTGCTAGCATAAATGGGAATGAATACAAGATGCTGGTTCAAAAGCTCCCAAAAGTGGAAAGCTAGAGCTAGACAAGTTTCAGCTGGTTCTTTCATGCAGAGAGTTTGAATCTATCTAGACTTTAATCGCTGTTTTAAACTCAAATGATTGCATAGTATCAATAATGGTGGGGCAGTAGCTGTATTGGTGATGACCTTGTGGCTCAGTAACTCTCTTAAAAATGACTAACGCTTTTTTTCCCCGTTAACGTCATGGGTATACACAAACAAAGGCAGCTCAGTTGTAAGTCAGGCTGACAAGATGGTTCCAGACAGTATGATGAGCGCAGTTAGTGGCAAATTTCTGTTGCACCAGTGATCTAACTAGCAGTAAGTAAATATCATCCTATCACCCAGGATAACAATTGCCATAATCAGAAACATGATCTGAATAAGTAGTCTTGAGTCATTAAATTTAAACACATTGGCAATTTGGTGGAGCCCTCAGCTGGTTTGCTTGGGGCTGCATGTGGTGACTGAATGACCATGAAAATGACCTTGGACTTGGCTGATGTAGGCAGCTTTTTCTGTGACTGCATGTGTTTGATCGGTTGGGAGTGAAATTGCTGCAAACAGTTTGTACCCAAATCTGTGGAAGTGGACATTATACTGACTTAAACACTTTTCCTGTTGTATAATTGAGCATTTGACCTTATAATACATAAATATAGCAGGAAGTGATTTATGGCCATGCCATCCATCACTCAAAAAAGGATGGGTTCCCTTTTGAGCCTGGTTCTTCTCAAAGTTTCTTTCAATTGCTATCTCGGGGAGATTTTCCTTGCCACCCTCGGCCTTCTCATCAGGGACAAACTGATTATTCTAACCTATATAAAACTTTTTTCCTTGCGTTTTTAAAAATATGTGTTCATTTTTGTTTTGCCCACTGTTAAAAGCACTATACAAAAAGCTGATTTGCCTCAAATCATCCATTTCTTGTAAGATCAAGTTTATGTTCTTCTAATGCAGGACTGAAAGTTTCCCTAGAAATCATTACACTCTGACACAATTACTCATTCTCTGATGATCTACACTTGGCACTCCTGAGCTCCCAATGATCCAGACCCCCTCCGGACCTGCCTGACTCTTGTTGCCCCACTTCTTGTTGGCGATTTCGTCGTATGGAGGCCCCATGTGGGTGGTCTGCCTGGAATGCGTGTGGTGAGTGGGGACAGTTCCACTTCATTATGAAAATGGTCTTGGACTCTGAGGACTTGTGACTGCAGTTGCTCAATAATTCAGGATTCATACAGTTTTGTACCTAAGCCTCCAATGTACTGGACTCCATATCAATTTAAGCACATCATCTGTTCTACTGAACTCCCAGCCATTTTATGGAGTTTTTCCTTGCCACTGTCTCTCTCGGCTCGCTCATCAGGGACAATATAATCATATTGATTAATACACATTTCCTCACACATTTCAAACTCACCCACTCACTCATCGTCTAAACCACTTCATCCAGTGAACTTGGGGGCCTGGAGCCTATCCCAGAAGACTTGGGGCACGAGGCGGGAAACCAGAGTACCCGGAAGAAACCCACCAAGCACAGGGAGAACATGGACCCTGGAGGGTCTCATTTTCATATTTTTTTGATTCTGTAAAGCTGCTTTGTGACATTGACCATTGTTATAAGCGCTATAAAAATAAAACTGAATTCAATTACGTTTTAAAAGCATACTATTTGAATTGCTTTTAGGGGAAGAAATATGATTCTTTGCATGTTTGTTTGAAAGATTTAAACCCCAGTTTTAAAAGGACTTTTTATTATCAAGTGTATAAAAATGCATGTACAATAAAATACTATACATAGGGCATGCTGGGTCAAAAATCTTTTTCAGCGTTGCTGACCTTAAGCTAAACACTAAAAAAGCACTAACTCATTGAATATCAACCACTCATTATACAGATGTAAACCGTAGATACAGTACACGCAGTGTAACATCATCATTCAGTCTCACAGTCTGGGTGAGCAAATAATTTATCGCAACTTAAAAAAATAAATAACACAATCCAGACACGAATTTAACGAGACTTTCTCAGGTCCACATTTTTTCAGCATTACTAACAATTAAACTTCTTATAGCTTATATATTTCCAGTTTTTTTTTTCCTCAGGTGTCATTATGATCTCATGATGAGATTTTAAATGAATAATGTCCAAGTGAATTTAAATCAGAATTCATTTTGGTTGTAATTATTGAGTAAAATCAATCAAATTGTGGTAAAATTTGAGGTCTTGTGGTGAACCGAACTGTTTCCAAATAAATCTCAAAATCAAATCAATTCCGTAAAGATTTTATGATACACTGAATCATTTAACTTGATTCTTAAATCACATGATGATAAAGTCTGAGATTTAATGACAAACTCATTATTTAAGCAATCAATAAATCGATTAAATCTATACAGAATCCGTAAACAATGTCATGTCATTGTTTCTGAATCTCACTATCATCATTATTTGCAGCATGCTTCTGCACGTTTCTGCTAAACGTTACTCTGGCTCGTGCCGTACAGCTCTGCGAGTGTGTGGAATCTCGGTCCCCAGTCATCTAAATAATCATAATCAAGCTCGTTATCGTCGCTAGACTGCAGCGAGCTGAGCGACTCGGCGACGGACCCCTCGCCTTCGTAGGCGTACATCTGCAGTGAATCATACGGCGGCACTTCCTCATCCAGGTCCACCTCACAGAGCTTGGCTAGCAGGTAGCCGTACACATTCCTGCCGTTTGCCTTAGTGCTGTACGTGTTAGCATCCTTCTGAGACACGTAGCACGACAGGCTGTGGATCTCAGGTTGCTTTTCCTGTCGTACCTTTATGTTGTTTGCTTTTACATCCTTCACATCACCATGTCGTGGTTTACTGTCATTAAGGACTAGTTCGGCGTAGCTCAGTGGCTCCGGGTGTGTCTTCCACAGTTTGGTGATATCGAACGCCGCAGTGTCTTCTTCACCGCCCCCTTCGACATCATAATGGACGATGTTTTCTCGCACGTTTTCTTCCTCGTCGCTGGGGAAAGGTTTTTTAACGCTGCTGCTTAGGAACAGCATGAGCACTAGCATCACTGCAGAGAGGAAACAGCACAATCACAATAGATGATGGATCTATAATCACAGATACCCCCAAACTCTACACTCTACACTGCACCCTAAAGACTATGCTATAAACCCTACCCCCGAAAGGCTACACTCCAAATTCTACCCACTTAATGATACTCTTATAAAACTCTACACTCTACATTATACCCTAAACACTATGCCATAAACCCTACATCCATAATGATAGATACCCCCAAAACTCTACACCCTACACTACATCCTAAAGACTATGCTGTAAACTCGACACCCTAAACAATACACCCCAAATTTTTCCACCCTTAAAGATACTCCCCTAAACACTACACCCTAAATTCTATTCCTATTAACCATACCCCAAACTGTGTTCCAGGGCTTGGGTTGGATCACCCTAGACACTACACCCTTAAATACTATGTCATGAACCCTACACCCTAAACTCTATGCCCTAAAACTTTCGATCAAGACTCTTCAGCCTGAACAATACTGCCCCAAACCCTCCACTCTAAACCAGTGGTTGGCAAGTTCAGTCCTCGAGAGCCAAGAACTTGACAGTCTACTTTAAACCCTAAACCCTATTTACATTCTACACTCTACCCCCTTTGAACTCTACACCCTTACACATTAATACATATTTTAATCAATACCTAGCACGACAGAGCCACAGGTGAGCATGGTGGTTAGTGCTGTTGTGCTCAGGTTAGCCGGTAGTGTGTGAGGGTGGGCGTTACGGCAGGATGAGACGTCCCCGTCTGTGTCGCACTCACACACTCGGATGGTCAGGGTGTGTGTGCTAGACTGGAGTGGCTCACCTCCATCTGAGACGATGATGGGAAGATGATACACACTCTGAGAAACCCAGCTACTACGTCGTGTTAGCACCCTCGCTGAGTTATCTGACAGAGTGAGGCAGACAGCCGGTGAGAAAGACTGACAGACAGACAGACAGATAGACAGGAAAAGAGACAGACTGACAGAGAGTGAGACGGTTACCGTGGTTATCTGTGAGGGTGAAGTTGGGATTGTCCTGTGCTTTAGGAGCAAGTGTGTATCGGAAACGTTGTCCTCCTATTGGCTCATCCGCATCTACAGCTCTTAGTGATTGGACCAGCTGAAGTACACACACACACACACACACACACGTCTTAGTACAGAAATTCAAAATACACACTCACAAAAGTATGTGAAAAAATATTCATACTTGTCCTGCTCGTGCTTTGTCACACAGGAAGGCTTCGTAATAATGCGCTATTGACGGAGGATTATCGTTGACATCTAGAACTCTTATGGCCACAGATACACTCGCTGTCTTCAGTGGGTTATCTAACACAATACACACACACACACACACACACACTTTACATTAATGATTTCTTATTATATAGCATAAAAAAACTAAATACAGATTTATGAGCAAAAATCCTGATTTATGAATCAATATTACACGCAGTGTGTGTGTGTGTGTGTGTGTGTGTGTATGAGTGCTCACTTGTCTCCATGGCTACCACAGTAAGATTGTGCCAACTCATTTCCTCTCTGTCCAGGGGGAGGACAGTCATCAGAGAACCGCTGGACACGTCCACTGAGAAATATTGATCTGGATCGCTGACATGATTAATCATATACCTGCACACAAATACACACACACACACACACACACACACACACAGATCAATGGTACAAAATATAGTTATCAACACTTAAGACACCAGAACACAATTTCTAAACTATAGTAATAAATGCTAATATAATGTTCTCCTTTTATGATGTGTTAAAGGATCTGTACATTAACTGACAACTCTTTAGCGAGTTTTATGCGCTGCTTCAGCTTCTCTCACCGTATGGAGTTGTTAGTGACGTCAGGATCTTGGGCCGAGACAGTGATCAGGACAGTGCCGACTTCAGCGTCTTCCCGAACTTCAGCGTAATAAAGAGTGGAGCTGAACTGCGGCGGCTCATCCACGTCCTCGACGCTCATCTGCACCACAGTGATGTCACTGAATGGCCCGTTAGCAGAGAAACGCTTGTCCACGTGCGTGTTAGCAGCCTCTGCTTTCAGAGTGTAGCTGTGCTTTTTCTCGAAGTCCAGATGCTGAAACAGAAATGCACAATGAAAACTCAGGACGTTCGATTTAACATTAGTAATTACAACAGGTCTTAGAGAGTACACCGGCGTACCTGTTTGACAGTGATGATGCCGTACGTGTTGGTGGAGTCGGCACTGATGTCGAACACACCTCGTCCATCGCCGTCGATCAGCCTGTAGCGCATTTCCGCATTCAGACCTAAGTCTTGATCTTGAGCTTCGACGTGACCCACAACAGAACCGATGGGGGCGGATTCCGGGATGCTCATCTGATACAACTCTGAGAGAAAGCGAGATTAAAGAATATCAGCAATCAACAAACTAAACTCAACAGTGCCCCCTAGTGGATAATTTATGCTAACATTGACGCTAAATGTTAGTTAGGTACCGAAATACATTCCCTAAATGTTATATATTCTTATACAGCAGCACTGTTGAATTCTGGATTCTGTTTGGACAGAAGGTGTTGATGAATCTATTTAACTAAAAGAAAGGTTTTGTCTGTAAAGTTCTTACTCTGAGTGAAATGGGGAGGATTGTCGTTGACATCGCTGAGAGTCACGTTGACCGTCGTCATTCCTGCCAAACCTCCCAGCTGACCCGCCATGTCTTTAGCCTGAATGATGACCTCGTATTGACCCTTGACCTCTCGATCCATATCAGGCAATGCCACGCGCACCTCACCTACAAATTTTATAAAATTAAAAAAATATAAAAATATATAATATATAAATATAGTTTTTTTGATGATTACATTATTCTGTGTAAAATTAAGCACTAAATCAGCATTTTCACATAGAGTGCTTTTAGGGATAAAAATATGCCCTGGTTATATTATAAGAATCAAATCTATTTTGTTCTCTGGAAATCTGTATTTGTTGCATTTTGTACGGCGAATAAACGTCTAAAGCCTCGTTTACACTGCAGGTCTCGATGCCCAATTCTGATTTGTTGCCTATATCTGATTTTTTTGACCGTCTGTTT
>JAOVVA010000054.1:819232-831308 GCA_028565275.1 Leiocassis micropogon | reverse complement strand
GGGGGGGGTGGGGGGGGGGGGGGGGGGGGGGGGGGGGTGCTTTTCCTTTTCCATGTCACCTGCGATGTTATAATTCCACAAGCGCTTCCACCGGAGAATAACATTACGTCATTAAACCGCAAAGAAGTCGCAGTTTTAATGACGTACAGAACACAACGACTCAGGAAATCCGATCTGTCTGTTTAGCACGTATCTGATTTAGATCTGATTTTTTCCACCTATGAAGGAGGCCTGAAACCGATCTCGAAATATCGGAATGCATGCGTTTTTTTCCTGTTTATATGGACGTAGAACATATCCGATATGTGTCACATATGAGCAAAAAATCGGAATTGGGTCACATTTAACTGACAGTTTAAACGTAGCCTAACACAGTGAACTGCTTCTGGGACTACGAAGCAAGTTTCTTTACCCGAGGAAAAGCAGACATCAGCGATCTCTCAGCATGTGACTTTTTTAATTTTTTGAACATGGCTGAATAAAATTTTTATTGATTTTTATTGAAAACTATTTATTGATTTTTTTTACCAAGTAAAATGTAAATTACAGTACAAAAAATATATAATATATCCAACAGTATATATATATATATATATATATATATAATATAAAACTTGACTATTTAATTGTGGGCCTTACCTGTGTGTCGATCCACAGAGAAATACGGCTGCCCCTTCACAACACTGTATACCACTCGAGCGCTGTTACCATATGATGGGTCGTCAGCGTCCGTCGCTGTCACCCGAGTCACGGACGTACCTACAATCATAGAAAAGGCGAAACGAAGAGACCAATGAATACTACTGTTTTTGTCCAGAGGTTTCACCTGAGACTTCGATTCATCCATCTATAGTCCAACCATGCACCCTGGAGGCCAGTGGTGGTGACCAAACAACCTGAGCACCCATACACACACACACATTGTGTGTAATATTAATAACATTATTAATGTAAAGTGTTCCCATTTTTACGACCTCCAAGTCAGCATTCTCATGCTCATTCAAACACTACAGGCAATTTGGGAACGCTAGTTAGGCTAATCTGCATGTCTTTGGACTGTGGGAGGCAAGCACAGGGAGAGCATGCACACTCCATGCACACAGCTTCCGAGGTGGGATTTGAACCTGGACCCTGGAGGTCCAAGGCGACAGTGCTAACCCCTAAGCCAGCAGCCAGTTAATTAGATAGCTGGGTTAAAGCTGGTGGGACAGGCAGATGATGTAACAAATGAAACAGAAGAAAAAAAAGTAGATACAAGTATCTGGGTGACAATGTTATTAATTACTTCCTATTTCTTAAGTGTGTAAATATACAGTCATATACATATATACACAAACACAAACACACACACACACACACACACACACATAAACACACATGCTGGACGGAGTGTACATCCTACCGACAGGAGCCATCTCAGGTACGGTGGCCTGGTAGGGTCCGTCCAGGAACTTTGGCTCGTTGTCATTAATATCCTGGATCTTGACTATGAAGCGGGACTCGGGTTCGAGGGCGTGGCCTGTGAGGCGATGAGTGGCCTGAGCACGCAGGACGTACTGCTCTTTCATCTCACGGTCCAGCCTCTGTACAGCATGGATATCACCTACACACACACACACACACACACACACACACACACATTTGTTTCAATCGCTTCAGTTATAGACAATCATAAAGACAGCTGTCAGTGGTTTAAATTAAACGCTTTCTGTGTATGTTTGTGTTTGTTTTCCCACCAGTGCTGTCATCCAGTGTAAATGTGGTTCCTGCACCTTCTCCTGATAGAATATATTTAACAGATCCATCTCCTTTATCAAAATCAGAGTGAAGCTGAAACACACACACATTTTAGTATTATATTATGTTATATTATGTTACATATTATATATCACATACATACATATAGTTTCCATATATTAGTGGATATTTAGTATAGTAGTATAGAAGCAGTAGTAGTAGTATAGTACGGGAGTGTAAGTATAGTGTATATACAAAATGCAAAAATGTGTACGCATAGGGATAGAAGTGGTATAGTACAGTAACCTAGTGTATGCATTCCCTGGCCACAAAATGGCTTTATTCAGTCACGTTTAGCTTTGATTACAGCTCACAATGTGGTGTCCTGATCAGACATCCTCATGCTCAAGTCCTGGGATATGGCCGTGCCATCAGGGAAGAAAAACTCCACAGATGTGATAACCTGGTTATTCCGTACGTTTAGGTCGCCAGCTGACTTCATTTTATTGCCACGTAATCACGCATGCTTGATGGATGCATCATTTCATGCACTGCCCTTCTTACACTGACACGCCCATCGCTCTGGAATAGGCTCAATCTGGACTCATCAGGTCACATGACCTTTTTCCATTGCTTAAAAGTCCTGTCTTTATGCTCCCTATCAAACTGATGCTTTTTTTCTGATGAGTCTCACTAACAAGTGGTTTTCTTATGGACACACCGCTGTTTAGTTCCAATCCTGTTCCATCACATTGTGTGTGCGTGTGTGTGTGTATGTTGTGCATGAAAATGCTCTTACTTTCACTATTAAACACAGCTGTGGTTTTTACTGGTAATATTTTGCCTTACAACTTCACCAAGTGTTTAAGATCGGCATTAATATATATATATATTTTTTTCGACAACATGTCTTACACAACGTTACACAAAGGTTCTGCTTGTGATGAAGGGTTCTTAACTCGGTTCTTAACTCAGTTCCAGTAATCTCCTTAGTTGTTATCTTTGCTTAATGCAGCCCAATAATAATAAAATAACTTTTATTTTTTTGTATATAAGTACTAGCTTAGTGGTTATAAGATATTGTATTAATATACTGTATATAATATACTATATAGTATAGTGTATTAGTATCAGTATCAGTATAAAAGAGTTGTATGTGTGCAGAGATTTTATTGTTAGTATAATATTTTATATATTGGTATATAATGTGAGTAGTGGCAGTATGTAAGTGTTAGTAATGGTAGTAGTACTTAAGTATTAGCAGTATTGTATTGTAGTATAAATGTAGTAGTGGTGTAGTATAGTACTGTATATAAATGTATGTATTGGGGTATTTTGGTAAATATTTATACATGTAGAAGTTTAATTAGGCAGTGACACCTTTCCCACGTAGAGTGGTTTGTCCTCAGCGTACTCCTCCAGGACAAAGAACTGATTCCACACCCATCCTCTCTTCTCCCTCCTCAGGGGTCTCACACTCGTCCTCTCGTCCCCTGCGTCCCCCTGAGACAGTGTCACTAAGCTCATGACCGTGATTACGGTGCTGAAGTGCACACTTCGCTTCAGGAACCAGAGTGCCATGGCACGGCAGGTAGATCTCTCACTCCACTCGTTCACTCGTTAGACGTTCTTAATCCACCACTCCACGAGTTACCTGCTCACACACGCACACACACACACACACACAAAGGGGTCAGAACATGACAGGGGGGACAGGACCGGCCTGATTCACTTCCCTTCTCTGTTTTCACTCTTCACTTTCCCTTTCTTTGTTTTATTCATTCTCTAATCATCTAATCACATCTCACATCTAATCTGTTTTTCTTTCAATGATCTTTCTCTATTTTATATCTGTTAAGGCTTTTTTCTATGTCATTTTCCATCCCATCTCTCTCTGCTTCTTTTTCTCCATCCTTTCTCTCTGTGTCTCTCTCCGTCTTTCTCTTTCTCTACTTATAGTATGTCCGTCAACTGCTGTCTCTGTCCTTTGGTCTCTATTTCTATCTCTCTCTTCATCTATAAAACAGACCTCATGACCTTTTAGACTTTTTCTCTCCGTTTTTAACTCACATCACACACACACACACACACACACACACACCATCTGTTCATTATGAAGTAAACACATAGCTAGACACATTGTGTGTGTGTGTGTGTGTGTGTGTGCCTCAGAAAGAGCAGACGAATAAAGCGTTTAACAAAAGAGCAGCAGCGTGAAAGAGAAACATCTCCTCCCTCCATTCATCAGTTCATCTCCGAGTCTCACACTCCATCAGACCTTTAGTGCGCACTTCATCTTCACTAAAGGGGGAACAGCCGCGCATTCACACACTCCGGTGCTCCTCTTCAGCTCAGGTTGACTCTTAACCCTTCGTAGGTGTCCTTCAGAGTCGAGCTGATTACACATTCAACACACCAGAGTGTTTTACACGGTACATTTCAGCGTCTCTTTCTCCTCATTAACGTCAAAAACGATGACGTAGTTAATTAGTTTATTAGAATTGAAGAATGTGACATGTATATAAAAACAAAAAACAGTAAATATTGCCAGAAAAAGCTAAAAGTTAATACCTTTAGCCAAACATGTGATGCTGTGCATGATGGAAATGTTCAATACACATACTGCAAATTGCCATTTTATTAATTATGTAATGCATTTGCCAAAACCTGCCAACCCACGGAGATAACCACTGCACATGCTGGTCACATGACCATATTCTTTAGTGGAGGTTATCGCTGGTGAATCCCGGCAGCCCAGAATTACAAAGACTAACAAGTATTTTACGTCATACAGCCAAACAATGATGTAATAACAGTTGAAAGAAGCTCTTTAGGAGATTTCAGACAAACCCTACAGGCTCTGTTTCTACTGTGGAGTGAATTCTGTTTCACTTGATCAGTCTAAACCTGTGATTTGTGTTTTTTCTTTAATGTAGAAGCTGAAAATGTAGATTACTCACAATAATTTTATAATAAGCAGATCGTGAAACTGACGTCACACATCATAACATCTACGCTGGGTCATGTGACCTCGAAATAATTCTTGATGATGATAATAATAATGTTAAAAAATAAAGTTTTAAAGAAAAAAAAATTCAAACATACGACATTACGACAAACAAACATGACATTATCTTTTTATGTGTTGTTATAAAAGAATAACTAAATATATATAAATAAGTAAAGTTGGACTTTCCCATGGGTCTCGTTTTTTTCCAGCCTCCTGAATGAGCTCAATGAGATCTAGGAGTCAAAGGTCAAACCTCGAGAACCCCCCCGCCCCAAACACTCACACACACATAAACACACACACACACACACATATAAACCATTTTGTCATGGCTAATGAGCTGACATGCTGCGTTACTGTGTGTGTTAATCAAGTCTTTTCACGCCTAATCTCGCTCTCTCACACACACACACACACACACACACACACACACACACATGCATGCACATGTGAAAAAAATGTTTCGATGAAATTTCTAAAATACATTTTCTTAAACATTAATAACACTGTATAGCAACCAGAAATAACAACATTTATTTAAAATATTTACACTATTTAGAGTTTAATAATAAATATTAATAACGACTTTACAGCAGAATTTCATATTTATGTTAAGATAATATCACACCTTCAGTATTCAGAGTTTAACTGCACACACTTTGCATATTCAGTGCTCATGTCAGGCAGCGAGTGTGTTCACGACTTTTCTAGTACTTTATGTTAAAATCTCTTTTAAAAGAAAGATGATAAAAAATTCCTCCTCACCTTGACGTTCTCTTTCCGTCGTCTTTCTCTTCCACTTAAAGGTCACTTGATGGTGAACAGGACCTCCTGCATCGTCCCTAATGACTCACTGCATCACTTCACTTCCACTTATTCTCTACGGAGGGCCCTAAGGAGTCTGCGAGGACCAATGAGGAGAGAGAGAGAGAGAGAGAGAGAGAGAGAGAGACTGCTCATTTCATTTTGCATTTGCAAGTCAATAAATTGGTGTGTGTGTGTGTGTGTGTGTGTGTGTGTGTGTGTGTGGGCAAAGAGGCAACACTCAGTTCAATTAGCATGGAAATTATTTTAACTCACCGTAACGACTTGGGAACACACACACACACACACACACACAGAGTTGCAATGCATGTAGCTCCCTGCCAATGCTACATTTAAGCGTTAAATTGTAAAACACAGCGTGACGGAGTGTATACTCCACATGAATACATGAACTACTTTTAATGTCTGGGTTTAGAAAAGAAGCGTGTATGATCAAATCTATCAATCAATCAATCAATTCATCTATCTGTCTATCTATCTATCTATCTATCTATCTATCTATCTATCTATCTATCTATCTATCTATCTATCTATCCATCTGTCTGTCTGTCTGTCTGTCTGTCTGTCTAATTAATACCTGTGATTTATAACAAACTTTGTACTGAGTACATTTGAAAATATTTTTTGCCAGTTCAACTATGTTAAAAGTTAGAAATAAAACTAAAACTAAACATTTATAAATATTATCTAAATATAAAATACGTATATTTCAATAATAATAATATTTAAAAATATTATAATTATTATTTAACCATGCTATTATTATTATTATTATTATTATTATTATTATTATTATTATTATTTGAATAGTGACATTGTTTTCATGTCAAATTGTTGTAACCGAATCCCAAATTATTCAAGTATTTAGCATTTATGACATTTCTATATAGAACGCAAACCCAATTTAATGTCAGCTGGTATGGTTTTTAGGTTAAACATTCTTTAAATGCATATTTTAAAATAGTGGACAATTCTTTTAAACTTTCATTTAAGATAAAGTAAAAAAGAAAATTCTGGCATAAATGTATTTATTTTTAGTTTGGACTTTTTAGCTAGTATTTAAAAATATTAAATTAGTTTAATAATTAAAGATGCAATTAAATATTTATTTGTGTAGCGCTTTAAACAACGGACACTGTAGCAATGCAGCTTAACAGAAGTATCAAAGTCCATTGAATTGATACTTAATTATGAGTTCATTCATTTACAAGAGTATCACAGCTGCCAAATTAATGTTTTTACCCCAAATTTCACAGCAGTGCTCTCTTCTTTTACAGGCTCATTTGCACTGTTTCTTGAACAATATTTCTTTTTCTCTTTCTTTTTCTAAAAGAAAAAATTATTCCCATTTCAACATTCACTCAAGTAACATATATAAATTGGTATGTTTAGTTTATACTAATTAAATAGAATTAAGTCCATTACAAACTTAATATTTAGTAACAAAGATATAAATATGTAAAAGGTGCACAAGGACAGAATCAGTTTCCTTTTGACTTCCCTTACATTGTGGGAAAAAATGTTGCTTGAGCATAAAGTGTGAAATTTGGTGTGACGCTCAGAGTGTGTTACGAGAGCAGTGATTAACCGGTTAACTTCACGTTAAATTTTACGCAAGCGTAAAAGGAGTCAGAGCAGATGTTTTTCTCCCTCCGTCGGTGCCCCTTGTTCCCTCCCTCCTTCACTCGCTGCCTATTCACAGGATAATTCCAACGTCTCTGGGTCCTTTCTTCTGCTCGGTCCGGCTGCTTAGCGCCTTGTCGCGATCTGTCACAGCACGCTCCATTAGTCCTAGAAAAAAAGGCAAACGGTCCACAGGAATCCGAGGCCAGAGCTTGAGAGAATGTATTAACTAGCATAACTAATGTGTAAGAGCGCATACCAGGGTCAAAGGTCAAGGATTGTGCACCAACACGACAGCGACAAAGGCGCGCTAGCTAGCGTAAAAATAGATTTGCTACGCGGTGTAATCCCTACGTGGTTGTGAGGATACGGATTTTAGAGCAACACTATCATCAATTCTCCAAATCTAAACCATGAAGATGTTCCACACAGCGTCCAGTGAACAGCAACGAGTATTTTTCCTCTTTTTACATTTTTTTTTCACAAGCTAAATCAAGCTAGTACAAAAACTCACTCTGCGCAGAAATGCTGTTCAACTAAATGTTAGCTAAGCTAGTTACTCAACTATTTGAGCGTGAACCTAGTATTGTTTAGTAAACTTATTATAAAAACATGATATCATTATTTATAGTTAGAGTTGTTTTTATTGAACATTTGAGACATTCTTATCAAACAGTTTTACTGTAACGGGGCTAAAAAGTTAGCCATTTAGCAGCAACTCAATATATATATTTTTTCTAAGCTCCATTAAGCAAGTAGCCAGTTTTTTCCCTGTAAAGAAAAAATGAAAAATGCAAGTGCTCATGCACTTAGGGAACGGAAAAAAAAAATGATGAAACAATAAGCATTTTAATAACTCACTTTTCTTAAAGTGAAAATAACAGTTAAGTCCTTTCATGTACACCTTATTCAAGTGATTAAAATGTTGGATTTTTTGTAAATGTTTAATTAAAAAAAAATTTTTATCCTAAATACTGTATATTTTAATTTAATCATGTTAACTGGATAAAATATATGAAACATTATATACTTAATTTATTATAATAAACATAAATAATTATTTATGCTTGTATTTAATTGTTCTACATTGTCTAATTTTATCTGGAAATGTATTTCATGTAGAATATATCAAACTATATACTGTATATAGCAAATACAGTATGCACCAAAATATACAGTACTGAAATGACTATCAAAATGACCTTGTTGTCATCTCTAAGTTTATTCCTCTTGAAGGAAAAATAAAAACGCACAGAATCGGCTACCTTTTTCAAAATCGGTCCCCACTCATAACCCCTTCTGTATGAGCGGAAAGAATACTCAACTATAAATACTCAACTTCCTTTTCACTACTGGGAACAAGTGTGTTTGGAGCTATGCCCCGTCGACAAACACACATGCGCATCCGAGAGTTTCAGTATTGTATATTTTGCCCCATATCGTATTTAAAATAACATTTTGTTGCTTTGCAGCCTGATCAGGGGAAGCTTATCACCTTTTCAATGGCATACAAAGCAATTTGACCTTCGCCTGTGATCAGCTTGGGTCATTTTGATTAGCTCAGCATGAAAAGCTGAAGCATTTCAGTCTCTCTCTCTCATTCAGAGTCAAAAGATCTCTGGGATAAAGTTGTGCACAGGCATAAGATACGTCTGGTGGAAATCCAGTACAGCTCACAATCCAAATAACACCATTCCGACAGTGAAGGATGTAGGTGGTAATATCCTGTAATGGTGGTCTTTCTCTGTAGCAGGGATTGAAGCACTTGTCAGGATAGAAGGATAAACGGATCGGGGAAAATACTGTCAAATTCCTGTGGAATGCCTCCTGTGCTGCCTTCTGCCAGAAAGTTGTTGTTGTACTTATCTCATCCTATATTAAATGTGAGCATGTTTGAGTGTATATGGATGATCATGTGGACCTTGATCTCCTTCATCTGATCTCCTCTTCAGTTAGTTGGGCTTATATGGTTTCGATATACTGTATTATTCAGAGGAGAGGAGGAATATATTGAAACTACGTAAGCCGAACTAACTGAAGCATTTAGTATAAAGGGTATTTAGTGAAGGTCATCCTTTACTCTCTTTCTTCACTTCCTGAAGGAGGTTGTGAGCTACACGAGGTTTCTCTTTATCCCAGAAAGCTTAAAAAAGCTCTACAACAAGTATTTTCTAACAAGCAACAAAATCCTGCTTGTGGACATTACCTTATTCACACTCTGTTTTTGTCATGCCTCTAAACTTACTATACATGTGTCTAATGAAGATGAATATTACTATATGATGCTGTGAACCATAAGCATTTCTTTATTTTACTCAGCTTCATTTTTCACTCTTAGCTTTATAATTATGTGAAGTCACGAATCTAAATTGTTGGTATGCGACGCATGGTAAAGTTTGAGTAGCCTTGTTATTAAAATTAAACATAGTTTTCTGTTGACTTTTAGTTGTTCATGCTCTGAGTGGTCCACTTGTGTATGTCCCACTATGAACTCCATTAGACCTCTGAACGTGTACTGTAGTTTCTTCCAATAAGCTGTCAGCAGCAGATTCTTTATATCATACAGATCTACCACAGCCATCTAATCTCCTGGTGATCTTTAGGATGTCCACATGTGGACAGTGAGTGATTTCCAAATGCTAACTTACAAACACATGTTGGACCTCAGGCAGGTCAGGAGAGCAGAAGGATTTGGAATCAATGGTAAGCAGGATACTGTGTAATAACTTGTGTATGTGTGTAAGGCACACTAGATGGCACCATATACCTGATCTATCCAAGTGCACTTTCATGTTAAAGTGTGTGGCGTAGGTCCAACTGCACACACACACACACACACACACACACACACAAACAGACATTTCCTCTCCAGCATTCTCTCTCTCTCTCTCTCGCTTAGTGAATAAGACGAAAACACTGTTTGTCATGTCAAAACACAGCTTGTCATGTTAACAAGAAACCACAAAGCATACATACCTCTTTCTTGAACATCAGAATGTCAGAAAACTTCAAATTACAGCTTTGCCTTTAATGTTTAAAAAGCATTGACACTAGAGACTCCTTCCATGCATGTTAAATGAAAAATACAGAAAACTTTAACATATCAACGAGTCAACAACACTGTTACTATAGAAATTATAACTTATTAGAATGAGCACGTTTATCATTTTTTAATAGTTTTTATAAAATCTAAATAAATATTTACTAATTCCCACTAATATCCAGTAATTCCTAATGCTAATTAGTAGAATTTATACAACAGTAAGGTCTGACCAAGTAATCCGATTGGACGAGAAGCATTCTACGAGTGCTGATATAGAGCATAACAGCTCTGGGATGTTTAACTACTGTATATGTATTACTCCAAGTCACATATGTTCTACAATAGTTAATTACACTAACTGTCAGTCGCAGCATGGATGAAAGTTGGTGTGTATGGTCCACAGTACTGAAGAGAGAGCAGATCCCTGCCCAAATCCACTTTCAAAACCAGTTACAGAAGCACTTTCAGCAAGAACACACATGTGATGTAATGTCATCGTACTATCCTACCGTCGTCCTTAAAAACTGCTTCTACCTTGTTCCGAATTGCCTCTCAACCATCTAGCGAAGCTGATATTCTAAAGTGGAATAAGTGGAAATATAAAGTGAATCTCGAAAGTTTCTCAGGACTGTCCTCCACCTCACCTTCTCCTCACCTTTTGGCTACATACTTTAGTACCGGTAAGAATAAAACTACAATGTAAAAACTCCAACTAGATAAATGTTGATTAAATTAATACTGTATTGTTGGCCCAACTTCTTACAGTGGTATTTGTTGAGACAACAAGTAACATTGTGTACTTGAAAACTTTGGAGATACAGACTGAATAAACAAAAAAAATCGAGTTGAGCCAGCAATTTACCTTCCCTGAGATGCAATCAAGTGATTTATTAGATTGTTTTCATTGTTTTATTTGTTTCATTTCTTCCTATAGAAAAACGCTCACTTGAACCAACTACATTAATGGGCTAAAATGGGAGACAACTTACTATTTTAAAAAGTTGGGCTAAGTCAACCCTAGAAAAATACAATTAATTGTGGCCACAAGCAATACTACTTGAGCTGACTTAAATATTTGAATTTTTGAGTCAACTTAAGATTTTAAACTGGGTACATGTTGTGTCAACTAAACAGCACTGTGAAATATGTGAAATATTTTGTTTGGCCAGCAAATTTCTCTAAAAGTTGCGTTAACTTAAAAACTTTTTTATGTTGAGGCAGCTTTTTTTTTTTTACTGTACTTTTTACTTTTACCCATGTTAAACTGATGGTTGCTGTCGGTCGCCAGCTCCGCCCAATCATAGACCTACTACTTGAAAAAAGAACAGTGCATTACTGTAAATTAATTCATCGATTTCAGATGAGAAACAACAGGTCAGGAAACATGGGAAGTTGAGGATTGGATTAAACAACACAAATGGGACAATTAAATGCCGGGAAAACAGTAGGTCGCTGTAAATAATGCAGAGCAGATGAACAGCGTCAGGTAACGGGCTGAGGCAAGAAGTACATTCTGAAATGCTTTGCACAATAAGGGGGAATTTGTAACAAATCGTGTGTAACTTTCAAATTTTAAGAACACAAGCACTTAAGAACATTGAACTGTAAAAAAAATATGCATTGTATGGCTCATTTACTGATGCATTTTATGTTAAATCCTATTCCACACCAATTGCATCACAGCTCATGCACATTGCCAGGATTATTAATTATAATATGCAAACATACACTAAAAGTTTTAGAACACTTGCAAATTTCTTTTTTTTTTTTTGTTTAGTGATTTATTTTCTACATTCTACAACAATACTGGGGATTTCAAAACTATAAAATAACACATA
>JAOVVA010000054.1:793885-804269 GCA_028565275.1 Leiocassis micropogon | reverse complement strand
AACATGAGATGTTGATTTTATATATTCTGTTTGATTAGATATGTGTGTGATGTTATTTTAATTATGTCTTTTTATATAATTTTATTATTTATGTGAAGCACTTTGGGGCATTCCTGTTGTTAAAGTGCTATACAAATAAAGTTGAGTTGAATTGAGTTGAGATATAATAGAATATATAATATATAATCTATGATATACAGTTGGCATGAATGTCACCTGACTGTGCAGCTGCTTTCTATTTCTGCACACTGATTCTGATAAATTTATGCAAATTGTCCAGATTCCAACACAACCCTGTCTCCTTACGCTAATAAATGTTGATATGGCAATATATTGCAGATTTAATTTTTATTAAGTGCAGAAAAAACGCACTAGAGAACATAACACATAGTAGTATATTAGATTATATGATGAACAACTTTTTGTGATTAAAAAAAAAAATTATGATTAACAACTATTTTTTACAAAAATCCACTGCGCAAATGTGTGAGTGCTTGTGTTTTAAAGATTTCTCCCCATCCTGAATTGCGTTTACACGTAGTTCTATCACCTCTATTTTTATTTACATTGACTGTCACACCACCACATTAATTTCCATTCCGCTTTTGTTCACGAGGTCTTGCTCTGATAAACATCCTCTATGAGGAAAATTTTTAAATCAAGGACGTTTATTAAAGTCATTTTTCTTCACGCTTAAACCGATCGTTAGAGCATAATGCGCTCTCCGTGCGAGGCTGAATGCTTTTCATTGATTGACTGTCTCAAAAGCCTCCAAATAGAAAAACGCTCTGACCTGCTTTCAGCTCCACAGGAGTCGGTCACTCGTCCCCTTCCTCCTGCTCTAGTGCACACTTTGGAGTGAGCTTAGCTTAGCTTCAGTCCTGCTTTTAATGCTCTCTCTAACCCTAACCCTAACGCTCTCTTTCTGGGTCAAAATTTTTTGAAAGAATCTGGTATAGTAACTAATTAAAAGTATAGCACACTTAGCATGCTAGCACATTAACAGAGATCCACGTCTGTAAATAATTTAAGTATTAATAAGATAGCTAATGAGCTTAGCCTCTGAGAGCACATGCAGCTTAGTACAGTTGCTAGTAAAATATATAGCATACTTAAAGCTAGGTAATTAGCTAGACATGCTAATGTAATATACTAGGTAATATAAAGGAAGAAGACAATCTTAGCGTGCTAGGACATTTAATCATCGTTAAATAGGGTGCTATTTTTCCATTTTATATATGTTACAATACAGATTCTGAAACCATGGTTAAGTTTAGTAAGCTAGCGAATTAGGTAGCCTGCTGCTACTGCATGTACCAGATTAAACATGGGATAAAATAGAATAATGGCTATGGTGATTTGATTGTTTATTTAAATCAATGTTTCATTTGTGTGTTGAATGTACTTCAGTAAAAATAAGTTATTAATGTGGCTACTGTAATTAGCTAGACATGCAAATTACACATGCTACTGAAAATGTTCGGTTTGCAGTGAAGCTCAGCGACGCTATGACAATTTTATCACAGGACAAAATTATTATTTTGATTCATACACATTCACATTTTATACAAACTTCCATAATTCTTTTGATTGTTTAAAGCTGCTTTGCCACAATGACAATTGTTAAAAGTGCTATACAAGGAATGAGAATTCAGAATGTAGGAGCAGGTAGAACCGAACGAGCAGATTTAAAATGAATAAATATTAAACAGCTTTTATTGATATCTGTAATGTCAGTGTGTTGAGCTGCACATGAGATGCAGATCCACTCAGTGGTTTAATGTGTGCATTACCTCATCGTTTGCATTGCAAACCATCCAGACATCAGCATGTCAAATCTGCATGGCTTTGGATGATTGATCTCCCTAATCTAGTTGCCTACATTGATTGGTTCAATAAGACACTTGAGTCTAATTTTCATATACTGTATATAAGAAGTTCTTAGTCAGCTTAACGTGGATGGAAAATTATCATTAAACATTTTTGGGATATGTTAGTAGATCACTATTTAGCTCACTGCTAATGATCTGACAAAGAATATCAGAAAATGTGTCTAAGAACTTAGATCAGGTAAGAACTTTAGATAGATTTGCCTAAAATCCTCAGAAGAATGAGGAACTCCAGAATAACTTGTCTACAAACATAAAAACAGTTTGGCTATAGATAATTTATGAATCAATACTGTAAAATAATTTTGGAAGAACCTTAGGAATTAGAAATTAAGAGGAACTCAACTAAACAAAAAAAATCTTTGGGAAAGAAGAAGGTTAGTGTCTGAAAATATTTAGGATTGTGCCTCGTGAGTTCTTAAACCTTGAATACTAATTCAGAATTTTCTACCACAAGGTAATAAAAGCACTTCTAATTTAGAAGCATAGTCAGTAAGTCATGCTGTTTCTCCTCCTTTTTTAGATGGACACGGAAATCTCGACCTGATGGATTAACGAATATACTCTTCCAGCACACGTGGATTGTCCTTGATGGACGGATAATTTGCTTACAGGTTTATGTGATTCCTGAAGCAGGTTTACTGCTGGATATTCATTGCACAATGAGAACTTGTCTGATTTTGTTAGCATGGCTTTACCTGTGGGTGGAAGCAAAAGGTGTGCTGAGGACTACAAGGGGACTAAGCCAAGAAACATGGAGCCAGATGAGAGCAGACCGAGGGCCAGAGGTGCTCAGACGCTCCAAACGAGGGTGGATGTGGAACCAGTTCTTCCTGTTGGAGGAATATACAGGAAATGATGATCAGTATATTGGAAAGGTATGATGGGAATCTTCTTGCTGTTTCTTGTTTCTATTTTTTTTTTTTTTTAAATAGTTCAGGGGTTGAATTCACATTACAGCAGTCTGGCACAGTTTCAAACATTTGTTTAAAGTTTGGCTTCATTCCCTTCCCTCCTCCATCTCCTCCATGACAGCTGTTGGAACTGTATTTACATTTGAATTTACATTACAAAAAAACTGAGGCCAAACGTTATTGCTTACTTGTGTAAACTTCCAAAGATCTGCATGGCTCGGCAATACGTGCACAGAATTCGGATTTGACCTCAATTCAAAACTGGCCAAAATTTTAAGACATGCTTAACTTAATAAGAATAAAAAAAAAAAAACTGATTAAGGAAGTCAGAAATGCGCTAATTCAACTGGATGAGATAAAAATTCTTGGGTAAAAGCTTTTTTTAGAGAATATTTTAGAATGTTTAGAAGGACTTGGCTTTATCTCGATTCGGCTATGGTGGATCTTTGACTGAAAATGTTGGAAATCCACATGGTCTTGAATGATTGATCTCCCTAATCTAGTTGCACACATTGATTGGTTCGATAAGACACTTGAGTCTAATTTTCATATACTGTATATACGAAGTTCTTAGCCAGCTAAATACGGATAGAAAATTATTGTAAAAAGATAAAAGTAAAGAAGATTTAAACGGAAAGAAGAATTTTCCTATGGACTTTTATACAACCATAAAAAAAATGTTGACTGGTATAAAGAAAATGTGACTTCAAACTTCATATTTTCTTGGCTAAAATTTCAGAAGAATTTGGCCAAGAACCTCAGCAAGATTTGATTAAAATCAGAAGAACTTGATTTCATCCTGATTTTTATCCTTTTAACCTTAAAATTTACCTAAGAATAATTTATTCAAGAATTACCAAAATAACTCTTCAGTAAGTGAAGAAATGTCAGAAAAATGTAGCTAAGAATCTCATATGACCTTGGACAAAAGCAAATCTAAAGAACTTGGCTTTATCCTGGTCAGGGTCATGGTGGATATGGAGCCTAGAATGTGGGTAGCGACTTTAGATCAATTTGGCTAGAACCTCAGAATAATTGGCTAAAAACATCAGCAGAACTTGATAAGAACTTTGGTGCTATCCTTGTCAGGGTCACAGTGGTTCTAGAGCCCATCCGGAAAGGCACTAAGCTAGAAACTGTCACAGGGAAACATTGTTTCCAAGCTTTGGATTCATTTACTGAAGAACTGTCAGGAGTGATGTGATTTGGCAATGTGGTCTGTTCAGAGGTAGTATAGGGAAGCCGTAGGATGGTTCAGCCCTAACAAGATGATATTTACACACTTGTGAAATTCTTATTCAAATCAGGTTGTCCAGTCACAGGATGCGGTTCTCAGATCATGCATCATGGATGAAGACTCACCACTGCCCTCTGGTGGACTCGAGAGTCAGGATTTAAGAAAGAATAGACTAAGAACTAATGATTGTAGTATGTTATAATTTTCTTAGCTGATTGTATGGCTATCTTGGTAGCATTATGATCGAAGCTAGCTAATTTGTTGTAAGTATAGCTAAATGTAGCATTATAAGTTAACTATTTAGTTTGTTCAGAGATTGTTTCCCACATGCTCTGGGATATGAGGAGGAAATGAAACATTAAGGACAGGATGTATGGCTGCTGATCCCAAACACAGTGGGAAGAAAAGTAAAATCAATTCTGAAGCCCCAGTGCAGATTCTAATGCACTCCTGATCAATTTATATTGGAAATGTAATTATACGATCCATAGGAAAAGTGATGCACAGACACTTGGAGAAAAAAAAGGCGATTTCACTTTTCTGCCTTCTTATCTTTAGCGAGTAGAGCTAATGTTGTGTGAGAGAGAAGCAAATGGCATCATTTAGCTTATCGTATTAATACTGGCTGTGTTCCAAATGCAAGTTTAGCTAAACTCGTAGAGTTACAGCTAGCTAAGTTATCGGTCAACACTGAATTGCGCCACATGGGCCATCGATAGCGTCTCCCTTTAGCATTTAGCAGCAACACTTACAGTAAGTCTAATTTTTCATCCGGCTCCAACTAATAGATTTGTTTAAGGACAGCGGCGTGATAAATGAGTTTGCTATAGTTAGCCGTGAGGAACGTGAATTAGGACACTGCACACAGGTGACTATCTGTCTAGTGTTCGCTCCCTCATGAATACACTTATACGGCCGCTGGGAGTTTAGATTCTATATGAATATCATTTAATATAGCGCTCTGAGGAAGATATCTCCGAGCAATTTAGGGCAGTCTGCCGAAAGGAAGTGTCCTAAAAGACTCTTATAACCTTTCTGTAAACACCAGTGCATGCACGGGCTCAAAACAGGGCTATCTTTGGCTACAAACTGAATCATTTACTTTACTTACATAGTCATAGTCATAGTTTTACAGTATATTTAGTGATAACCTGCGCCTAACAGGTTTGGTCAAAATCACTTGTGTCTGTCCAGCTGCACTCGGATAAAGACAGAGAGGACGGGAAGGTGAAGTACGTCCTTTCTGGAGAAGGAGCGGGAACCATATTTGTCATCAATGAGAACTCGGGTGATCTTCATGCCACGAGGAGGCTGGACCGCGAGGAGAAAGCGTCTTACACTCTGAGCGCGAAGGCGGTGGATAAAGCGACAGGTCGAGACCTCGAGGGTCCGTCAACATTCACCATCAAAATCCACGACATTAACGATAACGAGCCCAAGTTTACTCAAGACCCCTACATCGCCTCTGTACAGGAAATGGCTGACGTCGGTGAGGCATCAGCCAATCACTTCACAGAGCAGTGACAACGTCGCTCCATAGTGGCCTGTCTGTCTGTCTGTCTGTCTGTCTGTGCATGTGATTTGAAGATATACCTTTTCACTTGTCTTCATTTATGTGCCTGTCTTTCAATCCTTCTATCCGTCTGTGTAGCTGTCCAGTTTTGTCTTTCTTTCTTTATTTCTGCCTGTATGACTGTCTATCTGTCTCTCTGTTTATCCATCTATCTTCTAGTCTGTCTATATTTATACTTCTGATGCAATTTCTGTATGTTTGTTTATTTGGATTTCCATTTCCATTTCTTTTTCGCTCTCGCTCTCTCTGATTTTTCAATCCTGTTTGTTTCTATATCGACCCGTCTGTCCGTCCGGACCTTTTAGCAAGACAGTGTTATCTCATACAGAGAGCAAGAGGTCATGTGACTTTATCACAGTGTACTGATTTGTCTCGCACGTTAATCTCATATGCTAACTGCTAATTTGCTCATCAGTTAACAGGCTCGATTATTGTACATTAGTTATGGACATGGAGTAATGAGCTCAGAAGAAAGAAAACGCTTTATACTAAAGCACCCACACACAGACACATATATTTGTGTGTGTGTGTGTGTGTGTGAGCTGTGCCATCTGTTCCTGTCACCAGGCTTCATCACCCAGACAAAGTGTGGCCCTGTGTAGTCTTTATACAAAAGTCATTTAAATTCCGTGCTGAGTTAATTTTTGTGAATGTGAACAGAGTGAAGTGAGGAATGTCAGTGACATGAGACTATGTGAATTTAGCTGTGTTTAGCTTTGTTTTTGTTCAACTAAATTCTGAAAATTGTTGAGATGCAATGGGTTCAATTTAGACTCCAACAGATGTACACTCCCAACAACATACTGTTAACTGGCTATAATTAGCACAGCGCTAATGGGTTGCATGGAACAATAAGTGGCCTTATTTACTTTCCCTCCATGATGATTTCATCGTAGCAACCGCTCATATACAGAATTTTATTTAAATTTTAAACACACAAATTGGTGATATACTGTAGGAAAACTCCCAGCACATACTGTACTAGTGTCAGCCAATTAGACCAAGCTGTACCACTCTCAGCCAATCAGAATACAATGTACCGCTCTCTGCCAATCAGGACACACTTCACTGCTCTCAGCCAATCAGAACAAACTGCACTGCTCTCAGCTAATCAGAGCACGCTGTACCCTTCTCAGCATATCAGGACCAACACTCCCCGTCCCCCTCCAACTGCTCTCAGCCAATCAGAAGACTGCACTGCTTTCAGCAGACCAGAATATACTGTTCTGCTTTCAGCCAATCAAATCACATTGTACTGCTCATTGTCAGTCAGAACACACTCTGCTTCTTGCAGCCAATAATATGACATGTCACCCCATAGTCCTTTAGCCCATCAGTACACACTATACTACTCTTAGCCAATCAGAACACAGTACTTCTTTCAACCAATCAGAACAAACCGCCTTTCCGTGATATTTAAGTATTACACATCAGTGTTTCCATTATAATTTGAATGAATTTGTTATGCACACTTTACTTTGCATATGTACTTACTGATGCAAAGCCAAAAAGGTAACGACCTTCAGTCACTATGTCGCTCACTCTTAGAGCACGTCCCAAACCACACGTCCTATTTACTATCTAGGCCTCCATCCGTCCACTGTAGACGTCTCCCAAACCACACAACCTATAATTCTCTCTTCTTTTTTCTCCTTCACACTCAGGTACGCTCGTTGTCCAGGTAACGGCAACAGATGCTGATGATGCCATGTATGGAAACAGCGCCAAAGTTGTGTACAGCATTCTGCAAGGACAACCCTATTTCTCTATAGAGCCAGAGACAGGTCAGTGACATAAGAGTAATGATTAGTGATATATACCCAACAGTCATAGAAGACGCTTTAGTCATGTACCATTGCTGTACCTCTGTGCTGTGGTTCAGGGATCATCAGGACAGCTCTGCCCAACATGAAGCGTGAAAACCGTGAACATTACCAGGTGGTTATTCAGGCTAAAGATATGATGGGACAGCTGGGTGGTTTGACCGGGACCACCACAGTCAACATCACACTGGTCGATGTCAACAACAACCCACCCCGATTTACCCAGGGTGAGTGAAAGTGCATGTGTGTGTCTCACCATTAAAAATATCTAGGGCTAGATTTAATTCCCTAGACCTAGAAAAATTTCTGTCATGACATGAGCAAGAGATCATGCTTTCTTTGGTGTCAGTCAACTGGCTTTGCTGAAACATGCAGCTACAGTATGTGTCACCAGTGTAGACGTGAAAGACAATACTTAAAAATACCAAAAAGTGGCATATATGGTATAGGAGAAAAAAATGCAATGGGCCTAGAATAGAATCTTGTGGAACAACTTTACATTTGTTTTCATAGAGTTGTCACCTTTTACATTTACAAGCTGAGCAGTCAGTCAAATAAAATAGATAATGAGAAAGAGGAATTCCGTTAACTCCAATAATTTTTTTTGTAAATGTCAAGTGTCTTGAGGAAACTGCACTGAGATTAAATAAGAGAAACAACAGATGCCACCCTGACCATAGAGTTCAACAATTAGGGCATTTACTTCTTAAACCAATACTTTTGGTACTGGTTAAAGTTTACACACTATATCAAAATAAACACACATTGTGGACTTTAGTCCCAAATTCATTATATGCAGAAGGCCCGGGTTCCATTCCCAGGCAATGCCCAAACCCCAGCCACTGGATACAGTGCCGGTCCCAAGCCCAGATAAAATGAAAGGGTTGGGTCAGTAGGGGCATCCGGCATAAAAACCTGTGGCAAGTTGTTGTGCAGATCAGTTGGTCTGCTGTGGCGACCCCTCAACGGGAGCAGCCGAAAAACGATCAACATTCATTATACAGGTCTAAATATACGTGGTGATTTGGAACATAGCCACAGAAAAGCTTCACTGAAACTGCTGAAGTGTGTGGTTTGGGGTGCAGTCCAGATCTTTAACTTTTGATGATGTCACTATGGTGTTCCTCAGGTGTGTACCACTTCACTGTCCCAGAGGTGGCTGAGGTGGGTAGTGAACTGGGTGTGGTCAAGGCTACGGACGCAGACGTTGGCAAGAATGCTGAGATGAGCTACAGAATCACAGATGAGCAGGACACGTTTCAAATCAGTACGAACCCCACCACACAGGATGGAGTGCTCATTCTGAAGAAGGTAGGGATCATTACAAGTGAGGCAGGACTGTAAAAAAAAACAGTGTCTATATAATAACTAGCTAACTGATAGGGCTTTGTCTTAGATATGAGAATAATTTTTTTTGTTGTTGTTGTTGAATTCTTCATTTTGATTGGGAAATTGGTTAATTGGTTAATTTTCTGTAGCTACCTCTCTGATTTAATAATGTGTAATTGCTTATCTAATTATAATTGTTATTTTATCTGTTGCTCAGCCCCTGGATTATGAGAAGAAGACGTCATACACACTCAGCATACAGGTGGAAAACGTGTACCTGGACCCTCGGTTTCACATGTCCGGGGACTCTGCCATTGTGAAGGTCACTGTAGAGGATGTTGATGAGCCGCCGGTTTTTAAACACCCTGCCTACGTAATGGAGATCAGAGAGGATGCCCAGATTGGAACAGCTATTGGAGCCGTCAGTGCTGCAGACCCGGACGCTGAGCGCAAACCTGTCAGGTATGTTAAAAAGTTGTATTATACCAAATTCCAAATTTAACATAGTCTCCAAAAAAAAAACATTTCACTGTAAAAGGGTATAAAGCTGAGTTCATGCAACCAAATGATGAAAATTATTTTTAAGTGGTTATCAGTAAAATAATAGTTTAATGTAGATACAGCTCACAGCAGTGTTATAGCAGATTAGACGATATAACAGCAGATTAGATCAATCATGTTAGGAAGCTTTAATTATACAGTATTAGATTACAATGTAGAACATAATTTTATACTTTAGTAAATAATATAAAAGAACGTATAGTTAGAGTGTGTAACAGTATATTAGATACAATATTAGATTCAATTTGATTAGATTAGTATAATATTAAGATTAATCATGTAATAGTATACAGTGGAACCTTGGATTACGAGCATAATTCGTTCCGGAAGTGGGCTCGTATTCCAAAACACCCGTAAATCAAAATTTCCCCAGAAAAAATAATGAAAACTCAAATTATTAGTTTCACAGCCCCAAAAAAATAAATACATAAAATAATTATTACAAAAAATAAAGTAAAAATAAAACTAATTAACCTGCACTTTACCCTTAAAAACAGTAAAAATAAATCCCGACAGATAAGTGTTTCCGTTTATGTGCGCAGGCGCTGTGTGTGTGTGTGTGTGTGTGTGTGTGTGTGTGTGATGACACTAATGACACACGCGGGAGCGCGTACTAACGGCATCACTACTGTAAAGTAAAACAAACAAACAAATAAACCTGCACTTTACCTTTGAAAAGAATCGCGACAGAGCAGTGTTTCTGTGTAGAGCTGAGTGTGTGTGTGTGTGTGTGTGTGTGTGTGTCAAATTACGTATGTGCACACACATAACGAGTGTCAAATTACGTCAAATTACGTGTCAAATTACGCGTGTGCACACACATAATGACAGAGAGGGAGAAATGGATCTTTAACCTCTTTAATGAGACTTTCTTTTGCTTTACACGTGCACACACACATGTTATGAGAAACAGTACACGCGTGCTGTACACGCGCTTACAAACACAAAATAAAATATGTTTTACACACACACACAGACACGCACACGTGGTCACAGTGTTATAGTAAACAGTACACGCGTGCACGGATGTTGATTATACCAGTAAGAGACGAGCACTA
>JAOVVA010000054.1:783627-793785 GCA_028565275.1 Leiocassis micropogon | reverse complement strand
GCTCGTTTTTCAAGTCAAAATTTATTAAAAATCTTTGCTCGTCTTGCGGAACACTCGCAAACCGCGTTACTCGTAATAAGAGATTCCACTGTATATTATAATATATATATCATAACCACCGTTACTCGCAATTCAAGGTTCCACTGTATATTATAATATGTATATTATAACAATTAAATATATTATAATATATAATATAGCAATCAAAATTTCATATAAGTAGCCTGAAGTATAAAGTGGTAGATGGTATAATATATTAGAATATACAATATTAGATTAGATTGGAATAGATTAGATTAGACTGGAGTAGATTAGAGAAGAAAATATTAGTAAGGACACTGGATTAAATTACTGCAAATAACATTTTTAATATAGTATTTGAGCATAAAATAGTTGATTCCAATGTATAATAATAGATAAAATGATAAAATATTAGATTAGATTGTAGTACATTATATTATAGCAAGTAAGGTTGTATAACAATATGTTAAATTGGATTAGATAAATTTTATTATATAACAGTACTCTAGATTATATTGTTGCAAATTAGATTTTATAATAGAATCTTGAAGTATAGAACAGTAGATTAAATGACTAATTATTAGATTAGAATACTAAAAAGTATGTTACAATATATTACAGAAGGTTAGATGCAATATTATATTTTAGATTGTAGCACATTATATTGTATTTTATTGTAGGTGAGATTGTATAACAGTACAGTATTAAATTGGACTTGCTGTAATTAGATTAGACAATAGTATATTCAATTATGTAATAGATCAATAAAACATTAGTATATTGTATTATATTAACAATATAATATAAAAAAAATAGAATTAAATTGTTGCAAATTAAATTTGATGAAAATAGATTATTTTCAAAAAAATTGAATATACAATATTAGTTTAGATTACAAATTAGTAGATTGCATTATACTATATATTAGATATAAAAGTAGATTCAATTATACAATATAAGACAAGATTGTTATTTGTTATTATATTCTATTGTAGTAGATAAGATTGCATAATAGTAAATTAGATTATAGATTATTAGATTGGATGAATCGGTAATAGTAGGTTTAATTGTTAAATTGTACATTGGTTTAGATTACTGCGAATAAAATTTAAAAATAAAAGATTTGAGCATAAAATAGTAGATTAGGTTGTATAATAATAGATTAAATTATGCAATCATCTTATCATAGGTAAGTTGTCATAACAGTAAATTAGACTGGATTCGATAGATAAGATAGTCATAAGTGTACACTTACATCATTTGGCAGACGCACTTATCCAGAGCGACTTACATTTTATCTTATTATACATTTGAGCAGTTGAGGGTTAAGGGTCATGCAAAAGGACTTCCCACTGAGTTACCCCTGACCCAACTATATTAATTTTATAATCAAATATTGAAGTATAAAACGGTAAAATAGATTACCAATTATTAGATCAGTAATATAAAATATGTTAAATTATATTATAGTAGGTAGGATGTAATATAGATTAAATTCTGCAATATTAGATGTGTAGTGGTAAATATTATCTATTATATGAGTCTGTGACTGTATAACAGTAAATTAGAATATACAGTATTAATTTGGATTAGATTGAATTAGATAATACAAATAAAATTTTATAATAGTAGATTTGGGTATAAAATATCAGATTAAGTAGATATAAGTAGATATTGAATATTAGATTTATTATAATATTATAGTAGGTATGTTGTATAACTGCAGATTAGGGTCTATCTTATTAGAGTAATTAAAAGTAAGTTAATTATGTAATAGTACATTGGATTAAATTACTGCAAATTAAATATTATAATAAGAGATTGGACGGTGAAATAAAATAAGAATAAATGAGAATATGCAATATTAGATTAGATTTACAAATAGTCCATTAGATTATATTACATTAGGTTAGATTATACATATAGTGTATGACCTATTTTTTTTCTATAACAGTAGAGTAGATCAAGTTAGAGTGAGCACATCCGATATATAATTACTCATTTATACATTTTATTTCTGTTATCAGAAAATGGAACATTTTAACCCTTAATTAGCAAGATTTGAGAAATTGAGCAAAATGTCCAGTTGTATTTGCCGATTTTAAATCTGTGTGTGTGTGTGTGTTGTGGACAGGTACATGATAGACTGGCACACAGATATGGATCATGTGTTCAACATCCACCCGAATAATGGCTCGCTCTTTATCTCACGCTCTCTGGATAGAGAGGAAAAAGCCTGGCACAATGTATCAGTGCAGGCTGCTGAACACAGTATGTCCTTTTATTCTCTTACATATTGTATTTTATACCACATTATACTCGATCAGTTTTAGAAATGATCATTATTGTTAAAGATGTATGAGTTCCTTTTAACATACTCAGCACTGTTTAACTGTACAGTTAGAATGGCAATGATTTCAAAAAGCACTCTCTGTCACCCAGATCAGGATGGGTTCTGTTGTGAGTCCGGTTCCTCTTAAGGATTCTTCCTCATGTCCCTTTTGTGCTATTTACAACCACAAATCCCAGCTGTTTGAGAAATTTCCCTGAGGACATGGTTGTTTAAGACATAGGAAGCTCCTCACTGTTTAAAGTCAAAGTACTTATACTGTATGTAAAACCAGGGGTCGAGGTCCTGAACCCAGAAAAGTCCAGAATCCAGAACCCTGGGAATCGACATAGGCAGCTGCTTAACCTGACTCTGACTATGAGTAACTTTCCCTGATTTTACGACTGTAAAGATCTGTAATATTCTGTAATAAGAATTAAAACTGCTCTTACACGTCAGACGTCTCTCTTGCAGACGGTCTGATCGGTCACGTGCCCGTCTACATCAAAGTTCTGGATGTTAATGATAACGCACCCACCTTCGACATGACATACGAAACGTTCATCTGTGAAGACACCAAAGTGGGTCAGGTAATCTGTACATTTAAATCTTTACATACTGTAGAGGAATTACAGCTTTGAATGTTTTCTAATTAATATTAACTGTATTAATTACCTTGATTACACTGAACATAAGGTTTTATGAACATATAAATCTTTATACAAAACTTTACTTGCTTTTTTAAATGTATTCTTTGGCAACATTTTAGACGATCCAAACCGTGAGCGCGTCTGACGCCGACCAGCCCCTCAGAGGCCATCGTTTTTATTTCCATTTAGCGTCCGAGTCTTTTGAGAAATCCAACTTCTCTGTTCGAGACAACAAAGGTGACTTACAGCAAAGGGTAACTTCTAAACATTGCAGCTTTCCAAACTTTCTTATTGAACTTTGCTTTCCTTAAACATTTACAAACAGTGTGGTATACATTTACACCGAGAAAAAAAATTGCATATATTATCATGCTTTCTTATATAAATATATATATTATACACATATACAAGCACATATTTTTGTTCTTTTTGGTGGTGTTGTTTAAATCATTCCACAGATAACACAGCCGCGATACTGACTCAGCGCAGCAGCTACAGCCGCATGGAGAGGAGTTTATTTCAGGTTCCTGTAGTGATCACGGACGGAGACTTCCCAGCTCAGAGCAGCACAAATACGCTAACGATACGTGTGTGCGCATGCGACAGTGACGGAAACGTGAGGAAATGCGAGGCAGAGGCGTTCGCACTTAACGCAGGACTTAGCACAGGAGCGCTAATCGCGATTCTTCTCTGTATCGTCATTTTGCTAAGTAAGAACATGCTACTAAACTGGTTAAATGTTTGACAGATTTATAAAATCTTTGCCTTGCGCTTTGTCCATTGCTAACCACTGTTTTAATAGGTTTTTAATATCAGTTGATTTGTGTGATCTCACAATTTTAATGCGATGTCGACATTCGTTTCTGAGCAATGTTTGTCTGTCTTCGTAGTGCTTGTTGTCTTGTTCACGGCTCTGAAGAGGCAGCGAGAGAAGCTCGATCCTCTGATCATCTCCAAAGAGGACGTGAGGGACAACGTCGTGAGCTATGATGATGAAGGCGGAGGCGAAGAAGACACGCAAGCTTTCGACATCGGGACTTTGCGAAAAGCTGAGTCGCTTGACGATACCAAGCAACGGCGAGACGTCGCACCCGAGATCCTGCGGCGCCCAGCGCCAAAAATCCACAACAAGTCCGAACATGACATCCACGACTTCATCTCCCAGAAGCTGTCCGAGAACGATTCGGATCCAACGGCCCCACCGTACGATTCGCTGGCTACGTATGCGTATGAAGGGAACGGTTCCACTGCTGAGAGTCTGAGCTCTCTGGACTCGGTCAGTAGCGACTCTTGGAGTGATTACGAGGTTCTCAATGAGCTGGGGCCGAGATTTAAGAGACTCGCAGAAATGTATGGCGGAAAGGACAGCGACAGGGAATCGTAACGAACCTGCAAAGGGCGGATGGGTTGGACTGAAACAAGTGGCCAGGATTTTAAAAACCGGCAGAGGTCTACCGCAAAGATTTACAGTAAAGCAGGACAGAATGGAGCGCCTTTCGAGAAAGGGATGGATTTCTTTTGCAATATTTTCTCTGAGAAAAAATTCTAACTATATACATAACAGACGCAGGAGGACGTATATGTGTAAGCTTTAAGAAATGTACAAAGACCAGAGGATTACAGATGAAGAGACTTTTAGAAACTTTGAGAAGTGTCAAGATTTGATATCCAGTGCTTCAAAGTGTACAAAAAAAGGATGTTCAGTTGTACCTGCAATTGTTTTGCAATAAAACTGTTACTAATAACATGATTACCATCAATCAACAGAGGGACGCTACTGTTACAAAGTGTGAGGAAAATATCTTTAGAACTGATCGAAGGAGGATGCTGGAAGCTAGGTGGTTAACAAGACCAGGAAGATTCAGAGTGTCACAGATTAAAGTTTGCTCACAGTGTCAGACGGATCAGTGAGTCAGTTGATAAGTTCGTCTTGTGAATTGGTCAGTTATTGAAGAGTCTGTCAGCGAGGTGGTCAGTGATTCATTCAGTCACGGAATTAGTTCTTCAGCGAGTCAGTGAATCAGGAAATGATGGCTAATTTGTTGGTATGTTTGTTGGATCATTGAGTCAGATAATCAGTGTGTCTTGTGAAGTCAGTCAGTAAGGGAGGAATTGAATCAGTCAGTCAGTACGTCATTTAGCAACGAAGTCAGTTTGTATTCAGTAAGTCTGTTTGATTTAGTAGAGTCAGTCATTATGGAAATATATACAGAAATCAGCTTGTAGTCAGAGATTCAGTGTGTCACTCTGCTAGTGAGTCAGCGAGTCACAGATTCAAGAATCTTGAAGCGTTAATGGGTGAGTCAATCCAGCGATTCATCCATCCGTAGAATTAGTCTGTCACTGAGTCAGTAGGTGAATAAAGCAAAGCAGTCACTGAGTCAGTTCGCTCACACTGTCGGATGGATCAGTGAGTCAGATCATCAGTGCGTCTTGTGGATTAGTCAGTTATTTAAAGAGTCGGTCACTGAGTCGGCCAGTGATTCATTCAGTCACGTTCAGTGAGTCAGGAAACAATGTCTAATTTGTTGGTATATTGCCCTGGCGGTGAGTCAATCTGTCAGGCCATTGCCAGTAAATGAGTCGAGTCAGGTAGTGAGTAAGTCAGTGACCTCCAAACGGAGTCAGTAAGGGAGTCATGAAGTCAGTCAGTACGTCATTTAGCAAAGAAGTCAGTCAGTCAGTTTGAGTTAGTAGAGTCAGTCATTACCACTAAATCAGCTTGTAGTCAGAGATTCAGTGTGTCACGCGGCTAGTGGCTCAGCAAGTCACAGATTCAATAGAGACACTGAGTCAATCGGTGAGTCAATCCAGTGGTTCATCAGTCTTAGAATTAGTCTGTTACTGAGTCAGTACATGAGTAAAAGCCCGGCAGTCAGTAAGGGATGAATCCTCTTATCTGTATATTATTCTGACGCTTAGTGAGTCAGTGAGTCAGATGGTGAATCGTCGATGAATCAGTCAGTCAGTTTAGTCAGTGTGTCAGTCAGTAAGGAATCTGTTTGTATTCGGAGAGGCAGTAAGTCAGTTATCAGTCATGAATCAGTGAATCGCTGAAGTATACACTGTCAGTGTATATATATATATATATACACACACTATATAATATATCTAGTGTATATACAGTATGTCTTTGTGAGGTACTACTGTACATCTGGGAGTTCAATCAAAACCTCAACGCTAATGGAACACAGATAAAGACGACAACGTAGCCGTAACATGCAATGACCATTACTTAGCTTATTGTATTCTACACTCTCATGTTTTCTAGCAAATATTTATACAACATTAAAATACATGTAAAATAAAACCTGATCATATTTCTGACACACACCGTGCTGTACGTTGTACACTACTGTATATGCATTGTTTGCAAAGCCTTGATGTGATGTACAGTATTTGTCCAAATGCTTAGTCTTTTTCGGAAAGAGCCTTTCTACAGTGCCTTTCATAAGTATTCACCCCTCTCGAACTTGCCCACATTTTCTTATCCTTCACTGGGATTAATGACTAAGCACATGAAGCACAAAACCAGCTCTCTGAAGACACGCTGTGTTACGATAAAGTTGGAGGACTGAAAGAGTGTCCTGCACAGACCCCTGACTGAACCATCAGCTTCTGGAACGGGAGCGTCCTGGACATCTCAACATCAGCGCCTGAGCTCACTGGTGCTCTTCTCTAATGTGTATGAACACACACTCCGGCGTCTAGCGAAAAGCCTTCCCCGGAGAGCAGGAAAGTAGAGCGCTTTATAACAGCAAAGGAGATCTTCAATGTGTATACCGAATGTATATGTATATATACCTTTAACCATATGGTGTATCTTAGAATAGAGAAATCCAAGGCATCTACAAAGCTCAGGTTAGTCGTGTGTATTATTTCATAGGATTCCATTCACAGTAGAAGTGATTATTATTTTTCTTTTTCTTGAGCCTTGTGTTGTTGCATTGTGTTTGTTTTTTGGTTCTGAGAAATGAGTCATTGTGTGCCTAAAAAATCTATACACACATACAGAGAAGTGGAGTCAATTTGGGTATATGTTTTTTGTTTTTTTTTTGTGATGAGAAAAGGCTGTTTCTGCAAATGATGATTGATTTTATGATCCAAAATTGCAGTGTAAATACAAGGTAAAAAAATGGTTGAACAGGCAGCTGCTTTGGAGCGACACCAAACGTAACACACTTTTATCAAACAGGTAAATAAATAAACAAATAAATAAATGTGGTTGATTTTATTATTACGCTTTTACGCTAAGTCTTTCGACATTTTAAAACGCTAAATAACTATATACTCGTACCCACGCCCCTCATCCCCCCCCCCCCAAATACTTCATATTAAACTGAATTAAATGATGTAAAATAAATTAATAAAATGGGAAGAAATGTTTTACTCCAACAGGCTGAAACGTACCTAAAGATCCCATTTTAAAATTGCTTGTTTACGTAACGACCTCAGCAGCGACCTCATTTCCCCTCTTGTCTGTCCAACCACTCAGCATTCAGCATCAGCAGTATACTGATCACCGGCCTGATCATCTGTCACCATCTGCACCTGTTTCTCACCAATCGCTTTTTTTAATGCTTGAAACGCATTCCTCTGTAACTGCTCACGTGCAGGAACTGGACTGAAAATGAGAGACAAAAAAGCAAGCCGGGAGAACTGTTCATCAAAACTGCATTAACAATAGAAGAAAGTATGGAAGCAAAATATGAAGAAATGAGAGAGATGTCAAGACTTTTGCACAGTACTGTAAAGACAGTGAGACCCAAAAGTTCTAATTTATCAGCAAACATTTATACCATAAGAATCAGAACATCAGATAAAGTTCCAGTTAGAGATGATCGTGCAGTGTTTGTTCTGAGACGATTCCCACAGACAGCTGGGCGGCTGGTTAATACGAGGCACTGAAGCACCGCCCTCTTATGATTATTAGAGAAGAAAGGCTACTTAAACATGTTAAACAAATACTAATTGCCCATTCCAAAATAAATACAAATTTTTTTTTAACTATCTGCCTAGTTTTTTAACTATCTGCCTATTTAACTCTATCCTATTGTCCTATCGCCATGGGCTTAATAGCGTTCACTATTTTGCATTAGATAATAAAAACAAACACACTGAACTCAACGTGATGGGAGGAACCTTCTTGCATGGCCTCTTTAACAGCATTGCACTGTCCGTTTTTTGCTGTGCAAAACCGTGCCCCCTCAAAACTTTTAAGCGCCAGCCACCACTGCTACTGACTTCAGATCAGCATAAAGAGGAAAAAGTTGACTGGTGTTAGATCTCGAATAAAAGCAAATGTGTCAAAATTTATCTAAGGAGAATTACCCATGGATCCAGACTTTTGGATCATCATGTTACCACTGTGTTACCATCAGTCCTCATGCCAACACAATAAAGCATGCTAAGATCATCTGCGTGTGGGGTTGCTTCTCAGCCAAGCGAGTGGGCAATTTTGCCTAAAAACAGCATTAAACAAAGAACGGTACAAAAACATCTTCAGAGAGCAACTTCTCCCAGCCATTTAAGAACAGTTTGGTGATGAACAACGCCTAATCCAGCATGATGGAGCTCCTCGCCATAAGGCGAAAGTAATAATTAAGTGGCTAAGGGAACAAAACACCAAAATTTTGGGTCTATGTCCAGGAAACTCCCCAGAATTTAATCCCATTGAGAACTTCGATTCTCAATGCCCACAAATTCAGACAAACTGCAAGCATTGGTTATGTGAGAATAGGCTGCGCCATCAGTCAGGATGTGGCCCAGAAGTTAATCCTTTACATAAAGGTGATGTAATTATCAATAAAAGCCTTTGACATTTATGAAAAATGTAAAAAAAAATAAAAAATGCTTGTTATTATACTTGTTATTGTAAATGTCTATCTATCTATTGTCTCCAGTATGTCATAAAAACAGACGAAGCTGAGACATGGACAAGGTGAAATAATTTTTATTACATTACCGTACATGTAAAACAGTACATAGTATAAAATAAAATTCATCTTGCGGCGTATTTAAACTAGGCGCGCCTCAGAAACAATGTATTAGTTCATAAGACATTTTATTTTTAAAAAGACGGAGCCGCGTGGACGTTAGCAGAGTCAACGTCGTTTCCTTCGAGTCCACATCTGTGTAGACTGCAGAAGAATGCTTACCCAGAAACCACTGCTGCATTCTGCCCTCTGTGCGTGCGTGTGTGTGTGTGTGTGTGTGGTTGTGTGTGTGTGTGTGTGTGTGTGTGTGTGTGTGTGTGTGAATGTGGGGTCTGTTATGCAGTGCCATCCTCTCCTTCTTTATTTGCGAGCGTCCTCGGCGTCGTCGCTCTCGCGCTCCTGCCGCTCTCTCTCTCTCCTCATCTCCTTCAGCTCCTGGCGGTACTTCCGCTCGATGAAGCGCTTCTGATGGGCCATCTGAGGGAAGTTATCTGCAACAGAGCACATAGGCAAAGCGAGCGCTTAAGGAAAACTCAGCCGCACAACTGATGCGCAGGACTACAGAAATACGTTGAGGAAAATTTTACACATTGTAAGATGTGCTAATGTTGTTACACAGACATCAAGAACTCCAGGCTAAATTAAAGGTGCTCAAGATAAACCTCAAATTCTTTATTAAATTCTATCCATGTTAAACCAGTTGAGTGTACGTGGTTTGCACTTGCTATCACGTTCACTGGGTTGTGTGAAGTTACATTAAGTGAACTGTTACTGGAGGTCAGGAAGTGATTCTGTAGATACGAAGTATAATTACAAACTCAAAACGCCTGTGTTTATGGTCCCTGAAACTGAAGGGACAAACCACAAGAATACAGGAAACAACAATGTGAGAAGGAAAGGTGAGGACTGAACAAGAGGGAAGAGTGAGACTGAAGGGACACGAGACGACAGTGAGAGCGAAGGGATGCGAGAGGACAGTGAGACCGAAGGGACGCGAGAGGACAGTGAGACCGAAGGGACGCGAGAGGACAGTGAGACCGAAGGGACGCGATAGGACAGTGAGACCGAAGTGATGCAAGAGGAGAGGGAGACCAAAGGTATGCGAGAGGACAAGGGATGCAAGAGAAGAGTGAGACGGAAGAAATGTGAGAGGAGAGTGAGACCGAAGGGACGCGAGAGGAGAGTGAGACGGAAGAAATGTGAGAGGAGAGTGAGACCGAAG
>JAOVVA010000054.1:758106-773678 GCA_028565275.1 Leiocassis micropogon | reverse complement strand
GCCACGTCATTCCGAGGCCTAGCCTGGGCCACGTCATTCCGAGGCCTAGCCTGGGCCACGTCATTCCGAGGCCTAGCCTGGGCCACGTCATTCCGAGGCCTAGCTTGGGCCACGTCATTCCGAGGTCTACGTTTTCTGAGGTGTAGTCTGGATTTCGTTGTGGTATGTTGAAGTCTGGGTTTTATTAGTCCAAGATACAGTCTGAGTCTCGTTATTCCGCGGTGTAGTCTGGGTCTCATTACTCTTTAGCCTTGTTGTTCAGAGTGTTAACCTGGTCCTTATTTTTCTTTTTTGATCCTGGTCTTTATATTGTTTTGGATTAAAATGTCCTGTGGCATAACAGGCTTTACCAGGATAATGGAGGTGGATTTAAAGCGGAACTGAAAGCGTCTACAGTCTTCTAATGCATATAGTCTTACAGTACATTGACCAAACTTCTGAAACGGAAGCTGCCGTTGTTTTCAGTTCGTCACTAGGCTTGATCCAGGTCTTCGATGCCTTGCTTTCTTTCTATGAATCCTTCTCCAAATCTGTTCGATTTCTCTGTATTCCTCTTTCTCTTTCCTTCACTGTCTCTCTCCCTCTCACCTTTCTATTGCCTCCCTTCACAAAAGTGATAAAGTGTGTTTGTCACTTTGGGCAGGTCCATATGTCTGTCTCCCTCTCTCTCAGTCTCGCTCTTTCTTCTCACTCTTTTTCTCTCTCTCTCTCTCTCTCTCTGTATCCTTCTCTTTCTCCTCCATTTTTTTTCTCCGAAACCTCTCCACTTGCTGAAATATTCAGGTCATGTGTGAGAGTAGAGTTGTCGTCATCATTCATCGCTCTGTCGCTCCAGGCCCCGCGCGCACACACGCGCACACACAAAAAACACAGTGACAGCTGGGACACACACCATAGACAAACCACACATGCATGTGTGTGCACACACTCCTCTGGATCTGCCTGATTTCTCTGGTGGTCACGGGTGACTGAAGGGTTATCATGAAGTGTGCGTGTGTGTGTTCGGATGGGGTGGGAGGACTGTTTAAAAAAAGTTTCTATGAAGATTTCCTTGATGTGCATGTAATGTGAGGGGTTTGTGTGTGTGTGTGTGTGTGTGTGTGTGTGTGTGTGGATACATACCAGTGATTTACTGCTCATATAATTCATACTTTTTATTTACCTTCAAGAAATAACCACACACACACACACACACACACACTTACACTCTAGAAGGTCGGCTAGTGTTTTGGTGCGCAGAGCGACAGGTCGTTTGGTCTTGTCGTTCGTTATTGCGTACTCCTGCATCCCCAATTCCTCCGCCACCTTCGCCTGCGTTCTGTTATTCACCAACGAGCTGCGCAATAGCTGAAACACACACACACACACACACACACACACATACACACACACACATATATATATTAGCCCAACCCTGCAATTCATTCCTTTTGGAAGCAAACTACAAAATAAATAAATAAACAAAACATGACTGTTTTATCTTAACACCACCGACACACATAGACATACACACACACTAAACAATATCAGCACACACAACGATTTATTTTACATTACGCAGCCAGAACACAACTAATGCAGGGGAAACAGAACCAAATTTACGCAGGTAAAATAAAATGTTGGAGATGATTTATTTATTGGAGTCGAGCGTGCGCTACTCAGACAGCAGAGACGCTGAAAGTGAGGGAAAGAAAAAGAATAAATAAATAAATAATCGTAAAAGCCTGCATCAAGCCATAAGGGAAATCAGAACAGCAACTAGAGTGGCTTCAGATGGAGATCTGGATGTGTGTGTGTGTGTGTGTGTGCGTGTGTGTGTGCGTGTGAGAGTGTGTGTGTATGTGGACTGTGAAATCATTCTGCTGCAGTTTATCAAAAGTACATTTTCATTTGTAAAAATCTAATATTTACTAGTTTGCAGTGTGGAGTAAGTAAGAGTGTGTGTGTGTGTGTGTGTGTTCAGACTGCTTATCATGAAAATTCATTGTAACATTAACATTACTGTAGTACGAGTGTTCACCACATTAAAAATGTAGACACAACACACACACACACACCGTCAAATGGCCTTCATGATGATCTGGAAAATGGATGAACAGATACTCAGTGGCTACGAGCTGCATGATGGAATCTCCCAAAAACTCCATCCTCTGATTGTGACCTCTGAGAGAGAGAGAGGGGGGGGGGACATAGAAAGAGAGAAAGACGCAGGGAGAGCCACAAAAAGAGAGGCAAAGTGAGACCGAAACAGAGATAGAAAGATGCAAAGGGAAAGACGAAGACAGACACAATGACAGACAGAAAGAGACAGAGAAAGACAGACACAAAGAGAAGGAGAGTCTCAGAAAGAAAGACAAAGAGATATATAGACTCAAAGACATACATACAGAAACAGGGGTAGAGACAGGCACACATGTAACACAGAGAGATACACAGAAGGAGAAAAATATAGAGAAAGGAAAAGACAGAGAAAGAGAGACGGAGATCAAGAGAAACGCCAAGACAGACACGGACAAACAGAAAGAGACGCACAAAAAGAGACGCATAGAGACACAGAAAGAGGAAGAGAGACAGAGAGCAGGTTAGCGGTGTGTTTAGTCATTAAGGTGTCGCATGGTCTCGTGCTGCACTCTGACACGCGACACACTCCAGACGTACAGTGTGAGGTGGTTGAAGCCGACGGTGCGCAGCGTGAAGGCTCGAGCCAGCAGACGCACGTGTGTGAAGAGAACTCCGATGGCCGTCTCAAAGTCTGTCAGCTTCTGCAGGACGGGTGACGTCTCGATGAGCTGTCTGTCTGTCACCGGCTCCTGCACCTGAAGTGCGCACAAACAAACACACACACACACACACACACACACACACACACACACACACATCACCTCTTTAGTCACAATAATGACCCACTTCAGGAGATTAACACACTGCTTATCTGGCACTGGATACTGAACTTAACCAATTATTCTTTGAGTACTCAGGAATAAGGTGCGAATCCCAGAGCAGAGACTGCAGACTGTGTTTAGTTTCTTGTTCTGTGTGTGTGTGTGTGTGTGTGTGTGTGTGTGTGTGTATGTGTGTGGGTCTGTTAGTGGTAATATGGAGAGAAACACACCACCTGTTTCTGTCTCCTTTATCTGCACACTGAATTTAGCTCTTCAGACGACTTGTACACATGTATGCAAGAGCAGAGAAAGAAAAAAAAAACAATAACTTGGCAAAAAAAAAAAAGAAGAAATCTGGAATGCCGACCGTAGCCACGTCACGTCAGGTGCCTGTCACGCGTTGCTAACGATGCTTCAAAGACAAGGCTTTAATTGGGTTGAGGTTTGAGATGTCGCGCTCCTTTTGTCCTTGTTTCTCCCGTAAAAGAATTCCCCGTCTTCCTCCTTGACGAGGCGTCCTTAATTAACGGCGAAGATTCAAATGCCAGCTGTCACATCATTACGGCTAATGACATTTTGCTGGTTGATGACATGGGCTCCGGGTTCAGAAAGAGCAGATGCTCTCGACGGTCACGTTTATAAACTGGAAGACATGTTTATTCGCTATTTTTTTTAAAGTCGTGATAATGGAGGAGCGCAACAAAAAAAGACAACGTTAATGCGCAATAACTTGTGCTCGAACACAACTGAGACGGGCAGGGTGCGAAAAGGGATCAACAACCGCTGTGGAAATCTTAGCATGATATTTAAATTTACATTTACAACTTTTGGCAGATGCCCTCATGCAGAGTGACTTCCATTTATCCCATTACACATATGAGCAGGTGAGGGTTAAGGGCCTTGTCCAAGGGCCCAACAGTGGCAACCTGATGGTGCTGGGGTCTGGACTTTCCGATCAGTACTCCGTATGAGAACCACTGAGCTATTCCTGCTGTACTACTTCCTTGTGAAAATTTCTTAAGTTTCATAAGAAGCCAATGTACAACACCCCAACTTGTCCACTATTCAATTAAATGTTACTTGTATAGCGCCTTTAACAATGGTCACTGTCGATAAGCTGTTTTACAGAATCAAAAGAAAATTAGGGAAATGTGTAAGAAACAAAATGATTCGATTGTCCCTGATAAGCAAGTGACAGAGGGCAACAGTGCTGAGAGAAAAACTCCCTGAGATGGAAATAGGAAGAAAACTTGAGAGGAAACAGGGAACCCGTCCTCATTTGCGTGATAATGGATAGCAGGGATTGATCTGCAGTCATATTATGTCCTAAAAAGTGCGATGGAGTAATCTAGAAACAACTCGTATGCGGTTTATTTGTGCGAACCAACAATTCATTTACATTTACATTTAGGCATTTGGCAGACGCTCTTATCCAGAGCGACTTACAAAAAAGTGGGAAACCAATTCCTTAGTTTCCCACTTACAATTCTAATCCCTACCTCCCAGATCATATACTAGGTCTAAAGAGAGAAAAAAAAGCCTGGAAGCGTGGGTCAATCATTACAATTTGCAGTAATAATCTAGGGACGTCTGAGGACGTCGCTCATACGAAGTCGAGCACATACATAAATCAAAGAATGCTGTTCATGTACTATCCTATTCACTTTATTAAATCCTCCTGATTGAAAACCTCAAGAAAACATCAGGGCTTTAAACAACTGGTCTGAGGAACTGTTCAAGCTGGATTTGTTGCTTTGTTGCCTCATGCCAAATTGGCACTGATTGAAAATCTTAATCGCAAATGTCGCTTGGAAGTGTAGCCATGTGGTCCTAGTAAAGGAGAACATCTGTGCTACCACTGGCCAGTCCACCAAGGGGAAGTGGATGAAGATGGAGAACCTGTGGGGTTTGGAATACCAACCAGAGTGAGGCACCTTCAGCTCAAGCAAAATTTGTAAAAAGTGTACAAACTTCTTTCTTGCCGCATCTTTTTTTATGATCACATAACATCCTTGTTTTTTAAAAACCCTTTTAGAACAATCTGCTATCATCTGAAAGAGACATGAACAGATACAGGGAGAAAGACAGAAAATGAGGTGATTGTGAAGGTAACCCACTATACCACCCTGGCGAACACGATGGTTACAGTGGCAGAACCCCACTCTGAGGGGGACAGGTGGGTGTCCATGAAAAGTGAACACAGGTGTATTACTGCCTGTTTTTGGAGAACTTTTGGGAGTCCTGTCCTCTTCATGTTTCTCAAACACAGCTGGTAAGACCTTCATAACAGGAGATTCTACTTTTTCTTGTCCTCCCAAGAAGACGACAACTTGTTTATCCAGTTGTCTGCAGTTTCTGGGTAGGACCTTCCAGTTCTTTCCTCCAGGACCAAAAACCTGTGGCATCACTGAAGGCTTCAGCAGACCTCCTTCCATTTGCTGAAGTCTATGCAAGATTAAAACCTCCAAATTCCTGGGGTTTTCTTATTTGTTTAAATGTCCCATAGCGTGTTTCAAGGAAATCGGAGGACATGCTTTAATTTATTTGGGGTTTTCTACTGTTAAACCATAAAGCTGGAAGATGCACAGATATTTTCAGCTCTTTAGCATTTCCAGGTCACCCGTCTTTGCTATAAAGAATAGGACAGGTTAAAAAAAAGTGCAGCTGATGGGTAACAATTTGCTCTTAACAGGGTCATAAAAGCCCAGAAATGTTGGTAAAAACTAAACTCCACTGGTAATCCATCTATTCCAGGGAAGTGACCTATGAACTTCAGTTTTATTGCTTCTATAAGATCATCTAATGCAAGAGTGGAGTCAAGTTCCTGTCTCTGTGCACAAGTCTGAAAGATTTTGAGAACAGATCTGTCAGGCTTTTACTTTCACAGCCTTCAGTGTTATTACAGTCTGATATCTACAGTCGACTGTCTCGTCTCAGCTGGATCGGATGTTAAAATCAAGGGATGGGAATCACCAGGGACCACCCGATACCATATTACCACCATACCTAGGTGCCCATTCGATTTGTGTTGCGATTCTATTAATATTACGATTTTATAAATATCCTGACTCAATATAATTATCATTTCATTTATTTTGTTACAATTCCTATCAAATAATTTGCTTGTACCACACCATCTGTAGGATCATAGAGGAATGACAATGTTTCACCACCTCAAATGCAAACCCATGTAAATTAAAAACAATAAAAAGAATCAAGATACTGTACATCACTGGATCGATTCCCTGCCCTCAATTAAAATCCCATTCGGGCGACATAATTTTTAATTAATTTTTAAACGAAAAAAACTAAAGAAAAGTAAAGAGAAGTATGAGCATTCCTGATTTTTTTTTTATTTGAGCAAAATGTCACCCTGATTAACACAGCTTTCAACCGTTCTTTCAAATAAATTCCAAGTTCTTGTGTTCCCTCCTCATTTATCCCGACACTGTGTAAAACTTTTGCTGCTTGTTTTTCCGGGGCTGATATCGCTCTGGTTGTTTTTATTCTGTTGTAGAAGTTGTACATTACATGCCGAGTAGTTTTGATAGAATGTTCTAATGGATGATCTCCCCACATTCCACCACCAACTTTCTAATGATACTTTATTTTAGCTTCCTCAAAAATAACTGGGAGGATTTGGTCTCACCCGGTCATTCCTGCTTCGCAGCAGATTAGTTAAACTCAGAATAAGTAAAACTGCCAGTTTTTGACTGGACCGTCTGGGTGATTCCGTCTCCACCTATCAGTACGGTCTTCTCCCATGACTACACACGTCTCAGTAGGGGACTATTGCTGGACACCCCCTTTTGACTTACATACTTGCTCTAACAAATTGACTTTTGACTTGCATACATGCTCTAACAAATCATATGATTTAATTTCTGCATGGACTTTTAAACACTCTTACCTTCTCAAACCCTTTCACATGTATTCGTTCCAACTGGTGCTAGAGCCAAAGTGGGTTTTTAAAAACAAAACTCCTTTAAGTAATCCGTTCCTTCAAGCTAAAGGTGGTTCGACAACACCAGATCATAGGGTGTACTTATTTTTTTTTCATACCAGGTGTAAATGTTGGCTTACTTTTTGGAAGAAAAGCCTTTTTTTTTTTTAAATCTGTTTTTTGCTGTAAGTGAGGATCACATAATGGTTACTCAGCCTCTAATTAACAAAACTACAAAACTGAAGGAGGGTGTACTTTCCTTTGCCCCATGACCCCAATACGCTTTGCTCACCTGTAGTGGATGAGGTGGGTAGTTGAGCCAAACCTCTCTTAGGTCCTGTAACACGCACACGCACGCACACACACACACACACAGGTGAGTACATCAATCGGTCCAACTGTACACTCCTGTACTCACATAATCTCCACACTCATATGTGTGGTTGGCTAACCAAATACTTGAGAGGATTGTGAACTGGATGAAATGCGCACACACACACACATACACACCTTGCCGTTGAAAAGCAGCCTGCCAAACAGCTGCTTTGCCTCTTCTAACCCACCTTCCAGATACACAGCACCTGCAGAGAGAGAAAGAGAGAGGAGGGACAAAGACAAAAGGGATCGATAGAGTGGGAGACATACAGACCGACAAACATGAGAGAGAGAAGGAGCGTGAGAGGGAAAGATACAGACATGTAAAAAGAAACAGACAGGCAAAACAGAGTAAGAGACAAAATGAGACAGACAGGTAAAGAGGGAGACCGACAAGGAGACAGATAGAGATAGAGGCCAGAGAAAGAGACAGAGATGGACAGAAAGAGAGAGAGATGGACAGAAAGTGAAAAAGGCAGACAGACATAAAAAGAAAGAGACAAAGTTAGACGATATTAAGAAAGAGAAAAACAGAGAGAAAGATACAGACACAGAGAGAGAGACAGGGATAAAGAGAGATAGACAGGCAGACAGAGAGTGTGACAGATGAGACAGAGAAACAGATGAAGAAAGAGACAAATGGAGGTATAGAAAAAGAGAGACAGACAAAAAGAAAGAAAGACAACAAAAATTTGAGAGAGAGAGAGAGAGAGAGAGGGGGGGGATGGAAATCATGACAACAAATGAATAAAAGGAAATAAAAAGTGCGTGCTAATATTCACACGGTCCTGAAAGTACAACTCTCATTGCGCATGCGCACACACACACACGCACAGAGAGAGGGATTATGTAAACGAGGATGTTCAGTGTAAAACATGAATATTAATCCTCTCCTGAGGTGAATCTACATTAACACACACATACACACACCTTACTTTTTTTTTTTAATTAAAAATCTTAACCTACCATTGCTCCATTTGTGTCCAAAAGTGACACATTATTTTAATTTTTCTTTGAAATAAGTGAACGTAATGGGCCTCTGTAGAGAGAAACACACACACACACACACACACAAAACTCTTAATGTTAAAGTGAAGTGATGTTAGGAGAAAAACAAGGAGGGAAAGTGAACATCCTCTGCTGCACATTGTTAAAAGAAAATAATAAAAATAAAAAGCAGAGAAATCCTGAGCGAGTCAGAGATAATCCCGTCTCTCCTCGGCTTTAACCCCAAATCCCCTCCATCTGCTCGCGCTAATCAGAAAATCAGCTTTATCATGGAAATTAGCCTGACTCAAAAAACAGCCTCTCTCATTCCGGTTGTTCATTATTGAGGATCAGGAGTAAATAAAAGCTCGACAAAATGAACACTTAGAGAAGGAAGGAGGAAAACAGCAGCGGAAACTGCCAAAAAAAGAGAGGCAAAAGCAGAAAGATGAATGTGAAGAAACAACTGAAAAGTAAAGAAGATTTAAAAACAAGAAAAAAGGAAAAAGTTGTAAAGAGTACGAGCTCAGAAGTTCAGCAGGTGAGGAAGTTCAGACGTGGAAAACAAACAGCTAATGTGAAATAAAAGCTGCGTTCAGCAGGAGGAAGCCGAAGAGCTGAAATAAAAACCTAAAGAAGTTAAGGAGCTATAAAAAGTCAAGAAGCTACAGGAGAAAGTATTCGCCCCCTCCCCCAGTGATTACTTCTCTTTCTGCTGGATTCATCAAATTTCACTTTATTACATCTGGGATTTTTTTTCTGTACCTTTTAGTGCAGGGGCTCTGTAGAAAAATAAACTCCAAAGAGCAATAAATTTTTTTAAACAATAAATAGATTATAAATATCTAAGCTATCCTTAAATAGTAAGTGTTCATGCTCACACATCAGATATGTCTGGGAGATCAGAGAAATCGTGAAGGAACCTGAAGCTTTAAGATTAAAGTTGTTAGGATCTGTAGAAGGTTGGTAAAGCATCAGCAAACTTTGAAGCTTCTGAAAAGCACACCATCCACCAATGAGCAAGATCTGACCAAACCGAGCGCTCGGGTAAGGTGGTGTCCATGAGTCCAGCCACACCAGTGATGGAGTTACAGAACCCACTGGTACAGCTCTTCACCGATCCACGATCTATGGGCGAGGAACATTAAGGCAATGCCCATTGTCTGATCTTTAGTCTGGTGCAGACCAAATACCATGCGGAGCATCATGCTCTGGGCTTGCTTTCGAAGGTGAAGCTAAATACAAGCAAACCACTGAGTAGAAACTCAACAAACCCCACCACGGGAAAAATTAGGTATTCTGGTACTCAATTTTTTTCCCTGCATATTCCAGTTAGAACTCTTTTAGAGTTTTAGAGCACTTGGCCAGCAAGCATACAGTACCCCTGGAGCAGGTAGGGTTAAGAGCCCTGCTGAGGGCTCAACAGTGGCAACTTGGCAGTGCTGAGGACTTCTAACCTTACAATCAGTAACCCAGATCCTTAACCATCTAAGCCATCACTGCCCCTTAAAATAGTAGGTCCATCCAAAATTTGAACCGGGAGCCTCTCGCACCAAAAGTATCAGACCCCTAGACCAACGAGCCACTCCTAAAAGGTGCACTTGTAGCAACGTTAACAAATGGGCTTCTGTAAGCTCACTCAAGCAAAAGTGGGCGGATATCACTTTCCTTAGAGTGTGTTACACCACCCCTGGTGCAGTTCAAAATCATGCTGTCAGCTGGAAGCACAGGTCCTGGCTTGGCTGGTAGATTTCACCCTGGAAAATTTAGGCTAAAAATTTAGGCTAAATTTTTTTTAATTACGCCTAATTACCAAATACATGTAACATTCTCAACCTACAGCATGGTGGTGGTAGTATTATTTTTATATTACTTTTTTTGTCCTATACTTTTTATCAACAAAACAGGTTTTTAATAATCCTCAGCAATTATATATACATTTCTGTTAATTTTTTTATCCTTTATCCTGTATTCAGGGTCACAGGAGCCTGGAGCCTATCTCAGGAGGCTTAGGGCATGAGACGGGGTACACCCTGGACAGGGTGCCAATCCATCGCAGGGCACACACACATACACTCACTCACACACTCATTCACACACTACAGGCAATTTTGGAAACGCCAATTAACCTAACCTGCATGTCTTTAGACTGTGGGACAGAACAAACTCCACGGACTCAGGACGGGAATCAAACCCTCGAGTCCAGGAGGTGCAAGGCCTCAGTGCTAATAATGCAAATGACTTATGTATTTCTTAGGTACAAAGTCAGTTATTTTTTTCTGTACATATTTCTAATCAAAACCTACTTCAATATTTTTATATACATCCTGCATTTAATCCAACAGATTTTCTGTATCTGCATCGCCGTCTCTTGCAGATATGCTCAAGGCTTTGATAAAACATGAAATATATTACAGAGATGCACAGTACACGAGAGAGTGATAGCAGGAGTGTAAGAGATGGAGAAGTGCAAAGTCAGCAAGTGTGTGATGGAAGTTGGAAAAAAAAAAGTGCTGACGGTGCCTGGGATCAACTCATTAAAGCCACGTGGCCTTTACAAAAAATGATCTAAATGAGTCATTTTGTATAGCATTTCCCTCCTGGGGTACATTCTCAAACATTCAGTGCAGTAGTGCTTAATGTTACAATGTTAGCTAGGACTTCTGACTCCTAGAGACTGCCATAAAATAGCACAAACTCACAGAACCTCATATATACAAATTGATCCTCTACTATGTACTGCTTTATATAGGAGACATTGAGTCTGAATGGAAGGTGGCGTAGTGGTTAGCATTGTGGCCTCATGCATCTAGAGTCAAGAGTTTCATTCCCACCTCGGGTGTGCGTATGGAGTTTGCATGTTTTTCCCCATGTTTGGTTGGTTTCTTCTGTGTACTTCGGTTTCATCCCTCAGTCCAAAGACATGCAGATTCGGTAAATTGCCATTTCCAAATTGCCCATAGTGTGAGAGTGAGTGTTGCTTGTGCCCTGTGATGGACTGGCACCGAATCCAAAGTGAGACAGGTGTATCCTGCCTTGTTAGCCAAATCTTCTGGGATACGCTCTAGGCCTCCTGTGTCACTGAACAGGATAAGTGGTGTAGACAATGAGTGAGAATCTCAATAGGACACGTCTGAATCCACAAAGTGAGAAGGAAATTGCAAGAAGTTGTAGCTGAAAAGGTGTGGGTGTCTATCCTCATGCAAGATCTCTACTACAAGCTGCTGAACAACAGCAATAAAGGAAGTAGTTCAGTTCAAGAAGGAAGCCTTTCAAGTATTGTTCATTGGCAGCTCTCATGTTTCAACCAGTGAAGTGTGGTTGTCCGGGGATCTTCGGACATGGTTGATGGTTGGGAATGACCACTCTCTGCTGAACATCAACAGCTCCTGGAATGTTGAGTGACAGAAGCAGCACTTTTTTTTTACCAGAGATATTTGGCATTCTATTTGTGTTGTGTTACTATGGCAGTTACAAACCTTTATAGCGGCAACATTGCAGGGACTGATTTTGAGATTTAAATAGTGATGCTGAAGGTAACTGAAAGAAAATGGAGTGATGTGATTAACTTGCATCTTCAGGGCAGCATGAAGATCTGGGGCAATGCCTTTGTACTGGCAGAGTGTGTTCCAATTTCAATGAAATCACAATCCTTAAGAACCGCAACTGGTCCACAGCAGTTGGAGTGCCGGTGACTTTCAGTGTTTTCTCTGGTATCTCTGTTCCTAAGGTTACTATGGCAGGCAGAAACCTTCATAATGGCAGAAGGGCAGGGGTTGCGGAGATTCAACTGGTGATGCTAAAGGCACTGGATGAAGTTGGAGCGGAGTGTGGTTAACTTGCATTTCTAAAGATCTGGCGAAGTGAATTTGGAATGAAAAACTCCTGAAAAGTTGTGTTCCAATTCTAGCGCAAACACAACCCTCAATGTTAACGGTTCCTGGTGAAGACCTTCAACTGGTCCCGTAACACCACCTCCATTACAAATAAAACTCCAGTTACTGCTCCAGAAGCTTCAGTGTTGCATGAAGTTCTGGGACAGTGACTTCGGACCGGCAAAGTGGCATGACGGTTGCGTTCCAGTTCTTGAGGAATCAAAAATTCAGGAGAGAGGATCCAGGAGGAACAAAGTTTTGCCCAGGTATTGGAACAACGGACTAGAACTTTACTTCACAGTTTGGTAAGGTGGCTAATGCAGTCCATATGTGATTTCCAGTATAACCGCGTGTAGATGATCACCTGTTTGTAGGTGATGATGCTTGCTTGGCACCATACAAAATAGAGCTCTCTTTCTCAAATGCTCTCTCTCACACACACACACACTCTCATAACCTCCTTGCAATCTTACAGACTCCAACCTGATCCCGCAGATTCCCATGAGATCCCAATGATTTGCGTATAATCCCATATAATCCTATTCATTGTCACACTCCTATGTAACGCCACTGACTTCCATTTCCAGCTCAGAGCACTGCCTGACATTTTCAATCCTCTCCTTTTCTTTCGCTGGGACATCTCCGTTTTTTTTTTTTTTTCCCCTTCTGTCTCATTAATGCACTTCCTGGCTCTTTCCTCAGTCACACTCCTTCCTAAACACCTTCATTCTCTGTCGCAGACAGCAGCAGAGAAAGACGAGTGGGATAGAAGGGTAGAGAAAAGGGGTCTGTCTATCATCGCGACACTCCATCTGTTTTTGCTACCCATCAGTATTATTTAAAGAAATGAACACAGATGCTAATCGTGTGCTCCAATTCAGACATGACCTCACTTCCTGTCAAAACAACAAACAGACGTCACTGTTAAACTGTCAATCTGTCCCCGTATCTGTCTATCTTTATTTCCTTCCCTTATCTCTTGGCTCTCTCTGTATATGTACTTCATAATGCAGTTCCCCTGAAAATATCTGTCTACACAGACATCCCGTCTGCCTGTCTGTTACTCTACATTTGTCTATTCATCTATTCAGAATCTTGTCTGTCTACACATCTCTGTCTCAATATAGCAGGGACAAACCATCTCTGAAAAGAGGGGAATCTGATTTTCTGCCCCTACCACAATGTCTGTGCTTCCGTTTACAATGTTTCTGTCCGTCTGTCGACATGTCATCCACATGTCTGATCACCATTTTCCTATCCGCAGTTTATGCCAATTTATGTGGCATTAAAGTGATAGGTTAATTTATACCACTGTGTGTGTGTGTGTGTGTGTGTGTGTGTGTAAAAGTGAGAAGTGAGATGCAAATTAAAATATAATAGAAAACATATTAATAAAAATGTAATCGTTGCTGTGAGAGATCAAATTTATTTATTTAGCATTCAGACGCAATATTGCTTTGTGTGTGTGTGTGTGTGTGTGTGTGTATAACGTTTTAGATGATATACGAGTCTCCCCTGGGATTTGATGTTAAGAAATCAATACCAGTAATGAATGTCCCTCTGTCTCCCTCATGCACACACACACACACACACACACACACACACACACACACACACACACAAAGCAATAAAGCATAAAGTAATAAATCAAAAGAAAAGCAGGAGCTGTGGAAATGACACCGGCCTAGCGCCGATATTAAATTCTCACATGGCGCTAACTGTTTTATCGCTGTGCTCATTTTAAAGATTGGCTAACGCAGCTAACATGCTAATGCTATCCACTAGCTAGAGCTAGCCACTGTTGAGCATGAAATCATTCTGCCTGCTAATTGGTGCTGCTTAGCTTTAGCATAAAGGTTTAAATAAAATAAAATAATCTACAGTAATTAAAATCGCTGCTAACAAATTAACATTAGGTTATTTTATTAGATCTTAAAATATTGAGCCCTAAAACCTAATCCCTGCTCCCTATTGTCTTAATCCAAAATCCTTAAAACCTAATGCCTAAACCTAAGCCTCAACACACAGTACGTACACACATGCACCCCCCCACAGGTGCACCTCAGTAAGTTCAAGAAAAGTTGATTTATTTCAGTCATTCAATTCAAAAAGTTAAACTCTCATATTATGTAGATTCCATACACACGAACTAAAATATTTCAAATGTTTATTTCTTTTTGTATTACTGCGGCAACCAGACGTGGCATGGAGGCGATCAGTCTGTGGAGGTGTGCTGCTGAGGTGTTATGAAAGCCCAAGTTGCTCTGATGGAGGCTTTCAGCTCTTCTGCATTGTTGGGTCTGGTGGCTCTGAGCTTCTTCTTCAAAATACTCCAGAGATTCTCTACAGGCTTTAGGTCGGGCGAGTTTGCTGGCCAATCAAGCACAGGGGTACCATGGTCCTTAAACCAGGTATTAGTAGTTTTGGCAGTGTGGGCAGGTGCCAAGTCCTGCTGGAAAATAAAATGAGCATCTCCATAAATCTTATCAGGAGAGGGAAGCCTGAAGTGGTCTAAAGTCCTGGTAGACGGCTGCGCTGACCTTGGACCTGATAAAACACAGTGGACCAACACCAGCAGATGACATGGCCACCACTGACTGTGTAAACTTTACACTGGACCTCAAGCAAATTGGATTCTGTGCCTCTCCTCTCTTCCTCCAGACTCTGGGACCTTGATTTTATCCCATCTGAAAAGGGGACTTTGGCCCTCTGACGTTGTCTCTGGTTCAAGAGTGGCTTGACACAGGGAATGTGACTGTTGTAGCCCGTGTCCTGTATACATGTGTGTGTGGTGGCTCTTGAAACACTGACTCCAGCTGCTCCACTCCTTGTTTAATCTCCCCCGAATTCTTGAATGGGCTTCGTTTCACAATCCTCTCAAGGCTGCGGTTGTCCCTGTTGCTTCTGCACTTTCTTCTACCATATTTTTCCTTCCATTCAACTTTCCATCAATGTGCCTGGATACAGCACTCTGTGAACAGCCGGGCCACTGAACCAGACCGAGACCATTTAAAGGCTCAGGAAACTGTTGCAGGTGTTTTGAGTTAATTAGCTGATTAGAGTGTGACACCAATATTGTCTCCAATATTTAACTTTTTTTTTTTTTTTTACACAATATTCTAATGTTCTGAGATACTGACTTTTGTTTTTTTCATAAGCTGTAAGCCATAATCATTAAAATTAAAATAAATAAACACTTGAAATAAAATCAGTCGGTGTGTAATAAGTCTATATAATATGAGTTTCACTTTTTGAATGTAATTACTAAAATGAATTTTTTTTAAATAAAATTGTAATTTAAGATATACACACGCATGCTTTGTGCGTATATTTCTGAACAAATAAATGTTTGTGTGTGTGTGCATTAAATGCTGCTCTGTGTGTGTGTGTACATTTAATGCTGCTGTGTGTGTGTGTACACATTTAATGCTGCTGTGTGTGTGTACATTTAATGCTGCTGTGTGTGTGTGTGTACATTTAATGCTGCTGTGTGTGTGTGTGTACATTTAA
>JAOVVA010000054.1:745146-758006 GCA_028565275.1 Leiocassis micropogon | reverse complement strand
GAAGTGGACGAGTGTGGAAGTGGACGAGTGTGGAAGTGGACGAGTGTGGAAGTGGACGAGTGTGGAAGTGGACGAGTACAGTATGGAAGTGAACAGGTTTAAAAAGGTGACAGCACTGGAGTGTGGATGTGGACCCAAGTACAACAAGAGATGAAGAGTTAAGAAGACCGATAACCCAAAGAGGAAATCGGGCATGAAAGTAAGGAGGTAGAGGTGTAAGTTAGGAGAAAAAATGGTAAAGAAAAACAAATGTGTATGTAGACAAATAATTAGGAACACATGTAAAAAGCAAGTATGAATGAAGTATGCATGTGATCAGGCGAGAAAATAATGTCCTCCTGTTTGGATTGTTCTCACACAGTATAAACACTGTGTGTGTGTGTGGGGGGGGGGGAGGAGGTTAATGAGGGAACACACAAATAAACACCCCCCACCGGGTCGTTCGGTTAGCGCTAGCCTCCGCCCGCCTGTGTGATTTGTTTTTTCCTCGGCGCTCCCGTGTGCATCTTTAATCACATTTTTCAAAACATCGATTCATCTCCTTCATCTTTCCTGTAAAGCCGCTTTTTTTTGGTTTCACCGCACCGCCGCTTCAATTCACAACTTCTCAGCGCTACGTGATGGATCGCAGTGTTTATTAGATACAGCAAAAAAAAACAAAAAAAAAAACATAAAAAAACACGAAAATGAAAAGAAAACAAAGTAAACAGTGGGGAAAAGAAACACAGGGAAATAAATAAAAGTGAACCCTACGGGGGGAGAGAGTCGACTTCACAGAGGATTACCAGGACGTCTTCCACGGATGATTTTTTTTTTTTTTTAAGGGAGATAATTACAAGTGTTCTTGAGTGTACACGAGTAAACAAGACGAAACAAAAGAACTGGAACAAGGCCAAGGGAAAAAAAAAAAGACACAAGGTTTATGCAAATTATAGAAAAAAAAACACCCATTTCATTCTGAAAACTTTTCTCTAGTGAGTAAATTGCAAAGAGACGCAGAAGATTAAAGTTTTTTGTTTCTGGCTAGCAAATTGGAACGAGGCCAGACGTGACGTCCGGTGGCAATGTGGAGAAAGTTTTAGCTTCCCCCCTCCGCACTAGATAACAAACTGGAACGGGAGAAAAGTACAAAAGAGATCTTATGCAACAGCAAACTAAAGAAAAAAATAAACAAAGAAAAGAAGATGCACAGGGACTGAAATCACTTCGGGGACTTTCCTTTAGAGATCATAACAGACCAGCGAGATGAAAGACTTTTTTTGTTTTTTTGTAGTTTTTTGCTTCTTAGAAAAAGAAACAATGGAATGTTAGTGTTGGAATCACCAGTCACCTCCTGATACGATATTATCACCATATCTCAGTGAAGGTTCCATTCACATTGCGATTCTTCATCACGATTTCATACATATCCAGATTCTATATTACATTTTTTGTTACAATTTTAAGACCTTTAACACTTTAAAAAAAAAAGGAAAAAAAGGGAAAAAAAAAGAAAAAAAAAAGACTGGTTTGAGACTGGTTCACTCAGAGTTTGGAGAAAAAAAAACAGATCGCAAGCCTGTAACACGTGTGATCTTTGATAATGTAACGCCATAAAAAATGTGTTTCTTCGTAAGCTTCTGCGCTTGGTACAGAACCGATCATCTATTATAGATATCAAAAATCGTTTTACACATCAACAATCATGATTCTTAACTGAATCCATTTTGTCTCAATTAAACAATTAAACGTCTCCTTGTGAAATATAAATAAATAAATAAATATATATTTATATATATGAATTTTTTTATTCATCTGTTACTATAGAAATGCTTGTCCCCATATACAACTTCTAAATAAATAAATAAATTGTACCTTTAAAAAAAAAAATTATTAGAAAATATTTAATTGCACCAGCGAAAAAAACAAACAACTAAAATATGAATAAACTACAAAACAACAAACACAAAATTTTAATAAAAAAAAAAAAAAAAAAAAAACGGAACCTAAAACTAATAAAGGTATTAATTATTAAGTTAACCAAACCTGATCTGTATTAAACAAACAAACAAAAAAATATTTATAGCAAATTTTTTATTATTAATTTTCAGCTAACTAGTTAATTTAAAAAATGACAGAAGTTGACTTCCACAGATTGCATCTCCGGGCGAGTGAAACACACCGAGCCGTGATGGTGCAGCATCACTATGAACGGAAGTGAAAGCTGTAATTGCTTTTTTTTCTCCCTCGTGTTACAGAACGATTGCGGATGTTCGATATGGAGGAGAAAAATAAGTGAGTGGAGCGAGCGCGATGAGAAACAGAGTGAGGTTTTAATTCCTCGTGGGGGATTCGTACATTATCCCTGCAATAATCTCAGCTTTAATTACACACGCAGACAGCGAGCGAGCTGAGGGAGAGAGTGGCGGGCTGGGCGCTTCGCCGCGACACGAACGAACAGCAAAGCATATTACACATCACTACAATAAACATAATACTCAGAATCATAACCAGCACGAAGATGAAAAAAAGAGATCGATGTAGCAGAGGAAGCGCCGAGCAGGACTGCAGTCGGAACGAACAACTTCCTAAAACATCACTGACCTACCAGCGACGGCACAGATTTATTAATTCAGTCTTAAACTGTGGTAGGAGTGAGTCACGCTAGCGTTATAGCAAACACACTAATCATAACCAAGCATTACAGCAAACAGACTGAACAAAAACTAAGTATTACAGCACAAAGGTTTGCATTTTTTTTCTTGTTTATTTGCTATTTTAAGTCGTGGACCTGACAGCCATAACATACACACAGCATGATAACTACTAACGCTAATTTTAATAATTAGTTAGGTAGCTTTTTCTGTATTTTATAGCTATACGAGTCTAGATACACAGTATACAGTATGATATTTCACCGGGACAAAGACACAAGTGTTGCGCTGGGAATTGAATATGACGTGTTGCTCACCTTAGCCAGCATGGCGAGGTGCTGATTCTGAACGATGGCGGTGCGATATGTAGCTAATCCTCCTTCCTCCAGACTGGGGAACAGGTAGTACAGGTGAACACTGGAGAACACACCACAACACACACATCAGGTCCAATGTAAATCCAATATATAAATATTTTTCATTACACTGTGAGATTAGAACTACTTTACAAATGGTAGCGTTCACTATGAAATGTCTGAAAGCTGTGATTTGATTCTGGTGGTTGATGTACTTCCTTTTGAAACAGGATGTCAGAATGAGGACATGTTGAAGTGCCTCACACAATGGGATCAGCATTTGAGATAGGCCATGCCACACCCCCACCAAATAAAAACAGAGTTTAACAAGAGACACTTTTTTCCAGCTGTTTAGGAATTCTCGCCACTGCCTTTACCACAACTGGTCAGTTAACCTGAACAACATCATGGGTGACAATAGTGTGTAAGATGTAGTAGTGCAGTAAGGAAGACTGACAAACTACAAGTAAACAAGGAACTCCCAAACTATTTTCTTCTAGATGTCTTATATCACAGTAAATAGAGGTGTCCAGTCTACCTGTAGATCACATTAAAGACATCCATCACACAGTGAGCCAGTCTCTGTTTAATAAGAGGGTTCCTTGTGTCTTTCCTCCATGACAGATGGACAGATGATCTGAAGAAATTATTAGAGTAGTCCAGATTCAAATTAGTACGATGGGGCATAGTACTGGGCATAACAATGAACACCACAAGGTCAATCAATGCGTTACAAAAAGCAGCTTGTAGGCAGAAGCCTAGGGTTCAACAAAATCAACCAAAGTCATCTGGCCACCAAGGCACACATGTTCAAGAAAAAGTGATTGTGTCTTCATAAAAATGCATTTCACTTTAGCATCACAGATATGGAAGGGTGAGATCCCATGCCAAGCTATTGGAAAAGCATGGCTACGGAAGACCGTGGCCAACTTGGAAGGGGTCCCACTGACAGCAGCAGGGGGACCAGGGGTCTCTAGTGCAGGATTCTAATGTCTTCTTCTAAATTATTTGCAACATGGCAGGAATGTTGGCACTAGAATCTATTATTACTAAAAGATATTTACTAATGTGTAATGAGCCAACGTGACCTAACCAAGGAGTCCCCAGCTCGTCCAGACAGAGTCCCCAAAATTGACCAGGTAGTGCTCTAATCTACCAGGGAGTGGCTCAATCGGTTAATGCGTCGGGGGGTTCAAGCCCCAGCACACCACTGTTGAGCCCTTGAGCAAGGCATACAACTCTATCTGCTCCAGGGGTGCTGTATTTTATCGGACCCTGCGCTCTGCCCCAAGCTTCCTAAATGGGTTAATGCGAAAAAATTATTTCACTGTGCTATAAGGTACATGTGACAAATTATTGAATTTTTTATATTATTATTATTGTTATTAATCGTCCAGGGAGTGCCCTAAGTCTAGTATGCGCCTACTTGGTTTGTAAGCCATCATGAAACACAAGAATAAAACAAGGAAGTTATCTTTTGATGAGCTACGCTCTCGCGCGCATTCTTACTTTATCAGCTATGGCTGTGTAGGTCAGAGAATGAGATTGGCATGTGCACACGGATTTCAGAGGAAACAGACGGCACTGATGACACTGCATCTATACAGCATCTGTCTACTTCTGTCCTCAGATACATCTGGCTTCCATATCTGATTTGATCCGTGCACGAGTGCACTGAACTGTGCCCAAGACCACCTCTTAAAGGAGCCTCGAGCACGGTTCCCAAACTTGGAACGATTGTGTTCTCACTGATCAAAGTGAACCAACAGTGGTCAGATGGTTGTTGTTTAGGGCCTGATACACAAGTTATATAGGGGTCAAGTACCTCAAGTACCTACTATGACCCCAAAAAAGCAATTCTGTCTGTTGAGAGTGATTGAGGGCATAGAACTTATGTAAGGGCTTATAAACCTGTGCCCTTCTCTCTAGGTTTTCTTTGGCTGTAGGTAACAGGGTAGGTTTAGCAGGGTTGATTTACCACCCATAAACCAGATTGGCAGAAGGACACCCTGCACAAAAGGTATCTAAAGCATGATGGTCAATACTGAGGCAGTTTTAATATTAATATGGGTGAATTTTTAATGGCAGAAGCAAACATGCTGTAAAGTGGTTTAGTAGTCACCATCAAAGACTTCCCACCCAACAGTTAAGGAGATGGGGTGTGTGTTAGCAGTGTGTTAGCTGTTAGCAGTGGATAGTATACTGAGGGAGAACCACCTGACCATGTTAGCGTTAGTTTAAATTGGGCAGGAGGTGCAGCAGATCTCGACTGCTAATCAGTCAAGTCGTACAATACAGTTAGAGACTGCGAGCATGCTGTGTGAGTATTAACCCACAATTTTTCTGTGCATGTTTCTGTGCGTGTGTGTGTCAGAGTGTGTGTGTGTTGTGCATTCTCAATGTGCGAGAGTGTGTGTGCGTGTGTGTATTAACCCACAATTCACTGCAAACATACATAAATGAGTGACGAAAAAAATAAAATCGAAGGTTTAAAGAACTATGTTCTTTAAAAACACAGAGGTAGAGGTCACATGTTTCTGTTTGTGTGTGTGTGTGTGTGTGTGTTGCTTTGGTTTAATAATAGTGTCTGTAATTACGGCATCTGTGGTAGTGGACGTCTCCGGTTGCTTAATTACCGGGTTGTCATGGAGACTTTGAATCTTAACACGGAGAGAAAATATCAGCTTAAAAATGACTCTCTCTCTCACCTGGTTAGAAATTCAACAACAGCATCACCGAGAAACTCGAGACGCTCATTATGATTAATCCTGTCAAAGGGAATGAGACATATTTAATAAACACACACAGATTTGCACACACACACACACACACACACACACACACACACACACACACACACACACACACACACACACACACACACACACACAGACTCGATTCATCAAAATGTTAAAGAGAAATGAACATGAAAAAGAAATAATGAAAAAGGTTACCTGGAAGGTGTGGGGTCGTCCTGACCCAGCCGGGACATGATGTTAATCAGCGTGTTAATCCCTGACAGAGAAGAGAAGTGCAGAGGAAAAGAAAAAAATAAATAAAGTATAGGAAATAAATTAAGAAATAGTGTATAAATAAAGAGAGCAAAATATACATGAAAAATAAATGTAGAAGAAAAACGCAAAAGGAAGAAAAAGGGAATCAAACATGTTAAGAGTGGTTTTAAAAAACGAGTGGTAAAAGACAGGTGTAAAAAGTACAGCATTTTTTAATCCTTAATCTTCTGATTATATTGATTTGAAAAAAATTAGCTTTACTTAAAACAATCATATAATGCAAAAAGTATAAAGCAGAGTTAAATGTAAAAGCCAAAGAGGGGATTTTTTTTAAAGAATTTCTTAAAAATCTTAAATACATTTTTTAAATAAATAAACAAAAAATTAGAGCATAGAAAAATCATAATAATACTAAATAAGCACAGAGAGCAATCACTTTATTATTAATACCTTAAAATCAAAGATTATTTAAACATTAATTAGTGTGTGTATGTGTGCTCCGACCTTTTTTCCTCATGTACATGTGGTGGACTTTCCTGTCGCCGTATTTGGGCTGCCGGATGCCGCAGTTAGACAGAGAATTGCGCGCGTGGTCGGGGTTCATCCCGAAGTTCAGGTGATGACTCGGGTGAGTCATGGCCAGCTGAGGAAGACAAGAAGTGCAGGAATGAATGGAGAGAACAAACAGAACTGATAACAAAAAATGTGATCAATAGTCCATCATTAATGTTTCATATAAAAAAGAAACAGAACCGCGGAGAGCTGAAAAGAAAGCTCAGGGAAAAGTAAGGAGGAAGTTTTATGTTTTAGGATGCGTTTAATAATAATCAATATAAACTTTATTATGGAACATATCCAAGCAATAAGATAAAAAGGGATAAAGAAGAAGACATGAAGATAAAAGTGAAGAAATAGTTTAAGGCAGAAAGCAAGGCAGGAGGAAAAGGCAGGAAAAGGGAAGAAAGGAAAATGGAAGGAGAGAATTGAGGCAAGAAAAAAAGGAAGGAGAAATGAGGCAAGAAAAAAGAAAGGAGGGAAGTAAGGCAGGAAAGGAAGGTGTGAAGTCAGTAAAGAATAAAAGAATAATGTAAGGCAGGAAACCAAAAAAGAGAAGTGAGGCAGAAACGAAGAAAAGAAGAATGTGAGGCAGGAAGCAAGGAAGGAGGAAAGTGAGGCAGGAAACAAGAAAGGAGGGAAGTAAGGCAGAAAAAAATAGAAAATAATTTGGCAGGAAGCAAGAAAGCAGGAAAGAGGCTGAAAGAAGGAAGGAGGGAAGTGAGGAAGGAAAATAGAAGGAGAGAATTTGAGGCAGGAAGGAAGAAAGTAGAAGAAAAGCAAGGAAGGAGGAAAGTGAGGCAGGAAACAAGAAAAGAAGAATGTGAGGCAGAAAACAAAGAAGAAGGGAAGTGAGGCAGGAAAAAAAGAATTTGAGACAGGAAGGAGGAAAGAGGCAGAAAGAAGGAAGGAGGGAAGTGAGGCAGGAAAATGGAAGGAGAGAACTGAGGCAGAAAACAAGGAAGGAGGGAAATGGAAGAAATAGTAAGTAGGGAAGTGAGGCAGGAAACAAGAAGAGAAAGTTGTGAGGCAGAAAAATAAAAAGGAGGAAAGTGAGGCAGGGGAAAAAATGAAAGACAAATTTGAGGCAGGAAGCAAGGGAGTGAGGCAGAAAACTAGAAAGAAGGAAAGTGAGGCAGCAAAAAGGAAAGAAGAATTTGAGGCAAGAAACAAGAAGTAAGAAACGAGAAAGAATGGAAAAAGGAAAAAAAATAGTTTGAGGCAAGGAAAATGGAAGGAGAGAATTTATGCAGAAAAAATAAAAAAAATGAGGCAAGAAAAAAGAAAGGAGGGAAGTAGACGGGAAAGAAAGGAGGGAAGTCAGTGAGGAAATAAGGATAGAAGTATGTAAGGCAGGAAACAAATAAAGAGAATTGAGGCAGAAAACAAGAAAGGATGGAAGAGAGACAGGAAACAAGAAAAGAAAAATGTGAGGCAGGAAACAAGAAAAGAAAAATGTGAGGCAGGAAACAAGAAAGAAGTGAGGCAGGAAAAAAGAAAGGAGTATTTGAGGCAGGAAGCAAGGAAGAGGGAAAGAGGCAGCAGAGAGAAAAGTGAGGCAGGGAGGAGAGAATTAAAGAGGGACATGAGAAAGGAAAAACAGACAGAAGAATTTGAGGCTGGAAGCAAGGAAGGAGGGAAGTGAGGCAGGAAACAAGGAAAGAAGAATGTGAGGCAGGAAACAAGAAAAGAAAATGTGAGGCAGGAAACAAGAAAAGAAAATGTGAGGCAGGAAACAAGAAAGGAGAAAAATGTGAGGCAGGAAAAAGAAAAGAAGAATTTAAAGGCAGGAAGCAAGGAAGGAGGAAAGAGGCACAAAGAAGGAAGAAGAGAAGTGAGGAAGGAAATGGAAGAAGAGAATTAAAGCAGAAAACAAGGAAAATGGAAAGTGGAAGAAAAAAGGAAGGAGGGAAATGAGGCAGGAAACAAGAAAAGAAGAATGTTTTTGAGGCAGGAAGCAAGGAAGGAGGAAAGTGAGGCAGGAAACAAGTAAGAAAAATCAAGGAAAAATGAAAATGTAGGTAGGAACAAAAAAGGAAAGAAGGGAACATGGAAGGAAAATGGTTGAAATTAAATAAAATAAGGATGAGAAGAGATAAAGGGAAAGAAAGAAAGAAAGAAAGAAAGAAAGAAGAAATAAAAAAAAGGCGACCAGGCTGAGAGTGTTCACCTGCAGGAGGCATCGCTCTTTAAAGGTGTAACCTATCAGCTTATCCAGGTGCATCAGGCACTGGTGGTACCGTATGTGGTGGGTCAGAACCGGGAGCATCATAGCATGCTGCAACACACACACACACACACACACACACACACAAGATTACTGAGCAGACAGACAATCGAAAACAAGACAGAAGAGAATTCAATCAGCGCTTCATTATTTATTAAGAGGTCTTCTGATGGAGAGATAGATCAAAGCGCGAAACACACACACACACACACACGGACACCCACACTTTTCATTTTGACACGCATCTATTTCCAGAAAAACACAATCATTGGATTTCTGTCTCTTTCGTTTTTCACTTGTTCTAGTTCTCTTGCTGTTAGAAAAAGTGTGTGTGTGTGTGTGTGTGTGTGTGTATACGCGCGTGTGTCTCCTGGGATTCTTTTCGACATTTGCTGAGGGTGTGTTATGCAGAGAAACAGAAACTATCAGTGATTACTGTAAAAGGCTCCGGTGAGTGTTTACCTGGCAGACGTCGGATCGTATCCCGGTTTTCCAGAAACCTTGGCTGCTGAGTTCCACCGTCACTTCCCTCCTCATCGTGTTCTTCTGTCTAATCTTCTGCAGAGCTTCCTGCATACACACACACACACACACACAGTTGATGCATTTTCAGCACAGCCCTTCCACTTGTCTAAAGTAGAACCTAGATTGTGTGTGTACATATGGACCCTTTGCACTAACCATCGCTACCTCTACGAGTGTGTAACGGTAGCTAGGTTAGCGATTTCACACTCGCACTGATTTTCTTTCGCACTAACGAACTCGAAACACGTGACTACACGTGCGACGGGACGTGTCCGAGTGTTCCTCTCCGCAGCATCTAACAGCTGTGTGTTGTTACGGTCACTCCCCTAGCATCACGTCTAGACGTTTCGGGTTCGTTTTTGACGGATACGTCTACAAGCAAACGAGGAGCGCATGCACCGATACCCCGCAGCAGTTGCCCCTCAGGTTTTTTGGGTTTATTTTTCACCACCCACAGGGGGGCACGACTTCAAACCCCTTGCTCTCCTTGTCATCACCTCCCACCGCAGTCATTCAGTCGTCACACTTTCTTCAGTCGCGCGTTCTGTGTGTTCGCTCCGGCTGTCAGCGGGAGTCAGTAAATTACCCATGAGTCCCAGGACCGGGACTCGAGTCAGGGAACAGAACAGAGACATGAATACAAGCTTCAGGCATCAAACAAACAAACACACACACATACACACAAACACACAAGGGCTCGGGAGACAGCAACTGGTGTGTACCTGCGGAGGGAACAAGAGTCGCTGAAACGAGAACAAGTGAACATAGGCTCTCTGTGTGGGGGAGTGCGTGCACCTTATCGTCTCGCTAGCTTAGCGCTAATGACTAGCCGCACAGCTCGAAACTTCAATTGCTGGGGTTCAGCTACTTAGCACATCAACCAAAACAGATACACACACACAGAATCCTGCTAATCAGGTTGTGTGTGTGTGTGAGAGAGAGAGAGAAGGTCAGAACAACAGCAGGTCATTATAGGTTTGAAATAATCTAAACTAGTACGTGCACACACACACGAAACAGCCTACCTCTCTCTGCGTGAGCTTCTGTTTGTCGATCTGCTTCACTTTGGGGCTGTTGGCTAGCAGGTGGCGCAGTTTTACGTAGCTCTTCCACAGTTTCTGATACCTGCAGGGGGGTTTCACATTGTGGCTAATTAAAAACAAACGTACACACAACTCATATTCCACACACAAACCTATTCTTTGTTCAAGAGACTCGGGTGCTGTTTGCCGTACGTTCATCCATAAGCCTGTGTAATATTTAAATAAAGCGGGGATTATTCAAATAATAATGAAGTGTTTTTAAACGATCGGGCCGAGCACTGAGCCCTGAGGAACACCATCGCTGGAACACGCCGCACTGCTCTCAGCCAATCAGAACACACCGCACTGCTCTCAGCCAATCAGAACACACCGCACTGCTCTCAGCCAATCAGAACACACCGCACTGCTCTCTCTCTCTCTCTCAACCTCTTTATCTCCATCAGTCTGTATCTTGGGAGAATATAATGAAGTCCCAGTTGTCCATCCACACATTTTTTATCTATGCCTGACTGAACAAACACACTCTACACACACACATACAATTTAAGAAAAACTGCCATTTCTAAATTTAACATGTACACTGCATGTCACTGCGATGTACTTTAGCAGTAAAACTAATTCATCATTCACAGCGTCTACACACAGAGCAGGAGCAAGCACAGAGCTAATCAGCGTAACTCTAACATGTGTCTCCGATTCGTCATCATCAACATCACACGCACACACCACATAAGAATCCAGAATTCCACAACGTGATTCAGGATATTAACTGATACTAATGCACATATTAAGCAACATCTTGGGATAAGTAGATCATCTGATAACTGTATACTGACCGACACTGAGATAACCCAAAATAAGATAATATATTAAAATAATAAACAAAAAATTAAAAAAATTAAATAACCTTAGATAACCAGATTTCTTTAAAGTAAAGCAAAATACTTAAAATGAGAAGATGCTCTGTGTACAATAAGATAACTCGTACCCATCTTGAAAGTATTAAAAGAACAAGATAACTGCACATCACAGGCTATCTAGAAATAGCGAGATAACTCTAAATAACACAATTTCCAAATGAGATAACTTGATGTGACATCTTGAAATAGCAAATTAACCCCCAAAAAACACAACATATGGTAAAATAATCAAATAACCTACCCCAATGTACCCTGCGTCCCAACCGCAGTCATGAGACAACTTAAAATTATGACATATCTTGAAAGAATGAGATAACTGATCCTAATAAACAGTATCATGAAAAAATTGAGAACTGAGAACAAGGACATAAATTTCATGAAATAATGAGAGAACATCCTTATGTACTGCATAAAATTATGAGCTAACTCAAAATCAGGAACTATTTTGAAGAAATGAGAGTAGTGGAGAGTAAGGACATATATTGATAACATAACCCATTCTTACAAATAATCTTGAAATGATGCGATAACCCATAATAACGCAATTTATAAATGAGATAACTTGAAAAAAAACACCATATCTTGGGATATCTTTAAAAAAATAAAAAAAATAAAAAAAAGACATATTTGGAAATAAATCTTGAACAAGGATACCTCTTTTGAAATCGACATAACTCAATCTATCATAATCGATCTAAATAAAAAATGATGAGATAACGCAGTAAGGACGTATCTTGAAATAAGAAGATAACTAATTCGAACACATACTATCTAAAAATTTTGAGATATCACAGAAACTATTTTTATAAGTAACATGCCTGAAGTCAAATTAATCAGGTACATACACTTTGTTCAAATAATATACACTGAAGTATCTTAAAACAATGAGATAACTCATTTTAATTTATACTACCTTGAAATAATGAGATAACAGAGAATAAGGACAATAAATTTAAAAATAAAAATGCACCTTATCCTGACAATTTCTTGAAATAATATGATGAGAGAACATTCTTACGTTCTGTATCTTGAAACAAAATCATGAGATAACTCAAAATCAGGGAATATCTTGAAATGATGAGATAACACATCCAGTATCTGTATATAATGAGATATCATTATATAAATAAGGACAAATCATAAAAATATAAAATAACCCAGCCTCACAGTTTCTTTAAAAAAAAAAACACACATTTTCTCTTCTACATGACAACATGATTATAGCAGCACTTCAACTTTTTCTTTATTGTAGTCCCCTATGAATGTTCTGACAGTTTTTAGCCAAATAGTGTACGTGTGTGCCTTTGTGTGTGTGCGCGCGTGCTGATCACTTGCACCACACTGCACTGAAATTTCATGGCTACAGCACGAGGAAAAATAATTGGACATGTCCCAAACGAGCGAGTGTGACAAACACTGAAGAAAGAAGACTCGCTGGAGAGCCGCTGGTTGTGTTTATGCGTCTCATAAGGCCGAAAGCCTGCTGTCTATTCTTAGATCAGATCATGCGCACACACACACACAAACACACACACACAAACACACACACACAAACACACACACACAAACACACACACACAAACACAC
>JAOVVA010000054.1:690613-713616 GCA_028565275.1 Leiocassis micropogon | reverse complement strand
TAATTAATTGATTATGGTTAATTGAACATGCATGGAAAACATTGTTTAAACCCTTTACAATGAAGATCTGTAAAGTTGTTTGGATTTTTACAACATTATTGTTGAAATACACAGTCCTGAAAAAGGGGCGTTTCTTTTTTTGCTGAGTGTATCTGGCAAAGACTGCATATGTCTATATTTACTTTAGAAATGTAGGTAAAAAAAAATTGACATTCACTTCTGAATTGTTTACACGGTAAATAGCTAAGAAAAGTCTAATTAATGACTGCATGTGTCAACATTTAGATGCGTTGGTAAATAGTGAAGAAAACACTCAGTTTGTCAACAATTACATCAGACGTGATGGTAATTAACTAAGAAAAAATGCTGTTTGTCAGCGCTGTTACCTGAAAGACTCCACATCAACATTTACCTCAGATGTGCTAATAAACAGCTAGGAGAGACTGCATTTGTTAACTTTTACATTAGATGTGCTGCTACTAGATTCTATGTCAATATTAATCTTAGATATTTTGGTACAAGTCCACATGTCAACATTCACCTCAGGTTAATTGATAAATATATAAAGAGATTTGATATGTCAACATTTTTTTTGTTCCCCCAAAGCGGTGTTTTCCACACATGAAGTATACAGTAATTGTAAACTGTGCATTTGAGTTTTCTGATACAGTATGTTCTGTTATGATCCTTTTTAAATTTTTTGCTTAGTCATGTGTGTATAGTTAGTTCAAATGAAATAAAATTGAGTTCTTTATATTGAAGAATATATATATATTAAATATATATATAATATATAATATAAAAATGTCACTCTATATTGCACAATCCTGACTCATATACAGTATATTTATTCAAACATAATGCAAAGAATGGCTGAAAATGCTTTGGGGTTTAAGGGCTGGGGTCCTCTGACAAACAGTGCCATCTCCACTAAAGAGTGTTTAGTACTTCATCTTACTCTTCACATACGGGTAGATGGAGGGGAGGGTTAGTAGGTTGGATCTCTAAAATGAAGATATGTAGATATGTAGGTTGGTAACAACTAAAGTCAATTACAAAATCGCTTTGGAATAGATAAATGTTTTATTTCGAATCAGTTTGTCAACATTTACCTCAGATGTGTTGATACATAGTTAGGAAAGACAAAGACTACATTTGTAAACATTTACTTTAGATATGCTAATAAATAGCTAAAAAAAAATCTTAATTTTTTTAACATTTACCTCAGAATTATTGGCATTGTAAATAACTAAAAAAGACACATTTACCACAGATGTATATGTAGTTTACTCATTAATTAATTCCGTTTACCTTAGATATGTTGGGACGTAGCACAGAAAAGTCAGTTTATCAACAGTTACCCTCGGATGCGTCCACAGAAGTCATTTATACAGTATATCAGTACTTCCATACATGAATATTTACCTCAGATGTGTTGGTATATACAGTAGCTACAGTAGCAAGGACTGCAAATATCAACATTTACTTTAGATGTGTTGGTAAATAGCTAAGAAAATATTTGTCAACTATTATCTTACCTGTTAGTGACTTAACTAAGAAAAGATTATATGTAAATATTTACTGTAGATATGTTGATAAATAGCTGTAAAAGAGAGAAACTGAAAATTTTATTCATACTGTTTGAAAATATTATGCACACTGTTTGTACATGTACTGTAACGTGTGCCACCAGAGCAGCTCTGGACCCCTGGGGCATGGATCCACGGGACCGCTGTGGTGTCTAGTAGCAGGAAGCTGGCAGGGGTTCCTTTGGGTTTTGTGGGTTGCAAGGTGGGGCCTCCATGGATCAGGCTTGTTTGTCTGGCGCATCCCATGAGGCCATGGGTGCTCGATCACATTGGGAAATTTAGAGGCTGGTGGAACAACCTTGAACTCTTTGCCTGCATTTGGGCTGCATTGGCTTTTTTGTGGGATGGGACCGGATTGGTTGGCCTTTGGTCCCTGCAGGCATGGGTGAGCCTTGGGTGCCCATGATCCTGTCACCTTTATGTAACTGATCATCAATATTGTTCAATTCACCTGGCGGTTGTGTTAATGTTATGGCTGATCATTGTATGCATGTACTGTATAGTGTTAGCATATTAGAAAAATGTACCTTATTTAAAAGAGACTCATCATTTCATGAGTCATTGCTTATTAAAGCTCATTGGAATGTTTTATTGAAATAGCCCATGAGCACTCATCCTTACGTTTCACACCACACTGCAAAAATCAGTGAATTATCCACACACAGAGACACAAAGATAGCCCTAGCACTAAATACACTGAGTAGCATTGAAAGGTCAGAGCAGATGATGAACTGGCATAATTCTTAATGGATTTTTCTACATTAATGAACTTGAATGGATGCTAAACTGAGCCTGTTTGATTGATGTATAGAGTACAGTTAAAGGTTGGATAAAAGAAGAGACCTTTCAGATTTGTCCCCTTTTTCATCCTAAGTCGGTTTTAAGATATGCCTCTGTAACACATAAGTGTAAAGTTCACATTTACCAGGTTAGTGAAACCGTGCCAGTGACCTTTTGACCCAGGAAGTGTTTAACTGGTGTGATTTATTTCTGTATCCTGGATCATCTCCAGGCCTCCAACCTGCTCCATCTCTCCATCTGCCTGCTTCACACACTTCCCGTCCCACCTACGGACAGATGGTCCTTTTTTCTCTGTGCAACACTCTGCTCAGAAAAGCTGTTTCTCTCTCTCTCTCTCTCTCTTTCTCTCTCTCTCTTTCTCTCGCTCTCACCAGGTCTTGTGCACGATGTCACATGTTTCTGTTTCTCACCTCACAAAAAACAAACATTCACACTGGTACATAACACACAACACTACAGCGCTCTGAGAAAGTCAGATAGCAGCAAAAACAGGATAAAACACAAGATAATGTTAGGGTAAACAACAGGGGTGAAAGTAGTTTTCAATCGTAAACGGTAGCATGCAGCCAAAAGACAAGGAGAATAGCCAGTGGAGGTGGTGAACAGCAGGCCTGTCATGTGTCTTGCCTGGGACAAGATGATCTCCAAAGATCACCTCTACCCCACAACACCCCACCCCAGACCTTGCAGACGCTGATTGGCCGTGTCACACACACACACACACACACACACACATACACCGCATACTTCATTTGTACAATTTTGAAGGGCTAACCCTTTCTGCTTTTATGTTCAAATTTCAATTGTATTTTATTTGTATAGAGCTTTAAACATTAGTAATTGTTTTACAGTTGCTTTATAAAATTATGGAAATGTGAATCAAATGTGTGTGAAAATATAAATAATTCAAATTGAATAAACTGTCAGTAATGCGCAAGCTGAGGGCGTGGGTGGCAAGGAAAGACTCCCTGAGATAGCATTATGAAGAAACCTTTAGAGGAACCAGACTAAACAAGGTACCCATCCTCATTTGGGTGATATTGGATAGCAGGAATTGATTTGCAGTCATACTGTGTTGGGCAGCTGGAAGTTCAATATATCAGATGTGCTCAAGTTGATATGGAGTCCAGTTCGTTATTGGAGGCTCAGGTACAAAACTGTAGGAAATTCCAGTCCTGAAGTATTGAGTGACTGCAGCCACAAATCCTTAGAGAACAGCTGTCTGCATCAGCCGAGGCCAGGACCATCTCTATGGTCAAGTGGATCCACTTTTATGTGACTTGCAAATACTATATAACATTTTTGCAACTTTGTATTCTACCAAAGTAGTCCAGGAGACAACTTATTAAAGGTTAGAATTCCCTTTTGGGCCCTCCCATGACCAGGGACTCTGTGTTCCCCCGATGCCGGTGACCCTGGTGGACAGTCCTGTAAATCTCGGAAGTTTATGTCTCCACTTATTCTGCTGTAGAATAGCCTCAGTTAATTAATTGTTCCACGATTGAATTGAAGGGCGTAACTGTAGTTTTAGCACTGGGGGTTTGAGATCAGCATCCATGTAGGCGGAGTTCAAGGACATTAATTTTAGGATGAGACATTAAACAACTTAAAATTGTTGGTTGGCCTTCTTCCTATTTTCACTCTGCATGAGCTTACTGTTGCTCAACCAACTTTAACAAGTTAGAAGCAATTAATAAGGAGACACAGTGTTGTTTAAGATGACAACAATTGCAGATGGGTTTTTTTGTTGGAAGTACTTCCGCAACTGGTTTTGAACTGGGGTTTGGCAGGCCGCTGCTCTCTCCTCTTTTCAGAACTGTGTACAAGCACTGAATCTTTTAGTCGTATGGAGTACCAGGCTGTACTGGCCTACTTTCCCTGATGGTAAACAGGCTAAAATATGAAGTAGCAATAATGACACAAACTAGCATTATAGTTACCAGACTAATCACAAACTAGTGGTGTGGTAATTAGGTTAAACATGCTCCCATGTGCTGACTGAATCTGTCTGTTCTCTTATTTGTGTTTGTCAGTTTTTTTTTTTACATTATGCATTTGGCAGACACCTTTATCTAAAGCAACATAACAATTTTTATCTCATTGTACAACTGAGCAGTTGTGGGTTAGGGGCCTTGCTAATGGGCCCTACAGTGGAAAATTGGTGATGATGGTGTTTGAACCTGGGACCTTCCAATCAGTAGTCCAACACCTTAACTACTGAGCTACCACTGACTTTTTCTCTTCTCTCTGTGTATGTGTTTGTTCCTGTGTTTCTGTCTGACTTCGCCTGTGTGTCTAAATGTTTGTCTCTCTTCTGTGTGCATGTGTGTGTTTGTGTGCGTGCTCCAGTCTGTCTGCTACTGTGTATCTATCTGTCTGTCTGTTTGCCTACGTGTGTGTGTCTGTGTGTGTGTGTGTGTGTGTAGGTGTGTAAGTAGTATACAGTACCAGAAATCTTTTTGTGTGTGATTAATAACACATCAGAGTGATACTTGCTGTAAAAAATGATATGAGAATGTCTAAATACCACACACACACACACACACACACACAACTTGCTAAACTAATTATACCTTATATTAAAAAAATAAACAAAGCACAGCCATAAGATTTTTTTTGGTGAAAATAATGAGGCTTTGTATGAAAGCGTCGCTTTACCCGTCTCAGTGCTCACACGAGTTTATAAAACACAGCGTTCTGAGCCTTACACCGCCCGGGAGACGACAGCAACAGCGGCAGGAAAACCAATCATCTGTTAAATATGAAATTATTACGCTGAGATGAGAAGCAGAAAATAACTCGCCTGCTGTAGACTAAACACACCCACACACACGCTCATTATACTCATGATGAAAAAAACACATTTCCCCAGTAACATTTAGCGTCAGGTCAGCAAGGGCGGAGCTTAAGTTACATCTGATTAGCCAATCACAACGGTGATCATCAAATTTTAAATCCTGTAACTCAACAGTTTAAACCATGCTAGCTATTTAGTGTTTTTGCTAAGTGGTTCTTCGCTAACAGAAACTAGCTGGACTGTTCTCTATTCTTTATTAAAAGAATTTAAGCACAACCAGACGTATGTGATTTACATCTATCAATCACGTGTCTGATAAGAAGTAGGTTCCCCAGGGGTGGCTGTCAGATGTGCACACCCTTCTTAGATGTTTATCGATGTAGGCACTCCCTTTCTTACATCTTCAGAGAGTACAACATTGCGTTCTGCTTTAACAACACACATTTGTCTGGCTGATGTTAAACCGATTTAAAGTTACATGAGCAAGATGTAGCTGGCAAAGAGACGTTGGCATTTATGCTGGTGTTCGGATGATGAATCAAAGCTTTAGCTTCCTGCCACTCTGCAGTAGGCTTTGTTAACTAGGACCTTTTTTTAATTTAGGTTCCTTTCAGCCAGATTAGGGTCTTTGTCTAGAGATCCAGATGTCCAAAGACTAATGTATTCGACACCAATGCCATCCTGAGTAGATGGTGGTGGCTGTGTAAAAGCTGTTTTTCCTCTGGCTTTTCCCTTTCCAAGGGATCGCCATGTTGGCTTTTTCGATCTGCAAGTTAATGGCACAGGTTTCCTTCCTGTCACAACCCACCCATCCCTCCAGGCTTGAGACTGGCACTCAGGATGCTTTGCATCTCCAAACAACTGTGGTAGGTCTCGAACCCCCAATTTTCCTATCAGCAACCCATAGCCATAACTGCATGGGCCAGCACTGCCCCAGCTGTTTAATAAATATTCTCTTGCTTTGAATGAGAATATACTTGTATGTCACCTGTGTCTTCTCTCATGTGTTGCAAGCAACTACCTGGGCACCTGCCTACACTGTTCTGGCTGACCCAAAGCCAACCTCAGTGAGATGTTTGAAGAGCTGGGAAAATTGTGCTCTACACATCAGAAGATATCTGCTGATGCTTGTCATATACTATAACTAGGAGGTCGACCTGAGGCTGACGTCAGAAAGACGTGCCTGTGCTCTCTGAATGGTCTCCTGGGTGCACCCCTTTTCCAACTGACAGTCCAATATTCTTCCTTTTTACTCATTTGTCATCTCTCTCTCTGAAAGCTCTTTTACTCTGAGAGTTCCCAGTGCCCACTGTACTGTATGTAACAGATGTAGCTAGAAGTCCTCTACAGACATCCAGCACTAGGAGAACGTTCATCCTCCATCGTCTGAGATGTTTTGTCTTATTTTTCTTGTGGAAATCATCTTCCCAGGCTGCTGTGTGTCATTACAGCATTTGCACTGCTGGACCATACCACTAAGTCTGGTCTGAGGTAGGTAGTTCCTGTCTAGATAATGAGCAGGATTCATTCTAGTTGACGATGACCATTTATTCTTCAAGGCGGCATGGAAACTGGAGCAAACGCATTCAGAACCAACTCTCTGAAAGTTCTTCAACCTCAGCTACATCACTCAAGAAACCACTGAGGAAATCAACAAAGGGACAGCAGAAACTATTAGTCTAAACCAGTGTGATCCTGATCAGGCAGGAACTAAGGATGGAACAATCGTCTTCCTGAACCTTCCCGACAAGCTTAAAAACACATTCTGCAACTTTTTATTATATATTTCTTTTCTATTGGGTTAAAAAATAGCTCAGTCAGTCTCTCTATCTTTCTTTTATTTCTCATTTCCTTGTAAGTCTTTTATCCGCCGCCGCCTAAGCGTAGCTCTCGGATTAGATCGTGATGGTTATCGATCTCTAACTCACATGCCTTAGGAGCTCGAAGTCACATCTAAAAGTTATACGGCACTCATCCATCTTTCTTGCGCTTCCCTCTGTGTTTCCACCATCATCTGCCTCTTCTGTGCGTGTGTATGCGTGTGTGTGTGTGTGTGCACTGTTGATTAATGACTGGTCCAGATTTAAGAAGCTGTAGCAGGTGTTTAGAGGCATTTCTTTTCCATTTTTTCCTCTTTCCAGGTCACCCTCAAACGGCTCACTTATGAACAGAGAAAGTATAAAGAAGAAGAAAGTTTAAAGGAAGTTGTTTATCGCAAAGGTGGACAGAAATAAAGAGCTATGTGCGATTCAAAGTGTTTATAGCATTATAGATCTGAATAGAAATAGATCTTACATAGCCACTGTTGTAGCATCTACTAGTGTCGAGCATTTCCTGAATGATGCTGTAGAATAAAGAGAGGCTACAAATGCCACCCTGACACACACACACACGCACACACATTTATACTCTTACTCTTTATTCTACACTCAGCAGTAACCCATTTTCTAGCGATCTCTTCAGGGCTGACTGACCTGTCTCTCACACACACACCGATGTGGCAAAAACACAGATTTTACGCCTTGAAGATCTCACACACCATTTGTTTCAGTTCCATTGTGCACTTGTGAAAGATCCGGTCTGACCCCTGAAAAAAAAAATCACTAATCTCTAATCTCATTTTTTTCACCCCTTGTTCATTCTCAGCTTAAAATGAAGCCAGAGACACAGCTTGTGACCTTGTGAGATTCTACGAATAATACAAATTTCTCTCCCTCTCTCTCTCCTGTAATCTCCTTTTGAAAATGTGTTGCAAGATTAAAGTGTACCAAGCAGAAGTGCTTTTGGTAAATGAAAAGGACCAGGGTCATTATAAAGTAGCTAACGCCGCACCTCGTTTGCCACCTTTCGCTCTCGTTAGTGTGTCGTTGCCATGGTTACCAGCATCAGAAACTGCAGTGGTGTTCAGTACAGCATGTTTTTTTTCCTTTACTTCCTGATTTTATCTGCTAAATTGAATACACACACACATAGACACACACACACACACACACACACACACATAGACACACACATACTGTGCTCTGTATTTAAGTTTTTTATAATAAAGCTCTCAGGTGACATATATTTTCTCAGGTGAAAATATATATAATAATCTTAAAAAGATATATATAATAAAAATCTACAGAAACGTGAAACAAAGGAGTGTGTTTTGTAGGCAGTGAAACTGACATCTGATTGACAGTTCGATGCAAAAAAAAAAATCGATGTTACCACAACCTTCCGACCAATCAGAATGCAGGGGGAAAAATCCTTTTCTTTTTCTTTTGATCTTTCATTAGCACACGTTCAAACTGGCCCTTCTTAATTAGATGGAAATGAATTCTGTACACGGCCGATCCTGAAAGCCTGAAACGTTTGAATTTCACTCTGTTTCCTCTTACACTGCCGAAATTACCAAACGAATAAGAATAGAACTTTCCGTTCATCTCGACACAATACCACCTGGCTGAAAAAGCAGGCCGAAATCAGAATTTATGGCCAGCGGATGTTTAAAAAGAAGTTTTTTGCTGACTCTCTGGAGGTTTGTCGCTGTAGTGTCGAGGTTAATGAGGCTGTAATGGAAGAGGAAGGTGATTGGAGGTGATGATTAAAGTCCGTGCGAGATGGTGGACAGAAGGACATGAGATGTTGAAAAGTTCACCTACATCTATTGTGGTTTCTTAGTCTATAGGAAGCAATGAGGGGGTTTACAGGGGTCATGAAGGTCACTAAAGGTAAAAAATTCTGGTGAAGGCACCATGTCAGGTACTTTAATGATATTCTCATGGCAAAAGGAGAACTTTTGAAATAAATACATACATCTATCAGTAAATAGCTTATTGTAGTCCATGATTAGTTGCACAATTTTGGTTGTTGTCTCAATTGTAAAATCCCTTATTTACAATGGAAAAGGTTTATTAATTTTCCTTGGATTCCAAACAAAAATGGTTCTTCTGTTTCATTTCTGGAATCACTCTAAAGAACCCTCCCTGAGAGATTTATTGGGATTCATTACTAGGGTTTTCTAGGGAGCCTTTTAAAGATTCCCTTTAGAAAACAACCAGAGAGTGCTTTCATCGTTTCCTGTGGAACACTTTAAAGGTTCTATGTAGAACACCAATTGTTTTCTTGGTGCTAAAGAGAATGATGCGTATGCAGATTAATTTCTGAGCAAAAAAAAAAAAAGATCCCAAAGCAAAAATAATGTCAGAACCACAGACTTCAGAATCTCCATGGAATTGACCAATAGTAATCGTTTTAATTGTGAATGTGCAACACTGCCCCCTAGTGTGTAATTCAGAAAGGTCACTGACACAAATGTGTTTTGCCAACTAGAACATGTTCGAGAAGCCATCATTGCCTGAGTACAAGGTTGCGGCGGTTCAGAAATCCCGCTTCATCCTTCTCCACTACAGCATCAGCAAGGCATTGTGGGATTGGATGATCCTCCTTGCGACATTTTATGTGGCTGTGACGGTGCCGTATAACGTGTGTTTCACGCCATATGTCGAATCAGACACGGAGGCCAGGAGCACCATCGTCTCGGATATCGCTGTGGAGATGCTCTTCATCCTCGGTGAGTGCGTCTTTGTAGTGAAAAACTGCTGTGAATCTGAATGTCGTAACCGGAGCACCTCTCCAATGAACATCTCCCTTGCTTTCCTCACAGATATCATCCTGAATTTCCGTACCACCTATGTGAGCCAGTCTGGTCAGGTGGTTTATGATTCACGCTCTATCTGCATCCATTACGCTGCTACCTGGTTCTTTGTGGATCTAGTGGCTGCGCTGCCCTTCGACCTCCTTTATGCCTTCAACGTCACTGTCGTAAGTAAATAAGAAGTTGAAATGCAAGTAAGAAGAAGGAGATGTATATATTTAACGCGTATGGATGGAATCTCCAGTGTTAGCGCTTTGTACGAGTCAGGGGTAATGCTGTAAAACTTTAAGTATAGAATTTAATAAACTTAGCTGTTTTATCTGAGCATTAATTACCTAGTCAGTGGAAGATCCTCAAACTCGTCTGTGTGTTAGACGTCTCTGGTTCACCTGCTGAAGACGGTACGTCTGCTGCGATTGCTGCGTTTGCTCCAGAAGCTGGATCGTTACTCCCAGTACAGCGCCATGGTGCTCACTCTCCTCATGTCCATGTTCGCACTGCTTGCTCACTGGATGGCCTGTATCTGGTACGTCATTGGACGGAAGGAGATGGAGCGCAACGCAAACCAACAAGATTGGGACATCGGTAACACAAGAATGCACACACACACACATACACTAATGAATGGTTAAATTCTTTACGAAATGCACTGTTTGATTCCAGGTTGGCTGCACGAGCTCGGAAAGCGGTTGGAGAGCCCATATGTGAACAGCACGTTTGGAGGTCCGACTGTCCGTAGCGCCTACATCGCATCGCTGTACTTCACCCTCAGCAGCCTCACCAGCGTCGGTTTTGGAAACGTGTGCGCTAACACAGACGCTGAGAAAATCTTCTCCATCTGCACCATGCTGATTGGAGGTACATGCTTAACAACAGGAACAAACTTTCATGCTCCATGACTCTTGTCTTTTATGAAAGACAAGTCCACCATTAACATTAGCAAGCTATGTAAGAAGAGTTTTGCTGTAGGTTTTCCAGCAAACTGGCCAAGTTGTCTTATCTCATCGGACAATTCTTTTACATAAAGATGACAGCCTTGAATACAAATCAAACATGGACCTATGAGATTAGAGGACCCATGCAAAATCTAGGCAAACATTTACGTCATAGGTAAACGTTATAGTGTTGCTTGCATCAATATCTTAATTAGGCCTACAGATACATGCAGGTAATGATCCATACTGCACACTGATCCCCCACTCCCTCAACCACCAATTTCCGTCCCCCCAATCATCAATCCAGTTCCGACAACACGACTCAAGGGTAACATCTAAATGGTGAGAATTGATGGAGCAAGACAAATTGGGCTGACTCGGGCAGTAAATTGAGCCCTGGGGAACCCTTCGAGCTCCTGTAGTATAGTGACAGATTTGATCCAGGCAAGAGCTAAGCTCCAGACGTCTATATCTAAGAAATAGGAAATGGTTCTAGACACCATTAGTATGTCAGATTTCTTAATTGTTCACTATGAATCTAAATCTTCTGCATGAAACATCAGCTCTGGTTAACGAAAACATATTCAACCTCTTATTAAATGTATATAGTCTTACTGTGAAGAAAAAAAGCTTTGTAAAGAACCTAACAGAAGACACTGGTGTCTCTAGTGAGTGTGTAGAGTAATGCATATCAAACGATGGACTGCACTTATTATCGTGTTGTTCAATTTGTGTTTATCTAGCTAACTTTAGAAGCTATAAGCTGTTGCACTTGACACTTCCTAGACACAAGGCTATACATGAGTCATGCTAACTCCTGTATGTGCGTCTGTGTCCTTTTTCTCTCATGATCGTCTGGTTCAGCTCTCATGCATGCAGTGGTGTTCGGAAATGTGACGGCCATTATCCAGCGCATGTATTCACGCCGCTCGCTTTATCACACACGTATGAAGGATCTGAAGGACTTTATACGCGTCCATCGACTGCCGCAGCAGCTGAAGCAGCGCATGCTTGAGTATTTCCAGACCACGTGGTCCGTCAACAATGGCATCGATGCTAACGAGGTAAGCGACAAGGTTTACGAACTTGGAAAACACTAATGTATATTTACAGGCTTTACAAGTAAATTTGCTAATATTTTAGTACAGTATTACTATACATTATGTCAAGTAAATTCACATTCACAAGTTCACATTGTTTGGTAAATAGCAATCTGGCCACATTGTTATTTTAGGCAGTACTTTTTGCTTTTGCTCTATTACATAGTACAGAAAATATTTGTACTTTTACTTAAGTACATTTCTGCATGAAATTGCATTACATAACCACCTTGGTTTGTAGAAATTAAAGTGGGAATTTTGCCCATTATACATAATTGTGTTTCCCTTGTGACATGCCTAATAATGCATCAGGAGTATTTGCCTCCTTGAGAATTTACTCAAGGATGGGATTTGGTGTACTTTGCCCCTTTGCTGACCACTATGGCCAGCTAGCTAATTACATTCTAGCAATGTCTCTCCACTTCTGAATGTAGGTGAGCACAAGAGATGAAAAAAACATTTTTGTTTCTCACTAGCCAACATTAACACTTAGCTCTGACCACAAATTAAGTTAAGCCTTTATTTGTCACATGTACAATTCTTACTTTGCATATCCCAGTGTAACTGGGGTAAGAGCGCAGGGTCTACCATGATAACAGATAGAGTTAGGGGCCTTGCTCGAGGGTCCAACAATGACAACCTGGTGGAGCTGGGGCTTAGACCGCCGACTATCCGATCAATAACTAAGAACCTTAGCCCTCTGAACTACCACTGCCCCATAAATCTTAACCAGGAACCTTTTACTTGTTTATTTCAGCTAAAATAAATCTTATAGCAAGCCAGCGGAGTTGAATTATCTGGCTAACACCATCAGATCTTTAGTAACTGTTATTAGCAAAATGACACATTTTTTATGATATCTTTCAGTCAGTAGGGACTTGGTGAAGTTTGATCCATTCATACTTCATATTCCTCTTCCTCTGTAGCTCCTTCACGACTTTCCGGATGAGCTCCGGGCTGACATTGCGATGCACCTGAACAAGGACATCCTGCAGCTTCCTGTGTTTGAAGGCGCGAGTCGTGGATGCCTTCGTTCGTTATCCCTGCACATTAAAACCACGTTCTGCGCACCGGGCGAGTATCTAATCCGCCAGGGAGACGCACTTCACGCTAACTACTTCGTCTGCTCAGGCTCCCTGGAGGTGCTCAAGGACAGCATGGTGCTTGCTATACTGGGTTTGTACTTCCTATTCACTTTGCCAGGATGTTTACTTTCAATATCTTATAACACCATAAAAATAATTATGTAGCATTTGTTGTTGTATAGCGTAGTTGGCATCTTAGCACAGTTTATCATATTATGTTTCATTCATTTCATGTTTTATCAATGTTATAACTAAGTAAATAATAATGCTATTCATCCATGTGAGTTGTATGTAACAGGATGTAACATATAGATTAGCATTCTATCAGCTGTATTTCCTGTTTGTGTTTTATCATTGTTATATATCTAAGAGTGTAATATTCTACACTCAACCATTTTCAGATCAGCCAGATCAGTCTTAAGCTTAAACCTGTTTTATAACTGTGTTACAACAGTGTAATAAGCAATAACCTATGGTCTTAGCCTATCGTCAGTGTATAGCCTACAGTACAGATTAGTGGAGTTTAGTTCAGGCCTGTGATTCTCTCTGTGTGTCTCAACAGGAAGATAAACATATCAGTGTGTGAATCTTAGCATGTCTAATAATTGTTTAATAAACAATTAGGGCGTTTCCTGTAATGCTATTTCCTGGTTTAGCATGTTTACTGTAACGCAAGTTCCTGTTACTATAATGCTAGCTCCTTTCTTAGTCAGTTTAATGTATAGCTAGTTCCTGTATTTGCCTGTTTACTGTACTGTAGTGCTAGCTCCTGTCTTAGCATGTTTACAAGTTTCTGTTTACTGTAACGCTAACTCCTACCTAACTACCGTTGATGCCTCTGTAGGGAAGGGCGACCTGATCGGTTCGGACCTGCCGGGACAGGATCACGTGATTAAGACGAACGCGGATGTGAAGGCGCTGACTTATTGTGATCTGCAGTACATTAGCGTTAAAGGGTTGCGGGAGGTGCTGGAGCTTTACCCCGAATACGCCAGCGTGTTCACCGCCGACATCCACCACAACCTCACCTACAACCTGAGAGAGGGCAGTGAGGCTGAGGTGAACACGCGCGCACACACACGCATGCGCGCACACACACACACACACACACACAGACAAGCCATTCTGACGAATAAATGGCTGTAGCATTTACAACACATTTTTTGTTTCATTAAGAATCAGATTAAATATTAACAAACGCTGTAAATGAACATTCAAAATATATGACTATGAATTCAAAAGTTATTGCTAATTTAAATAAAAACCCAAATCCAAACAAATACAAATTTAAATGCAATAACAAAAAGCAGAAGTTAAAATGATTTCTGTTTATGGTCTACATTAGTCAGTTAGCTAGAAGACATGTTTAGCTAAAATGAACAGAATTATGGGATTTATCTACATCTCTGAGGTGCACTCTTTTACCCTGCTGCCTACCTAGGGAGCTGGCGTCTGATTAAAGCACAGTGGGTTCGGAAGGTTTAAATCATCCGTGGGTTCGAAGCGTTCGATGTCCTGATTACTCGCTAAAGCCCTCGTTAGTTTCTTATTAAATCCAGATGAGGCGGTTAATTGGGCACCAGAGAGAAGTGTGAAAATGAGCGTGTTACTTGTAAATCATGCACATGAAGAGTGTGTTCTCAGGCTAATATGTTCTATTTGTTCAGTTTAATATTGTACGGTTGTAATGAGTTGTGTTGTGTAACAGCGTAAACACTCCTAATCTGATCACCGTGATTAAAGTAAACACTGTAGGGGCTGAAACGCTGAGACGGAAATGAAATCACAGAGAGCCCGCGGTCTCTAAACTTTCATCAGCACTCTTACAGTCTCAAAGCTGATTTTATGAATGTAAAAGTTGTTTTTATTTATCTATTATTGTATAAGTGTTAGCTAGTGGGCTAGTGTGTGTTTACAGTGTTGAACTTTTTCCCTTTAGGGGATTGCGAGGTTCTCACGTTCTCCAAGGTTCCCACACGTAAGTTGACTTGAATTGAAATTACAAATGTATTGTAGTCCATGGATTATAGACTGAAACACTAAAATGTACTGTAGGTAGTATTTTATTAAAGGAATAACATGATTTTGTGAATTTAACCATGTGATAGAATCGAATATGTGACATAATACATTCAAAACCTTTTTTTGCATTTTTATTTTATTAAGATCTGTCTTGCATTGCAAAAGTATTCATACCTTTTTATGGGATTTTATGTGATGGACCAACACAAATTGGCACATAATTGTGAAGTAGAAGGAAATTGATTAATGTTTTTTTTATTTTTTTCACACATAAATATGTGAAAAGTGTGGCGTGCATTTGTATTAAGCCCCCTTTACTCTGATACCCCTACCTAAAGCCCAGTGGAACCAATTGCCTTCAGAAGTCTCCTAATTATTAAACAGAGTCCACCTGTGTGTAATTTAATCTCAGTATAAACGCAGCTGTTCTGTGAAGCCCTCAGCGGTTTGTTAGAAAACATTAGTGAACAAACAGCATCATGAAGCTCAAGGAACACACCAGACAGGTCAGGGATAAAGTGGTGGAGAAGTTTAAAGCAGGGTTAGGTTATAAAAAATATATCCAAAGTTTGAAAATCTCATGGAGCACTGTTCAATCCATCATCCAAAAATTCAAAGAATATGGCACAACTGCAAACCTACTTAGACGTGGCTGTCCACCCTGAACTGGCAGGCCGGGCGAGGAGAGCATTAATCAGAGAAGCAGCCAATAGGCCCAGCGTAACGCTGGAGGAGCTGCAGAGATCCACAGCTCAGGTGGGACAATCTGTCCACAGAGCAACTATTAGTCATGGCCAACTATTAAATCTAGCCTTTGTGGAAGAGTGGCAAAAAGAAAGCCATTGTTGAAAAAAAAAAAAGACATAAGAAGTTTCATTTGCAGATTGCGACAATCATGTGGGGGACACAGAAGAAGGTGCTCTGTTCAGAACTTTCTGGCCTAAATGCAAAACACTATGTGTGACAGAAAACTAATGCTTGGTGGTGGCTTTTCTTCAGCAGGACAGGGAAGCTGTTCAGAGTTGATGGGAAGAAGGATGGGACCAAGTACAGGGCAAGAAGAAAACCTGTGGAGTCTGCAAAAGACTTGAGACTAGGGTGAAGGTTCACCTTCCAGCAGGACAACAACCCTTAACGTACAGACAGAGCTACAATGGTTTAAGTCTAGACTTAAATCCAAGTGGTAGAGACACTCCAAAAGACTAGCAGCTCTAATTGCAGTGAAAAGTTGTTCTACAAAGTATTGACTCAGGGGGGCTAAATATAAATGCACATCACATTTTTCAGGTATTTATTTGTAAGAAATTTCGAAAACCATTCATCATTTTCTTTCCACTTTACAATTATGTGCCACTTTGTGTCGGTCTGTCACATAAAATCCCAATAAAATACATTTCTGTTTGTAGTTGTAACCTGACAAAATGTGGAAAAGTTCAAGGGGTGAAAAATACTTTTTCAAAGCACTGTAATTAGCAAGAACAAGACAATTTAAAACATTGTTTTTTAATTATTATTATTTTAAATAAATCCAGCACAATCGAGTGGACTCGACAGACGGAAAGCATTCCTGCATGATCGAAACAGGCGGAGATCCGGACGAACAATGTCACCTTTCTCCAGCATCCAGATCCCGTCGGAACCTTCTCCTCCCAAACCTGGGGAACCTGCTGGGTGGCGAGCTGCGACAGTTTAACGCTCTACGGCGCTGCCGTTCCCCGGTGAGAGGAACCTGTCAAAGCGTGTCTCCGAAACCGCACCCGAAATCCGAGCATCCTTCACACGACGCGCCTCCTACGGCTCAGGAGGGATTCGCCACACGGAAGCCCAACAAGCTCCTCATTCCTACACTCAGCTGCTTCGCACCGCCCGACCTCAGCCCGAGGTTCGTATTACGACGGAAAATCCAGTGCTTTTATCCGTCACTATCATGCTTGATTTTAAATGGATAGTAAATTGAAATTGGGCTATTTATGTATTTGTGTGAGACAGGGTAGTTGATGGGATCGAGGATAACGGACGCGTGTTTCACTTCAGCACCGAGCACAGCGGGACCAGCGCTAGTATGGCAAAAGGTACACTAAGAGAACTGTGTAACACCCACATACACACTAATATGCTGTACCAAGTACCAACTCACGTTCAGATACACTAATACACAAAAAATCCACTAACGCAACTGGACAGGAAACACAGCACACTCTCTCCCCCACCTCTTTATTTCCTTGATCTCATTTGTCATCTGTGTTTCATGTTGTTTCTAGACTCTCAGGTGAACAGCACGCTGCTCCATGAGACCGAGGAGGTGCGAGAGAGCATCACTCAACTCAACAAAAAGGTATAAACATATAAACACACACACACACACACACTCACACACATACACACACACAAGCATACAATGTCACCAAATAGCACACTACTCCTTCATACCTACAGCATACAATCACAGGACACTGACACCCTCACTGCGGTGTGGACGCGTCCCAATCCACCTGTACAGGGATTTCATGTCTACTGTATATTCTTGACTGTATTTTGGGAAATGACAAGCAAACTGTAGCACCCAAAATAACACACACACACACACACACACACACACAGATGGGATGCAGGTACAGTGAGGAATAGCATGCATTAAGACACGGCGGGGTTTCCGCACTGCAGATAATTCCATGAGGTGTGCTGCTGCTGCAAAAAATAAAAACATGTCCTGCCTCATCCCTCACCATCTTTTTCTTTTGCCCTCCATTCAACCTCACGTCTCTTCTCAGCTTTAATGAAACATTTCCACCTTGTGCAAATTTCATGCATCAACATCACATGAATGGATCAACCTTCATATAACGGACATGAAGTGTGAACAGTGTTTGATAGTAAAGTCTACTTCCGTTCCTCACCCATCTCTAGATGCTCAGCCTAAACCAAGAAGTGTCTCAGCTCACCAAGGACCTGCATCACATGATGCACCTTTTACAAGCACAAGCAGCTGCTCACCACTACAGCACCCCCATGTCCTCCTACCCCTACGGAGTCCACACGGCGCACACAAACACAGCGGCGTACACCACCGGTGTGCACGTTCATCAGGAAGCCCAAAGCCTTTATCATCCACGTCATCATGCAGTGGATCACACTGAGTCTGAGAACGTCCTCCACGTCGGAACAAGCACGTGGAGTCACGCAGCAGAAATAAGTACGTCCAATCAAACTGCACATTTGTTGCCCCTGAGTGGTGCACTGGTAAAGTTTAGCTATAAAGTTTGGTAAAGCTAGTTCGATTCCCGGGTGGTGCTGTAACCTCTCGCAGCCAGGGTGGGATGGGAGGCACTTAGCGCTCTCACATCAATCACAGCTCTACAGCCAATCACAGGGCGTCTGTGAGCTCACGCAAGTGGAAGGAGCGGATAGCGCTGTCCTCAGAGTGTGTTACGCCGCCCCTAATGGTGCGTGAGCGAGCAGTTTGAAAAGATGCGGTTGGCTGGCGTCACATGGTTCTGAGGAAACCATATGCACATGGCAAGAAATTAGGAAGAAAATCTGGGTAAAAAAATCAACAACAACAAAACAACTGCCTATTTGTTGTCTTAGATCAAGGAGGCTACTTTAAATGGTACGGTTATTGCCTCACATGTTTGGGTTCCATCATGAGCTGTTTTTATGTTCTTATGTTATCTATGTTCAGCTTCCCTCAGGGTCCTCTGGTTTCCTTCCAACCTTAAAAACACCTTAAGTGAGAGTTTGTTGTTTCATCAAATGTGTATTTCTGACCAATGCAGTACAATAAACCAACAGCTTAAAGATCATGTCAGCCATTGAGAGTTAGCTCTACAGCTAGGCATAGTTACAGCTTATAACACCAGACCCTAACTAAACTGTGATGGTGGTGTTGCAGGTGGAGGTCAGACAGAAGCCCCTGCACAACCTGAAGTCTTCAGACACCTTCTTCATTTTAATCCTACCAGCACCTGCGATCCTACGTCCTGTAAATCGAGCTTGATTAACATTAACGCCTCGACCTCCTCCTTCTATCCAGCAAAAGGATACAAGAACCAGGAAGCAGCAGGTCAGGATCATGGCAACCTCGCCAGCATCAGTCGGTCTCAGCCCGTTCTGTTTAACCGAGACAAACCAAAACAAGTCTCTTTAGATCTTCATTTACTTTCCAGCGCGCCGACGTCCACTCACTCCCTGTTAATCGCTAATCACACGAATCCAATCCACTACAATCCCCCGATCACTAGCGAACCAAATCTGGAACTGGACACTGACATTCCAGATACAGTCCTAGACGAAGTCAGGGAGGAGCGTCAAGACGCTGCATTGTTGTCAGATTTGAGCCAAGGACACACGAGTCGCGAGTGCCTGCTCGCGGACGACGGATCTGTGGAGAACCAAGACATCGAGACTTCAGAATCAGAATCGACAAAGCCTGAAGTTGCAACTCAACACGAAAGCAGCGGCTCCGAAACTTCCTGGTGCCTCGACCTGATGGACTGATCCATCCCAGACTCTAGAGAAAGTATATCCAAAACTGTTTGCAGTGGTCATTTTTTGTGTGATGAGGGATTGTCTTTTCTGTCTCACCCACGCAAATAACTTAATAACTATGCAAGACGCATGTTGATTGTGCATTACTCCTTATTTACTCAATCGATACTCAGTATACCACGCGAATAGCTTGCCTTGAAATTACGCACAGGTGGATCTGAATGTCTGAGTCTGCAAATTCTAATCTGAGAAGAATTATTAGTACTCTTGCTTCTAGTACTACACTTCTTTGTCTGGTGGCAGCCTGGGAAAACCAATCAGATTTTTTCTTCAATTATTAATGGTCACATGTTTTTTCAGGACTACCCTAAAAGATTAATTATCTGAGACATAATAATGATAACCAAATAATTTTTAAAACGTTTATTAAAAATACTGCTCTTGTCCCGATAACAATACAGTATCCAACACAGAGAAATATTATGCAAAACATAATAATTTTTTTCTTAATCATAAATTGTTAAAATCCGTAATCAATAGGATATATTATGTTATTTAACAATCTCTGTACAGTGTCTTAACTTTAATATCATTTCCTAATCTGGCATTTTCTTGTAAAGAAGAAAAGAATCAGTTTGTTTAAAAACATCTAAAATCTGGCTAGATGGATCAGATGTCCGTTCACGTCGTCATCAAAAAAAAAGAAGATCCCTTAAACATGCAATAAATCTAAGAAACTAAGCTAACTATCATTTCCCCATAGACGTTAGCATGAACAGAGCTCAGAGCAGTGAGGAGACCATGACAAGGCTCGTGCTTAAAACAAGAGACGCAAGTGAGAACTCATTTCCCTTCATAAGAGCAATTTAGCGCAAGTCTTTAAATGCAAATTATTATTTTATTTTATTTGTACTTTTTTTTGTCCTAGAACATTAATCCTTCAGGAGTTTTCCCAGACTGCTCCAGTTGTTAAAGAGGAGAGTGGGTGTTTGATATCTGAGAACTCTGCAGCCAGACGTTTGGACTCGACCGCGTCTGAGATCACGGTGAACTATCAGGGTGTTTATGAAACCTTTTTTCGTGGCATTTTAATGAGCAAAGTGGATTGCTGTTGTAAACAGTCGGCCGTGTAGCATTATGAAGGTAGCATTTGCTCGAGCTGTTCCAGACTAGACACACCTTAGTAGATGCACAATAAACTTCTATACTGTATATATATATATATTTTTTCTTTCCAGTAGAATCAACGTTCTGTATTTCTTCTTACCTTTGTGCATGGTAAAGTTTATTGTTCTTTTTTCCTAAGGAAAAGGTATCAAATGAAATGTGTTCACATTATGAATGTCTGAAGAGAAAGACTTTTAGCACGTGAATGCTTTTCTTTGATTTCTGAGGATTTCAGAAAAATCTTTAAAAAAAAAAAATAAATCCCAAACTCCTTAATCCCGGTTTAAAGTCCATACACAGATCAAGATCGTACCATTTCTCATGAGTCATTAGGGCAGAGAGTTGCACTTATAGCGGTGTGTGTGTGTGTGTGTGTGTGCGTGTGTGCGATCCTGCAGCTTATACTGTTTCACATTTGCCTAAGTTGTATTTTACACTCATTAATGATAAATGAGGAGTAGTTAGTGGTGAGCAAGAACTCGGTGAGAGAATGACAGGAACACCAGACATTATGCAACACACACACACACACACACACACACGCATACATATGCACACGCTCATACACGCACACACAAACACACATAAACGCACGCACATATGCACACTTTTTTTTTTAGTTTTGCATGGTTTTCAAATCAATTTTTAATTTATCACAATTTTTCATAATAGTTGTGAAAAATCCCTTCAACACTTATTTCTATAAACACATTTTTAAAAATCTCTTTTTAGCAAATTTTATTATTACTGTAATTCCTGAATGTGACTGCAATGCAGCTAGTCTGATTTATTCCCTTTAAAATGTGAAATTTAATTTCAACTATCAGAATAATATGCCATGCTATCTATCTATCTATCTATCTATCTATCTATCTATTTATTTATTTATTTATTTATACATTTATACATTTGGCTCACTGTTAAATATTTGAAATATGTATTGGATTTTTCCCCATTGAACACAAATTTTGCACAAAACTGAATTACTATAAAGTTTACAAAATAATACTTCAGCCGCAACATTACTACGACCAGCAGATGAATTGAATGACACTAATTTATCAATTAAACCCCAATAAACTGGTGACAGGATCACGGGCACCCAAGGCTCACCCAAACGCAGGCCCGTCGCCTCGGATCCAACAGTAACACCAAAGCAAATTACTGAAAAAAGTGAATGCTGGTCGCGATAGAAAGGCACCAGCACATCCCGTGCACCACAGCCTGCCGCACAAGGTTGTTGATCTGACCTCCAAACTCCAAGATCCCCATCCAACCTAGCGTCCATGTGGTGCACCAGACAAACAGTTCTGATCCGTGGCGGCCCCGCCCCGCAATCCACAGCCCCCAAAGGATCCTCTGCTAAGTGTGGAACCTAAACAATGAATGTTTTGCGCTGTAATGTTATGGCTGATCGGTGTACAGTATGTCCATGTGACATACACACCACTGAATACTTTTATTATTATTGTTATTATTATTATTATTTTGCCTGATGATAAGCTACACTGTACAATAACCCCAATGGTATTTGCATCTTTTGCATATTAATTCTCAGAGTAAGCGTATGTACTCGATATATCAGTTCTGCATGATGAGCATCTCCCTCCTTTATGCATTATCTTTGGTTTGAGCATGGAATGTAAAAATGAAGCAAATCAAATAATTTGTTATAATAAAACATTTTAAAGTTTGTCACTGAATAACTGCATCTTTAATTATTATTATTTATTATTATTATTATTATTATGAAGTAAAGAAGAAAAATATTAATTATGATTTCATATTTTAATAGTTTTTCTTTTATACTTTATCTGTTTACAGACACATGTAATCTCCACGATACATGCTAATGTCTGTTATGTTACAGCAGCTATAATTGTCCTTTCCTCGGACTAGATGCTCCTCTGTCTTTCTAGTCTTGGTCATTCTCTGAGTTGACCTGGGATTTGTTTTTCTTGAGATCTTTGTTTTCTGAATTGGGACTTGTCTTTCTTTACCTTTTTACTTGAGACTTGCCTTTCCTTATTTAGACTTTACTTTAGACTTGTCTTTTTTATTTGGGACTTTTCTTTCTTACAGTGAGACCTTTCTTTCCTGACTCGACACTTGTCTGTCTTTACTTAGACTTGTCTTTCTTGATTGGGGATTTGTGTTTGGACTTGTTTGACCTTTCTTGGTGCATGTCTTTCTAGAGTTTAATTCAATTCAATTCAGTTTTATTTGCAGTGGGGCAAACAAAGTATTCAGTCAGCCACCAATTGTGCGAGTTCTCCCACTTAAAAAGATGAGAGAGGCCAGTAATTTTCATCATAGGTATACCTCAACTATGAGAGACAAAATAAGAAGAAAAAAAATCCAGAAAATCACATTGTAG
>JAOVVA010000054.1:668599-680790 GCA_028565275.1 Leiocassis micropogon | reverse complement strand
CACACACACTCACACACACACTCACACACACACTCACACACACACTCACACACACACTCACACACACACTCACACTCCGGGGAATTTGCAAACGCCAGTTAGCCAATTTGTGTTAGGAAACAGAGGAACAACAGGTACTGTTCACACACACAAACACCCATCCGAAGGTGGCAATCAAACCCTCGACCACTACACCACCATACTGACACGTTCAGCAACATTAATGGGTAAAATATTTATAAAACATCATCATCATTATCATGATCCTTTGTCTCCTAAGTTACATCAACCACCTGCTTAAGATTAAACAAAAAGAGAGGAGTAGAATAAAGCACATCAGATGTCAGGATCTGGTTTTAATTCATAAAACAGAAACCACAAACAGATTGGCACACGAAAGGCGTATGACACAGTTTGGAATAGGAATACTGCAGCAGGTATACACACACACACACACACACACGAATCACAACATGCCCTAAGAGATTATCCACACAGGCAATAGAGAGACATTAAGCTTAGACAAGAGGCATGTGCCGACACTCAGTTAATTAGACCGGTTTAGTGAGTCAAAGTTAACACATTCACTAAGTCACAGCTGACTGATTCAATTTATCAAAAGTCACTGATTAAATGAGTCAAAACAGACTAAGTACATGATCAAGAGCAAAGTGATTCAATGAGCCAGAGCTGAATGTTTGAGTGATCTAGAGCAGGTCGATTCGGTGAGTCACAGCCGGACGATTCATTTAATATAACAAGGAGAATCAGTGAATCACAGCGAGTCATACCTCAGCTATAATACGTCAAAGCCAAACGAATCCAGGATTCAAAACAATCCGATTCAGTAATTTAAACCTGATCAAACAAATAATGCGCTGCTTGGAAAATCACTGTTTACTAGAAACGCTGAATCAACGCCCACAACTTAGGTGTCAGATTGCAATATTTGGCATACATAATACTATTATCGTAGATACGTTAAAAAGCCGCGCATTCCGTTCATCTGAGCCGTGGCAGCAGCGAGCGATCGCACATTAAACCAGTGTCACATGAACCGGAAGACAAAGCCAAATCCTGAGTCATTTACGCACACTTCAAACACTGAGCAATAGGAGCAGCATAAGTGAACGCATCATCATATGCCGTGACACAGAAACTTAATATCGGCGCATGCCTCCTGCTATCGGCTCACAGAAGAAGAAGAAGAAGAAAAAAAAGGCAACAGCATTTTTTTTAAATGTGGGAGTAACCTTTTCCCTCATAGATAACATTCACATAAGTGCAGAATAATTTTGTAAATATTCTCTCTGTGATTGGCGTGCTTTCCTGAGTTCCTAATCTGAAGTTAACGAAGCAAAGGATTAACAGAAACTGGGATTTAGGAGGGGGCGCGACGAAGAGTCAAACTGCTTGGGGGGCGTGATCACTGGCAGAATAAAAAGCAAAAAAGCTAGTTTGCACGAGGGTTAGACTGCTTAATGAGGTACGAGTAACAAAATTAATTTTAAAACTTACATTATGGATAAAGATTTTTTTATATCATGCATGACTAACATAAAGGGATCATTAATCATATATTTTTTAAAAATTAATAAGATCATTTAGATAAAGTAAGGATTGTTATGGCCATTATTAGGACACGATCACATATTAAAATGACATTACCGAATTAGCCAGGAGGCCACGATCGATTAATTCAAGGACAATGATTAATAAAACACATAACTTAAAAAAAAAAAAAAGGAAAGAAACCAAGCCACTCTAGCATTTTATATATGACCAAACAAAAAATATCAACAAATAGAGGTAATAGTTAAAGAATATCACTTTGGGTGGTAAAGAAATTTCGAGATTTTTTTTTTTCTTTCATAATGGGGTACGAGTTAAAAATGTCAAGAAGAAGGCATCTCTGGGGAAAATTACATAAAGGATAGATATTTTTATTGGGTTCAGGTCCTTTATGATCAGAGGTAGTGAGAAATTAGATTGAAATATTTATCAAATCTAAAGTGTTTTAATTATTATTATTATAATTATTTTTAAACACAGTAGCTGGTTTAAGGAATCCCTCCACTTCCTGTTTCGGGCACTTCTCCAGTTTGAAGGATAAAAGGCATCTAAATTCGACAGATGTCACGTCTCAACTAAGGCACGGGACAAACAAAGCAGCCCAGAGAAAGACCAGAGCTCATCACTCCTCCTGGATTGTGTGAATGAACGCTAGCGTTCTGGAGTTAGAGACGGACAACAATCAAATGATTTAGTCCTCTTGACAACTCAGATAATCGTACTCAAATCTAACTATTATATCTTACTATAATCTAGCGCCCCTCGTTCAAGTCCCGGTTTGACTTGAATGAGGGTCGTTTAAGTCAAACCGGGACTTTTCTTCTCTTCACCACCTTTGGAGGTGACTCAGAGCGCACTGCAGATGTTCTCTGTGAACAATCAGCGAGTGGAACGCTTGAAGGTTGAAAATTGACAGATGACTTGTCGGGGACTTGCAAAAGAGACGCATCCGTCTGTGGGATCTCTACACACAATTGTTCACCAGCACCACTTGCACATTACAGGAACACGGCTGGGAGTTATTGCCACATGCCTCGTACAGTCCTGACCTCATTCCGGGAATCCTGACCTCATTAAAGGAATTCCTGGGAGGCCAGCGTTTTAGACGTGAAGCAGGAGGTCTAATCATGGCTTCAGTGTCCTGAGAAATCTTTCTACCTTGATGGTGTCCAAGCACTAGTGAAACACTGAGATAAGTGCATTAGTGTAGCAGGGGATTATATAGAAAAATAAAGGGACAGTTAATACTCTCAGAACTGTGTTCTGTTATTCTACACATCAAAAGTCCCGCTTTGACTTGAACATGCTTTGTATATTTCTATATTTTTCATTTGTGTTAACAACATTAGTAACAATAATCTGACTTCAACTACTTTGGACCAGATTCAGAGTTTAGTTTCTTTACTGTTTCTAAACAGTATATAATAAGAGTGTGAGCTGGATCAGGTGCTATTCTCTGTGCTGCTGGATGATGAGCGTGGACATCGTTGTGTTTAATTAACCCAGTGATTAATGTGATCATAATTAGCACTATTTAACCAATAATATATTAGAAATATCCTAGACTTCTATTCTTCCACTACTGTCTATCTTCTCATTCATATATCACTGTTTATATTCTCTCTCTCTCGCTTTTTATGAAAAATTATATTACATTTGACACCAAAAAAAAAAAAAAAGTTCAGTCTGTTATCCCTGATTTGTTGAGACATTTAAATGCAAGAGGATTTTAATTATCTGAATGTGGAGCTCAGTACGAGTGTAACCGACTCTGAACACCAGAACTTTCCCTGCCTAATAAATAAAAAAAAATCTAAATAGAGAATTGACCTATTATTATTATTATTAATTTTTTTTTTTTTACACTCGATAAGTGCTGGAACACAAGATTAGGTGGAAAAATTTTAGACATTTGTGAGAGCTATTTGCAAAAAAACAAAATGCTAAACGAGTTAAATCCTATTACATGAGAGATGCTTTAGCAAAATAATGACTAAGAATACATTTCTTCCAGGATTCACCTGACAAGTTAATTAACAAAACGAAAAAATTAAGGAAAAAAGACCAGCAAAATGAATTCGGAGGACATTGTTGTATTGTTAGATAACAATCTAACAAGAAGACGGAGCTATGGTCCGGGTCTTTTTCTGGCTGTTTTTTTTTATATTTGGTGTTGTTTTTAAATAAACAAAACACCAGATTTTCGACTCTCCATTTCCTGGAATTCCACTCAATGCTCACAGTTTTTCGTTCACTAGCTAATTTTAGCTTATCGATGATCAAATGCGTTTTTTATTAGAAAAATCACACTAGCGCTTTCGTACCAATCCCAACATTTTTAAATTTTCCTCACCTGATCTTTAAACTTTTTTAAAAAAAATTTATCTAATAAACATTTCTAAGCACAACTGTCTATTAGCGTTCAACAACCTAACACCTGCTGTATATTGGGCCCAAAAATGTTTAGCAGTAGCATTAGCGTTAGCTTTAAAGGCTGCTTAATTCTTCGTTACCTACGTACGTCATCCTTTACAGTATTCCATATGTGCTGTAAAGTATTTAATTCATATTAATTCCTTTCTCCCACTTTAATCACGGTTAGTCGGCTAGCAAAACAGATACGCTACGCGAGCATCGTCATCACGCACAGAAGCAGCGACACAGAAACAAGTTGCTAGTGAGCGATTAAAAAAAAAAAAAAAAAACTTTCACATTTGTTTCAAATTGAACCCATCCAAAAAAAAAAAAAAAAAAAAACAGGCAAATGGAATGCGACCCCTGCGGGGGGAGGGGGAGGGGTCACTCTGGGTAGTTCAAAGGTCATGACTGCTGTCCGCTCCACTGTGCCTCCGAAGGCTGACTTAGGAATTCCTCCACCTGTCTGGCCATGTCCATCGTTTCGTCCAGATCGAAATCTCCGCTCTCGTCCAGCATCGGATCACCACTAACCACACACACACACACACACACACACACACAAACACAAACACACACACACAAACACAAACACAAACACACACACAAACAAACATGGTTGCTAACAATGTCAAAGCTACATTTAAATTCCATTACACTGATGCTACAATACACTTTTAAAGTGAGCATGTCGAATGACACACAGTGAGCGGTGAGAATGAATAAAGAGAAAGTGTATTCACATGGTGGGGTAGATGGTGAAGCTGCCAGGCTGAGTGATGGTGGGGGAGGAGTCCATGAAGGTGGGGTTTCCAGGAGACTGCTCAGGATTGGACGATGCAAACCTATAAGGGGCGGCGGAAAACATTTCTATTTCATAATCATGCCGATAATAACGTAATAATTGCTAGCCAACTAGATTCGTGAGGTTATTGTTATTAATTATGCTAATAAAGTTGTAAGAAAAAGGGTTGCAAGCTAGGTGCAGATTTGGCACCAGATTTGAAAAGTACTCACTCTACTTTGACCACCTGCTTGATCTCTGGCTTGACGTAGCCGTCTCCCACCGCTTTAGCTGCGAGACAAGAACAACAAATACACGGCCACCATCAAGATTACAGGCTTAGAGACGCTGTTTGTTTTAGGTTCGAGCTTAGCTATAGTATTAATGCAGGAGTGTAAGGTAACTGCAGGAGTGTTGTTGGCGTACAGTTGGGCGGCGTGCAGTAGCGGGAGAAGACCTCGTCTTTGGGCTGGCTGGGGTACAGGAACAGCAGGTGGTTCAGGTCACTGATTCGGTCAGCTAGAGAGCGGATGGAGAAATCTTTTGTGGTGAAGGGCATCAGGTTCCAGACCATCCTTTCTCCTGAAACAACACACACACACACACACACACACACACAGATGTACAACACAGACAGAAGAGTCAATAAACTCATTGCACTGAAGCTGCACTGCCTCACTGATTGATTAATCGATCGATTTCCTGGTCAAATAATTAATACAGTCAACTCAGTGAATCCATTTGTTCATTAGTTGCTTTATTTTATGGAACTAAACGCCTCGTTTGATGTCGAGTATCGACTGATAGACAGACCTGCTTTGTTGGGGTTCTCCGCCACCCAGGCGATGGTGATCCCTCCAATCTCCGAGTCGCTGAAGCGCAGCAGGAACGTCCCGTTCGGTTTGGACAGCAGCATGTCCTGAGCCTGCTGTTTATTCAGGAAACCCAGGATCGCCCTGGAAAACAAAAAACACACACACTTGTCCACACTATTCGCACACACTAACCCTGGTGTCTGCGCTAAAGGAACATTCCCGTTGACGTTACCCGTCATTCCAGTGAGCCTTCAGGTGTTTCTTCATCAGCTCTATGACTCCATCGAACCACTGCCAGAAGGTGAAGTTCCTTCCTGGTAAACTCTCCTACACAAAACACAGCAGATCCATCACTCACATGATACCTGGGTAGTTTCACAGGCCTTCTACTTGACTAGCTGCTAGCCTAGCGCGCTCTCCTACCCGGTTGAACTGAGACCAGGTCATGGTCATGCTCCGGTAATCCTCGGGGTTGTTGCTCGAGCTGCTGAAGGCTTTCTGAGCGAGGAACACCAGGTTCTCCTCCGATAATCCCCGCTCGCTCTGCACCTCCGATTTATATTTCATGTTCAGAGCTTCGCACAGCTGCGGCCATGACACCTTATCGGGGACGACAAAGGGGACGCGGCCCTGCAGAAGGACACGACCACATCTGTTTATACCACAGTCTGATATTTAATGCTCATCAGTCAAGTTAGAACAAAACTTTACCGGCTCGGAGAAGGCGTTGTCCCAGAGCACAGTTGCCGTGGCGTTGTTGTCTTGACTACCGTGCACGATGACCACGACGGGCAGCGATAACGTCTGCGATGATAAAGAAAGTGTAATTAATACCTGTCTTATGTAGCATAAGATACTGGAATAGCTGAGAATTGAGTCTGAATGTGACCTTGACATGGAACATGAGCTCGTTTCCTCCTACGCTAAACTGAGACTCGAACAGGACGGTGAACTTCTCCTCCGTCACCGACTCGGCGCCGCGTCTGTCCGAGCGTTTGATGCGCTTCAGAGACTGGACGGCAGAAGTGGACACGTGGTTATTTCACACACAATACATTCAAATTTATACTGTATATTTATACTGAGCATGCATTTGCACTTTTACTCGAGCACTTTGTCACACTAGGTATACAGGTAGTCCCCAACTTATGAACGAGTTCCATTCCAGGAGCACGTTCATAAGTCTCATTTGTTCTTAAGTCTGACAGTCTTAAGTCTGTTCTTAAGTGAGTCTTGCACGCATTTGGCGCGAATGTACAATATAAAGCACACCAATGCACTTGACTAAATGTTTACCAAAAAAAAAAAACTAAGTTACACGAAATAACGTAAACGCGTCTAAGGAAATGAATCTCACACGTCAAATATAACAGTGTTGTCTTTGCGCCTTTAAATCGCGAGGGGAATCCTGAGCACCATTTTGTCTCTCTTTGTTTTGTTGAGGATTTCCGTGCTAATAATTAAAGCATGCCTCTGTTTTAGTAAACTCCGCCCCTTATGTGGAACTGCTTTAGAAACGTCTTTTTGTTCTCACCATGTTCCTGAAGTGTGCACTCAGAGTCCCTGTCGTTTGGTGATACTCCATCACACAGTTGTTGTTCAGGATTTCTCCACTACTGTCACTGGCAAACACACACACACACACACACACACACACACACACACACACACACACACACACACACACACACACAGAGAGAGAGAGACAGATTACAACATGCAAACTTAATAGAACAACCAGCACTGACTAGCAACAGAATGCCTTCTTTCTGAGCCATATGGCTTCCCACAACAATTTTAGAACAGTGTATGCTCTCGGTTTACCTTATATGGACATTATTCATGTGATCAAACGTTCAAAGGCAGCAGCCATGAACATATAATAATAAAACAAGTAGCCTCTAATAGCTTATTGTGTTTTTGGCACCCTTGTGACTTTCCTTATTTGGCTGCTGCTTCCTGCTCATTATCGCTTTCACTCTGATTGGATCAAGCTGTTCAGGAAGTCATGACCAAATAAGGAGTGTCAGAGCTTGTTTAGGACGTACTTCCTGGTGCTCTCGTTCTTCAGCAGAGCTTTGGCCTGCTGCTCGTTGATGATGGTGGCTTTAACCTGCGGGGGGTTCATGTGGACGTTGAGTTTCCCCCCGACCAGCAGGCGTACGGTGGTGGCAAACTTGGTCTGCGTCTTTAACACCTGCGGAGGCTGTCTCTCTATGATGAACGTGCTGAGGAGAAAAAATAAGTCAAATGAAAATGAAGGAACATGTACCTTTTGACGTAATTGAGTGACGCTGGTCAGTGAATCTTGCGCGGTGGTGAACTCACCTGGTGACGAGCGCCGAGATGATGTCAGTGATGGTAGCGTTGAGCTCTTTGAGCAGCTCCTCTGTGGGCCCGGGGATGGGGAGCTGCTGCGTCAGGTGATCGACACGCCGGAGCTGCTGTCTGTTCTGCCACACCATATCAGCCAACTTCTCACACCTGAGCACCACAACGTCATCAGATCTACAGCACTACAGCACTTACAGCTCTCTGTGTGTTTGTGTGTGTGTGTGTGTGTGTGTGTGTGTGTGTGTGTGTGTGTACCAGGACTGCAGGACATCCAGACTTCCTTCTGATGGTCCCCCGTTTCCAGCTAACTGTTGTCGTCTCTTCCACTGGATCAGTTCGTCGTCCACGATCACCGTCTGCTGTTTCCTCAACAACGCCAGAGTCCTTTGGTGCTTCTCTGCTAGGTCCTACACACACACACACACACACACACACACACACACACACACACACACACACACACGTATTTTCCAATTTGTCAGACTTGAACTAGCAACAATTTCTCCCAGTTAGTGCAAAAGGTTTTGCCGTGTGTGTGCGTGTGTGTGTGTGTGTGTGTGTGTGTTACCTGTCTGTATTTCTGCAGTGTGTTAGCCTCTCGAGTTATCCACGCCTCTAATGTAGCTTTCCTGCTCTGCAGACTCGTCTCTCTCTGCACGCGCTCGGCCGGCGCCAAACTCGACAAACTGCTCAACTGAGCTGGAAAGAGAAAATCATAAATCATATTAAAATATTAATAAAAAATAAATAAACAAACAAACAAAATACATTAAAACTAAAAAACAAAGAATTTATGCTAGCTGCTCAAGTAAATGCTATAACCACTGTGTTCATGTGCAGTGTACACACAGTACATGAGAAGTGTGTGTGTGTGTGTGTGTGTACCCTGGATCCTCAGGCTCTCCTGGTACTGGATGATGAAGTACTCCTGACTGTGCTGGAGTTTGCGCAGGTCGCTCTCCGTCTCCTGCGTCAAGGCGCGCAACTCCTCAAACATCTGGTTGATCTGCTGGTATTTCTGAGGCGTGGCATCTGTAGCTCCACCCCCTGGAGAGCTCACCTGTTAAAAAAAATTCACACATTATTAATAAATGGAGCTAACTGATGTGAAACTGTGATGAGTTAAGCTAGACAGTGTTAAATCAGGTGTGTGTGTGTGTGTGTTTGTGTGTGTGTGTGAGAGAGAGAGACTTACGTTAGAAGCCTCCTGTACGAGTCTCTGCTCCGTGTAGAGGATGTGTTTGATGCATCGCACCAGCTCCATCGGACACGCCTCGTACGTGCTCTAAACAAATAAAAACAGCATTAAGCCATGTTTAACAACAGCAGAGTGAAAGACAGACAGACAGACAGACAGACAGACAGCAGGAGAGGCAGACATATACACAAACAAAGAAAGTGATCAGATAGACAAACTGGCACACACAGGCGAACAACTAGATAGTCAAATAGTCAGAAAGACAGAGACAGACTGGTGGACTAATAGACAGGCAGACAGACATACAGAAAGCATTATAGAGACAGACCGTAGGACAGACAGTAGGACAGACAGTAGGACAGACAGGCACTTAGAGTCAATCACCTGGCTCATACCAGGTGTGAACTGTTCGTGTGTGTGTGTGTGTGTGTGTGTGTGTGTGCGCGCGTGTTACCTTCAGCTGTGTGGCGTAATGTCCCAGTTTGATCTTGAGCAGGAAGCCGTCCTCGCCCATCTGATGCTCCGCCCTCCTCTGCAGCTCCTGGATCAGACTTTCCAAAAGACGCTTCGCCTTAAACTCCTCCTGCTGCTTCTCCACATCAATGGCATCCCTGTGCACACACACGCACGCACACACACACACACACACACACACACCAGATCAGTCAAATGTCAGCATTTATTCCCAAATAACAACTATAAAATATCTAATTTAGAGTTTTGTGTGCGTGTGTGTGTGTGTGAGAGAGAGAGAGACTCACCAAGGTTGTGTCTCAATCCACTGGGCGAGGTAGTGGCGCACTTCTATGGGGAAGTGCTGGCCGTAGAGCGCCTGCATCTGATGGAGGGCGTCGCCTTGTAACTGCTGGGCCTGGATCCATAACGCCATCGCTACCTGACACACAGACACACAAGGTGACAAACAGATACACAACAGTTTCTTTATGATCCTACAGGTGGCGCCCTAAACTATTTTGTGTAGGGGTGAACTATAAGGAGTGAACTGTTTGTGTGTCAAAGTGAATTATTTGCTAAATTTCTTTAGAATTAATAAATATGGCAGATAACAGAGATACATGCTGCTCAGTAACAATGTAGATTTTTGCTTAATTTAATTTTAAATTAATTGTTAAACTCTGCGCTTGGTTTTATAAATAAGAAAACTAATGTTAGAAGGAACGTGCTACATTTAATTACTTGTGTTCATTTCAGTCGTGAAGCTGTTGAATAAAGTAACAACATAAAACTTAGGATTCAATTTTTTTTTAAGGTTCAGGATCTTAAAATTATAACAAAATCAAAAGAAAAAAAGATAAGTTAATGTCCAGTCAGGATATTTGTAAAAACGTGATACTTACAGAATCACAATATGAATCAAATCAGCACAGAAGTATTGCGTTAATATCTTATTGTGTGGTCTCTGATGATTCCATAAAATTTATGAAAATTAATTTTTATTTCAATTCTAATTAAACTTTGCAAATAATTTGCTCTTATGACTAGAGTTGCAATGATCCGATACTCTGGATCAGTTATTGGTGATGCGTGACCAGAGTTTGATTAAATGAATAGCAAAAAACATTAGTCTACAGTAAAAACTATAATAATTCTTATATGAACAGAATTATTTATTTTAAAACATTGCATTTAAAATAAAATACATTTAAAACACTAAATAAAATACCTTTGTGCATGCTTACGCAGCCACACGTGAGCGTGACAGCTGAGTTTAGCATGCGAAGTAGGTTACCTCAGGGCGTTGAACATGTCCCTGATATGGAAATATTTTACTCACGATACAGCAGCTAGTAGCAATATATTATAATATTTGCAAAGGCAAAGTTTCAAGAGGTGAAAGTAGTGTTTAATTAATTTAATTCAAATTTAATCAAGCATCTTCAAAAACATCACACAAAAGAACACGAGGAGTTCGCGCAAATCAAACGGAAAAAGGATGAGTCAAAGCAGCTGACCTTGATAGATGCGTTTCAGAGGCAAGAGAAACTTTCACATCAGAACCCTAAAGCTGTAAAAGTAACAGAAAAGGTACTTGAATTCATTGTTCTAGATGACCAGCCTCTCTCTGTTGTCGAAAACACTGGTTTCCGCCGCCTCATGGAGCATCTGGAACCGCGATATAGTTTGCCATCTCGAACATACGTTTCTGAGAGCGCTTTGCCTAAGCTGTATCCCAGAGTTTCCTTACATATTGCAGACCAATTAAAAGACATTTGGTCCTTCAGCTTCACCACAGATATTTGGACTCCGACGTGTGCCCCATGTCTCTTCTAAGTTTAACGGCACATTGGTTAAATGAAAATTAGGATTTGCAGAGCGCTGTGCTACACGTAAAGGAAATGAGAGGGTGACACACCGGCAGGGCGATTTCAGAGTCAAAGAAATGCTTGATGGATGGAAAATTCTTATATCCAAAGTACCCGTGATTTTGCGGGACAATGCCAGCAATATGAAGAAAGCGATGGATGATTTGGAAGTCCCTAGTTTGGGCTGTGTAGCTCACTCATTACAGCTTGTTGTTAACGAGCAGAAAAAAAACCTACCAATGATGATCCTGTGAATTCTCAAGTGAATCCTGAGGCATGTTTATGTTGCTAGTGATGCCTAGATCTATCTTGGTTGTGATATTAAAGGATGTTTTCTTCTATTTTTCATGAATGTAAGGTGTTCTGTATAATAAGCACTGTGTTGCAGCTTGCTACCATTCTGATTTAAGATTAATTTGATTTAGAATATTACTTTTTGGATTTTCAGCAGAAAATTATTTAATTTAATAATTGCAGTAAATATGTGGACGTTATTGTAAAGATTGTGGTACAACTAGTAACTGTTAAAATCACTGTTAATTTTGCTACTGCACCATTCAGTTTTCTTTATAAAGTTGTCTGCCATGCTGTAGATTGCATGTCATATATCTCGTTTTTAACCAACAACGTGCAGTCAGATTTGGTATTTCTTTCTATACCTAAAACAAATAAATTTTAATGACCAAGTGAATTGTATACATTCCTTAGTTTTGAAGGTAAAATACCCCCACTGATATCGGACTGGTATC
>JAOVVA010000054.1:657794-665294 GCA_028565275.1 Leiocassis micropogon | reverse complement strand
TAAGTGTGAGTGTGTGTGTGTGAGTGTGTGGGGTCCCTTTAATTTGTCCTAATGTTCTCTTTATCTTAAATAAACTCACAAAAGATATCATGAAAGTACATGTTATCGTGTTTGTGTGTGTGTGTGTTTGTGTGTGAGACAGGACGTGGACGTGCTGTTCATGCAGTCTGATGGAGGTCTGACTCCTATGGATCAGTTCTGCGGGTCTCGGGCGGTTCTGTCCGGCCCAGCTGGAGGAGTTGTGGGTTACGCCCTCACCACGTACAACACCACACAACACACACCCGTCATCGGCTTCGACATGGGAGGTGAGACACACACACACACACACACACACACACAGATAGTGTGAGGCAAGCTGACTTTTCCCCCTTTATGGAGTCGCCAGCTTAAAGTTACGCCCTGTTTTTAAGGCGTGTCTCAATTTTATTAAAGTTGTTCTTTTAAACCTTGTTTTTCCTCCCAGTTTTTCAATTTAAAAATAATCGTTCAAATATTTTTTAAAATTTTTTTTATTTTAAGGCATTTCTTTCCCTATCAGTTTTAAATGATTTTGGAGTTTCCTTTCTGTTTTTTTTTTTTTTTCAGTTTTTTCCACTATTGTAATTGAGTTAGTCTTAATTGTAGCCCAGTTATAAATTCCTAAAAATGTGGAGAATTTTTAAAATCCTTTTTCTCTATTAGTTTTAATAATTGCTTTCGACAGTTTCACTTCGTCTAAATTTCACATTAGTGATGTTTTGTTTATTGTAGAAGCCACGTTTGGTTCAGAAGGAGCCAATATCCAGGACAATCTTCCCTACAAAGATCATGACTTTCCAGTGGCTTATAGGGTTACAGTTTTAAAGTGGTTAGAGATCATTTGCAATCGTTAACGGCAACAGACGAATTCCTGATTCCCAGAATCCTTTTCAAATGAGTTTTTCAGTTTTGGATAACAGGGTTAGGGTTAAATATTCCACCAATATTTACTGTTCCTAACTTTTGCTGTTTTTGTGAAGCTGCTTTGAGACAATGACCATTTGTTAAAAGCGCTATATAAATAAAATTGAATTGAATTGAATTTTTAAATACTCAACTTCCAGTTTCCATAGCGTTATACCCCTTTTGGTAATCATTATCAATTCCCATCTACTTTTTCACCAATTCAACAGTCTTGACCAAACTTGTCACTTTATTCATGTTTTAAAGTATTTTAACTTAAAATTGATTTTAAATGTTGATGTAACCAGGTAATTGCTCTGTTTCTACTATTTGTTTTGGCCGATCATCCTCAATACTTCGTCCAGACGTACGTAGGAGTGTGAGACTGTAATTAGGATATCATTGTAGTGAACATGTAATGAAGTTAGAACAATCCAAGGTCAGGTAAACTCCTACTCATGCTGTGAGAGAGAATTTTGAGAGAATTATTTGCAAGGATATATCATTTGGTGTGTGTGTGTGTGTGTGTGTGTGTGTGTGTGTGTGTGTAGGTACCTCTACAGACGTGAGTCGCTATGCTGGCCAGTATGAACATGTTTTTGAATCTACAACCGCCGGCGTCACGCTGCAGGCACCTCAACTTGACATCAACACCGTCGCAGCGGGAGGAGGGTCTCGACTGTTCTTCAGGCAACACACACACACACACACACACACACACACCACACCACACATATTTAACTTGGTATTATAACCTGTTACATTTTCCCATCCCGTGTATTTCTCTACCCCTGCATGCAGTTCTAACAGTTTTCTATGACAGATGATTTAAGATCTTCGACCTTCACATTTCTCTGCAACATCTTTGCCCTCGCGTCAGCGTGTGTCCTTTCTGTAAACCATTGCTAGCCGTTCCCTCAGTACACCTGAAGTGATAAAGATGTTAAACAGTAATGCACTCCGTTTCATAATGTTTTACAGATTATTGTTGAAACTAGAGCTACTCGTAGTCACACATTCCTTTTTTCTCCAGGTCAGAGATCATCCTGTGTTCTGATCCGATACTGTTTCAGTAACAGGTTCTTCTGCGAAAGTATCAGATCAGAGCGTGTCAGTGTCAGAAAATCAACATAAGTTGACATTATTTTGACATATTTTCAGTGTGATAGGATGACGTGGGAGCGCTCTGAGACCTCGCACCCTGCTCTGTGTGCTCAGGTTTCCTTGCTATGTGTTTCTTTTATATCTCGGTAGGTCTGGGATGTTTGTTGTGGGGCCCGAGTCCGCCGGCGCTCATCCCGGTCCAGCCTGTTATCGAAAAGGTCAGGTTTTTCCCCTTTGACCTCATTTCTGTACAGGTTTTATCTGGTGCTTTTGACGTTTTTGTGTTCTGTGACTCTCCTTTTACACTTTGTCTTTTGAATAAAAGTAAAAAATTGTTTTATTTAAATTAAGACTGTCAACATTAATGTGATTAATCTAGAATTTGAAAGTGTTACTACAGTTAAACCTTGGATTGTGAGCATAACTGCCAGCATAACAGAATTATCGCTCTATAGAGAGACTTTGTTGGTTCACTGGAAACCTTTTTTTGTTTGACTTTAACAAGGAGCCTCTCTAATCACATTTGCATTCGCCTCCTTTTGAGGATTTTTGCGCAAAAGTGACATGCGTTGTCGTTAAACAGATTGATCTCCCGCACTGAATAGAATAGAATAGAATAGAATATTCAATTATTTGTCACATGTACTTCACAGCACAGTGAAATGATTTTTCGCAGATCCCAATTAGGAAACTGGGGTCAGAGCGCAGGGTCAGGCATGATACATGCGGCCCTGGAGCAGATGGGGTTAAGGGCCTTGCTCAAGGGCTCAACAGTGGCGATGCTGGGGCTCGAACCCCCCACCTTCTCATCAGCAACCCAGTAACCCACAGCCTTAACCGACTGAGCCACCACTGCTACAGCCTTTTTAACTTCTTTCTTGTACAGTAACTAAAGAACAGTCACTACACTGGGGCACAAAATAAAAAAACGCTTAATGCGCGCACTCGCACGTGGTCACAGTGTTATAGTAAACAGTACACGCGCGCGCGCATGTTCACCAAACGAGTGACACACAGGCAATGCGACTGAGCATGGAAGATGATTACCCACAATCCCACACCACTGGCTCAGTTGTGATCATGTGAAATTTATGGACAATGTTTTCTCGCCTTGCAAAACACTCGCAGACCGAGTTACTTGGCAACTGCACTCACTCACTCTGGGCTGTTAAATTCACAAGGAAGACGTTTTGCTGAAGCATGCACTAGCCAATAACGCTCGCCAAATTGACATTTTAATAATTTATTGATTACTTTTTGAGATATTATAAAACATAACTTGTCATGCATTTCTTTATGTCAACATTCCATGTTTGTAGTACAAGTAAATCTGAATATTTTACAATTGTGATTCATCACACCTTCAGGATGTGTTGAGAAATGTAAAAACTACCAGTAGCAATACCACATTCTCCAAGACAAATACAAATAAAGAAAAGCTTAAATTCAGATCAGTTCAGTCCCTAAAGACCCAAAACAAAACCAAGATCTGTTCCTCAAGACTAGACCAAGACTAGTATCTCAAGATCTATAAAAAGACAACGAATATCAGATCCTTAAGACCCACAGCTTGAGCAAGATCAGTTTCTCCAGATCAAGACTAGAATCTCAAGATTCAATAAGACCAGTTCTCCTAAACCCCAAAAAATACCAGACCCCAAACCCATACCAGAACAAGTCTGAAACTTACCAGTACAAACAGTACAATACCAGGTCCAGAATACCTAAACCTGACCTGTGGACCCAAACCAGTCCCTCTGGGCCATGTTAATGAGATCATGTTAATTGATAAATAAATTCAAATTAAGAATTGATTTTTGTTTAGCTTTCTATTGCATTAATTCAATATATCTATGTATTTTTTATTTTTTTTTGCCCTATAGGGGGTCCTCTCACAGTCACAGATGCTAATTTGGCTCTTGGCCGTCTACTCCCTTCTTTCTTCCCCCACATCTTTGGTCCTGGAGAGGATGAGCCGCTCTCCGTAGATGAAACCATGAGCCATTTCCAGAAGCTAACTAAAGAGATCAACCATTTTCTTTCGACCAGCCAATCCCAGTGGAATGGAGACGATCACACGAGCAATGACGTGTCAAATAGCGGCAAATCAGAAATGACTGTTGAGGAGGTCGCTATGGGATTCATCAGGGTTGCGAATGAAGCCATGTGTCGACCAATCAGAGCACTGACGCAGGTGAACTATTGTGAGAAACTACTTAGTTCTACTATTAATACTGCTACAAGGGGTCGCCACAGCGGATCACCCAATCTGCACAAAACTTGGCACAGATTTTATGCCAGATGCCCTTCTTGAGACAGCTCTCTTTTTTTTTTTTTTTTACTGGGCTTCATCACTGCATGCAAATCAGCAATCCAGAGCCTTACCCATCTGATGGTAGTTATGCTTTTGAAAACTGGAAAATTGAGGATGTAGCACCCTCTTGTGGACAATGGTAGTACTCCTTTTTGCATTTGTATATCATGTCAAGTCAAGTAGGTTTGTCACTTCAACCATATGCAGTGGAACCTCGGATTACGAGCATGATTTGTTCCGGAAGCGGGCTCGTATTCCAAAACACTCGTAAACCAAATTAAATTTTCCTATAAAAAATAATGGAAACTCAAATTATTTGTTCCACAGCCCAAAAAAAATAAAAACATAAAAATAATTAATACAAAATATAAAGTAAAAATAAAACAAATTAACCCTGCACTTTACCGTGAAAAAGTAAAAATAAATCCTGTGTTTCCGTTTATGCGCGCAGGCGCTGTGGGTGTATGTGTTTAGGTCTGTGGTTAAGTGTGTGCGCGCGTCATTTGACACCATGCCACACACATACCGACAGGCTGAGGGAGAAAATGCGTGCACGGGTGTTGATTAGAGTGAGAGACGCGCACTAAGACCCAGCAGGGGAGATGATTACCCACAATTCCGCAGCGCAAGAGAGAGAAAAAACATTGGCTCAACAAGAAGCTCATGCGTGATACATGATACTCGGTACTCATAAACCAAGACTTGCTCGTTTTTCAAGTCAAGATTTATTTAAAAAATTTTGCTCGTCTTGCGGGACACTCGCAAACCGCGTTACTCGCAATCCGAGGTTTCACTGTATAGTTCAGTACACAGTGAAATGAAACAACGTTCCTCCAGAACCCCAGGGTGTTGCATGCAACATAAATGAACAGAAACTAACTAGCTAACTTCGAGATCTAATTAGCCGCTAACAGGGAACTATGCACGTTTTTTACAAAAGAGACAAAATAAAGTGCAAATGTGCGAACAAGAGTGACTAATGCGACAACATGACATTACATGACTCCGTGGTAATGAGGTGATGAGTTGAGGTGGTGGGAGGAGAAACCGTAAACGTTCCGTAAGTAGCAGCAAAGATAAAAATAGTTTGTTCAAATGAGTGAATATTGTGCTAAGGAGCATTTACAGGTTGGTGTGTACAATAGTTTGATGGTGTTGATCAGTGTGTTTGCGCGTGTGTTGATTTATCAGTCCAGTCTCAATATATAATGTAATAATGTGTGTGTGTGTGTGTGTGTGTGTGTGTCCTACTTCTTTCTGCCCCCTTGTGGAGAATCTTCAGATTGCGAATAATTAAGGTTTTGATTAACGGGTGAAAAAAAAAAAAAAGTGAGCAATCAGCTTATATTAGATTGTCTCTTCGCAGGCGAAGGGACATGATACGTCTCAGCACATGTTGGCGTGTTTTGGAGGAGCAGGCGGACAACACGCATGTGCCATCGCGCGATCACTGGGCATGAAAACCGTCTATATACACAAGTATGACCGTACTCAAATGTAACATTTCGACTTGCTTTTTAGAAATATCAAAGAACATCCAGTACATTTTACACGCCATCTCACACACACAGAGTGTAAACTCTCTCTCTCTCTCTCTCTCTCTCTCTCTCTCTCTCTTTGTCATGCTCCCTATACAGATACAGCGGGGTGTTATCAGCGTACGGTTTGGCTCTAGCCGATGTTGTCGAGGAGGTTCAGGAGCCGTGCTCCCTGCGGTATAACACACAGTCTTACTCGGAGCTCGATAGCCGTATCCAGCGACTCTCGCAGCGCTGCCAGGACACACTCTGCAAACGTGGATTCAGCAGGTACTAACACTTTAGGAAACTACAGTATAAAGCTATAGAAAACTTTGAGACTTTAGATGCGAGTGTAAGCGTTGGCTTGGTGCTGGACAGGTCTCAGATCAGTACGGAGGCGTTCCTGCACATGCGCTACGAAGGAACAGACTGCGCGCTCATGATCAGCGCCAACGAAGCCCCGCCTCACGCTCAGTCCTGCTCCTCCGGAGACTTCCGTACCGCCTTCACCGCACGGTAACACAGCCTGTAACGTCTAGTCTCGTCATCCCATTGATTAGTGCCTCAATAGCTAACAGTTACTGCGTTCACTATTAAGCGTTGTTAGTTAGCTTCTACTTTAGCTACTTTTTTCCTTCTCATGAACAGCTACATGAAGGAGTTCGGTTTCACCATCGCCGACAGACCCATAAGCGTGGACGACATCCGAGTTCGAGGTTCAGGGAAGTCTGGAATCGGGACAACGGCCACGGCGCAAACAGGAGGTCGAGCGCCGAAACCGACACGGGTGAGAAATCAAACTCGCAACAACTAACTGTATTTTAGCTTCCTGGAAAGCTTTGATTCCATTTTTTTTGCTCAGATGACCAAGTGTTATTTTGAGGACCGATATCTGGATACAAGCGTCTTCCTGTGGGAGGACCTGTCATGTGACCACAGTATCGACGGCCCCGCGATCGTCATCGATAAGAACAGGTGTGTTTACGGCTCGGGTGTGTCCGCCCGCGCCGCCGCCGCCGCCGCGCTCTCGCGGCGTCAGGACTGAGTGATGAACTGACCCGCTTGTCTTCCAGCACCATCCTGGTGGAGCCGGGCTGTTCGGCTCGTCTGAGCCCGACCGGAGACGTGTGTATCGCCGTGGGAACGGACGGGACGTGCGCGCTGGGGACGGAACTGAACGCGGTGCAGCTGTCCATCTTCTCTCATCGCTTTATGAGCATCGCAGGTCTGAAATCACAGCAAGGAAACGGTGTGTGAGGCGCAGTTTTAATACACTGCTATAGCCATAATACACTCTCTCTCTCTCTCTCTCTCCACACACACACACACACACACACACAGAGCAGATGGGCCGTGTGTTACAGAGGACCTCCATCTCCACCAACATTAAGGAGCGTCTGGATTTCTCCTGCGCCGTGTTTGGACCTGATGGAGGTCTGGTGTCGAACGCTCCTCACATCCCTGTGCACCTGGGAGCCATGCAGGAGACTGTGCAGTACCAGGTGTGTGTGTGTGTGTACAAGACAAAACTTCACATTTTGTACACACCACACGTTTCATTGTAGTAATACTACATGTCGTTCCGTAACAGACCAATTTTTGCAAAAAATAAATACTCATAAATATACTCTGTACAAA
>JAOVVA010000054.1:637874-653372 GCA_028565275.1 Leiocassis micropogon | reverse complement strand
TTCCTCAACTTCCTCAGATGGTACAGACGCTGCTTTGCCCTTTTCGTCTGAGCACAGATATGCTCAGTCCATGTCAGGTCCTCGGAGATGTGGATGCCCAAGTACTTGAAGCTGCTCACCCTCTCCACTGGGGCTCCATTGATGATGAGGGGTTTGTGATCCTGTTGTCTCCTTCTGAAGTCCACCACCAGCTCCTTCGTCTTACTGACGTTTTCTTGACCCCATAGTGCCAGGTTCTCCACTTCATCCCTGTAGGCCGACTCATCGTTGTTAGAGACGAAAACCCAGCACCACCGTATCGTCAGCAAACTTAACGATGGTGTTGGAGTCATAAATAAATACACATAATAGGCTTTTCATATGTAAATAATGTTATCTAAAAACTTTACATTAATGAATAACTGTAAAGTGGACTTTAGTCTTTTAAACAAAAGTTGATGAATTTATTTTTATTTATTTTAATTGGTGATAATTATTTAAGAATCCTTGGGGGAAAAAAAGAAGCACAATAATTTTTTAAAAAGAATAAATAAACTTAAAGTGAATTTTACTGTTAAAAATGTAAATGTATACTGTTAGGAATATATTTTAACCTTGGAAAAATAAATGAATTAAATAGAAAAGATTTTTTGATCTGTGCTTATGCTGATACAAAAAAGAAAATAAAAAGAACAGTATGTTCATGACAAACTCAAACATTGTGAAATTCCACTTCTGTAGACATTAATACAAAGAATTTAAACATAAATGTATGTCTGCAGAATATATTCTGTCATGTTTCTGATCTATTTGACTCTTTTCTGTCAGTGGTTTGTTTCTTAGCCGTATTTTCTGCATAAATCTGTGAATAAAGTCGGAGTGCTGAAGTTTGACGGATTCCTGAGGAAGATAAGAGCAGCAGGGAGTCGAGCTTACGCTCATCGTTAGCACAGATTAGTCCTGTGTAAATAAATTATGAGTCTCTGTGATGCGACTCTGTGTTTTATTAGCTGCTCCTGAGGTTTCTTCACCAGAGCAGAGGTAACCCATGCCGTGTTTAGAGTCCTGAAATTCCTCGTGTTCAGCAGGAGGATGACGAGCGGACCATAAACACTGACGGTAATTTATAGGGATTTTACACTACTCCTGTAGGATCACTCACTCACTCATCGTCTAGACCGCTTTATCCTGTGTACAGGGTCGTGGGGGGGCTGGGGGCTGTAAGATCAGTGAAATTTTATTTAAAAAAATATTGATTGTTTAAATATTTATCATTCAGCAGGCAAAATAAATGTGCATGGTTGAAATGATTATATTATTTACTTTCTAAAGAGTTTAACTGTAAATATATGTTTTTAAAAATATTTGTTGTACTTTATTATAAATTATTACCTGGGTGTGTTATTAAAACACATTGTTTTCAAATATTATTTAAAATGAAAACTATTTTTTTTTATGATGAACTTAACTAAAAAAAAAAAAAATGATTTGATTATTTGTAAATGTATTCAAGAAAAAAGTATTGTGTTCACAAATTTGGTATATTTATGTGATGCACATTATACAGCTGTAAAATATTATTTAAATGCAGCTTATTGGTATTTTTTTTGTATATGTTTGTGTTTTTTAAATTCACATTTTCCACAAAATTATTTAATTCCAAATATTTTTCGTTAAAATTATTTAGTATCATTATTTGTTATAATCATTTACAAAAAAAAAACAGAACATTAATTTACTTTCATTGGGTTTAAAAAAAAATTGTGAGTTCATATGTGTAATCTTTCAGTTTTATCTATCTATTTATTTATATTTTTGTGCATCAATATTCAAGTAGATTTATTTTTTATTCAAAGAGTCATAATTTAGTTTATTTATTTAACTTTATTAAGATTTGCCTGATATCCACTGGGCTTGCTGACATACATAGTTACTGGGTCACTGTGCTACTGTTGCTACACTAAGATTATGCTATCCTCTTATAAATGACATTACATTAGAAATAACGTTATATTTAATAAGAGATTATGAAATGCTGCATGTTTTCATGATGCCAGATTATAGCGTGGTGATCACACCATGACATATTGTTATGGTGGTGGTTGAAGTTCTGCTTGAACATGCAGCCCTTTCTGGTGACATGTTGCAAGTAGAGTTAGATCTCCGTAAGGAAGAGCAGGCCCAGGGGGAAAGAGGACGGAGGGGTATAAAATGGAGAGACAGGACAGTGAGACACGGCAGGAGGTCGAGTGAGACCCGGAAGAAGGAAAACAGATCACAGATCAAAGACTCAGATCCATATCTGCATTTACAGAGATTAAAGTGGTACACTACTAGATAGAGTGCACTATATAGGGTTAGTAGGGGACGATACTAGTACACTTTTTTACATACATTGGGTGTAGTGGGTGTTACTGGCTGTTAGACATTTGTATCACATGTTATGGTGCAGAGGTCAGTACTTGCTTGGTAGAAGCACTAGGTAGAGGGCCTTCCTCTCAGTCTACTAGACATGTAGTGTACTAGATAGGGTATTGGAGTAATGGTGGCTTAATGGGCATACAGTGCACTAGATGGGTGTAAATACCATTACTGGTGATCTGTTGAGCATAACCAATCAACTAGCAATAAACTCATCTGCCTCATGTTGTGTAGTTCCCTCTTGTGTCACCAAAACAACTTTAAATCATCAAGGCCTTGACTCCACAAGGCCTCTGATGGTGTGTGTGGTATCTGGCACCAAGGTGTTAGCAGCAGATCCTTTAAGTCCTGTTAAATGTGAGGTGAGGCATTTTGTAGGCCAAGTGAACACCTCAAACTCAGTCATGTTCCTCAAACCATTCCTACATGATTTTGCAATATGTCAGGGTGCACTACCCTTCTAAAAGAGGCCATTGCCAGGGAGCACCAGTTTCATGTCTGCAGCAATGTTCATGCAGGTGCTACGTATCAAAGTAAGATCCACATGAATGGTAGGACTCAAGGTTTCCCAGCAGAACATCGTCCAGAGCATCACACTGCCTCTGCTGTGTACCTCACATTCTTTCCATTGTGCATCCTGGTGCCATCTCTTCCCCAGGTAAACTATACACACACACACTCACACACACAGCCATCCACATGATGTAAAAGAAAACATAATCCATCAAACCAGGCCTCCTTCTTCCATTTCTCTGTTTTCCAATCGGCCCAAACGTGCTAGTCTTGGCGTCTCATGCGGATTCATGAGCATCCCATGACCCAGTTCACCAGTTTTCCTTCCTTGGACTGCATTCGGTATAGAATATAGAATAAAGAGTGCAGTAAATAGGGAGCAGGGGTCGTTACTGGTGGCCCACTGGATAAATAGTGCACTAGATAGTGCATAGAGGCCATGACTTATTGGATAAGTAGTGCCCTAGATCAGGAGTAGGCGTCATTAATGTTGACCCACTGGATAAATAGTGCACTACATAGGGAGTAGGGCCATCAATGGCGACTCACTCAATAAATAGTTCACTAGAGGGGGATAAACAGTGCACTGGGTAGGGAGTAGAGACCGTGACTTATTGGATAAACAGTGCACTAGATAGGGAGTAGGGGTCATTAACTGTAGTCTATTAGAAATATAGTGCACTAGATAGGGTGTGAAGCCAGTAATCATGGACACAGTCTATAGAGACCATTAATGGCTGTGTTTTGGTGCTCATTAGATGGGGTGTAGAGTTATCAAACATACACCACTTTAGATTTCGTGCACCACAGAGGGGTTCTTAATATGTTCACTGGACCTGTTTCCAAGTCGTTATTGATAGTGTTCTAGGGTTCATAGTTTTAGATTTAACACCAGGCCATTCAAACTGATGTGCTGAGATCACAGCTCTAATCACATGCTGCATAAACACAAAGCCTCACATCTTCACAAGCACCCAAAGTGTAACGTGACGTTCTCACTTATAAAGTTGTCCCCCAAAGACACACACACACACACCTTTAATGCAGATACAGAACATGTCTAGGCTGGCTGACTGCATTTGGGAAACAGTGCATTTATTTCTTCACAGCGCTGTTGAATTCTGGATTTATGATCAGGTGGTGTTGATTAATTTTCTATAACAGCAGCCCAGACAGTAGTCCAGGTTCATATTATTAACGCACTCATTGTAATAATTTTTTTTATATAGTAAGAGAGACTTCACACAATGTTTTTTCCTTTGTTTTATATTTTGGAAATCTTCATATGTGGAAGGAGGCTCCAGTGTCAGAGCTTCGTAACGGTCAAATGTAAAGCCATAACTGCATCTTCTGGACAGAGGTAGTTACACTTTGTGATTACTTCGTACCATAAGAAGCTTTTTTTGTCATATTGATTTAAAAAAGAAAGAGGGAGAAAAGAAAGAGAGGCAGGTGAAGGAACAAGTGTTTATAGTGTCGTTTTGTTTCGGTTGCACACTGTAACTATGAACGGAAAGAGGTTTTGTAATACTAAATAAAATAATCGGAATCGGCTGCTGTTAAAGAGGAATAAATACTTGAAAACGAGCTGTTACAGGGAAATAATCAGCAGGTACAGGAACTCCACTTTGTTGATCATTTTCCTGTAACAGCATCACACCGAGCGTTTTATTCCTCATGTATCTTTTAATTCAGCAAACATCAATACGACAACTTTTACACTTTACACATTTATAAGAGAAAGTAAAAATGAAAAGAAAAAAAAAAAAACAACAGCATGGAAATGTTTAAAATGCAAATACCGGACACGGCATCGTTTTGAGACACACAGTTAGCAAGGACACAATTTACCTCGAAAGCTGCAATGTGGAGGAACAGCGGGAAAAAAGATGCAAAGTAAAGGACAGGACTACGTGAACAAACAGCCTTCCAGTGACTTGCTCCGAGAGGACAGTGTAAGGGAGATGCTGCACATTTCCCCCCAAAAAACTGTATACAGAATGTGCGTACAAATGTTTTGTGTCCCAAATATAATAGACAATCTTTACAAAGTAAAATAATTAAACAAGAAATGTTGAAAATGCTCATTTCTTAAATCACATCTTTGAAGGCGGATGGGTGAAGTAACTGCCAGAACCATTGGATTGAATCTTCTTTGGTATAAAATAGCCCTAAACAATAGTGTCACACACACACACACACACACATCTGCATTTGATAAGTTTCCCCTGAATAGCTCAGGAGATTGCAGACTAACGACGAGCCATCAACATGCAGATGCAGCGGCACCGAGATTCTCTCCAACGCAAAGGGGGGTTGGGACTCACATATGCGCACACACACACACACACACACACACACACACACACACACACCTTCACAATCATCTGTAACCCACATGAACCACACCATCCATCAGATCAATGTGACGAGCACTAATTGGACCATCAGTTAGCATTTGTGTTTACAGTAGCATTACAGCCACATGTGGAATTTAGCGCACAGTTTAACCATGTAACCATAACGCTTGAGGATTTGAGGAATAATACAAAAGGTAGTAGCATTTCTTTAAAAAAAATGTGTACAATAAATTTGAGGTAGAAATGACAAAGTATGTAAACATCAGCTGAATACCCTGTTTTTACCCAACGCCTTGCTTTTTACCGTTCCAAAATGGCGTTTTAAAATACAACAAGAACATTAAAATTTCTCAAATTCCAAATGGCAAAAAAGAACTAAAATGAGTGCAAACTGTCAGTGCAAAGATTTCGGCCATTGCTGCTACATTCATCAGTCGATTAGTAAACTTTCCTGAAGTAAATATGATTTTAAAAAAAACAAAAAAAACTCAATGTCCCCACCCTAGGAGAGTGAAAATTTATCATCATTTGTGTGGTAAATTTTAACAGCACTAGGAATACTTGGTAAATGGGGGTCCGTATTGATTTGGTGGTGCATGCACATCAAACACACTCTTATTGGGTGGAACTGACTGCAACATACTGTCCAAATCCATCAGCAGGGGTGGAGCTTGCAACGAAACACGCCCACCGGATAACAGGGGCCAGTAAGAATGCGCGCCGAAGTGATTGGGCGCAACATGATGGCCGTAGAACGGAACAGAGCCGAGAGGGAGGAAAGGGTTCGTGTTGAAGCGCATGCTGGGCGGGGCTACAGCGTTCGGCGGTGTGTACTTAGCATAAGAGGTGGGCAGCTCCCAAGGAGGAGGCGCTGAACCTCCGCGCTTCGCTATTTTGCTTGGTGGGAAATAACTGTCATATCCGTCAGCCCTGTGGTGTCCCCCATCAGTCCCTCGTTTCCTCACCTCGAACCGCGTCATCCCTCTCCAGTCTTCATCTGACGACGAGGAAGACGCGGGACTAGCGGAACTGGCTGACGCACTGCGATTGGATGAAACATATCTAGGGCGTGGCGAGCGATGAGTACACTCCGCACCCCATCCATCGCCTCGACCCCTAATCGTGTCCGCCGGTCTAAAGCTGTGCAAGAGAGAATCGATAGCGAAGGACGAGTCCAGTTTGGGACGATAAAGGTCTTCTGGAGCAGGGGACTGACGACGGATGGGCAAGTCCGGGGCGCTGGGCTGCGTTTCATCCTGCTGAGTGGGAGTATGCCCTTGCAGGATGTAGGGCGCCAGGTCCTGGGCGAAGATGGTTTCATCTTGTCTGGACACAGCGGTGTTCTGCCTCTTTAACAGCTCCAGAGGGACTCTACTCACCTCTACAGCCCAAAAGTTCCCCTTCCCCTGGGGCTTCCCTGGATCCTTTAGCACCTGGAAGGACAAGATCAACTTTTAACGACAATTATAAACAAACATGTATACCACTATTTTCATGGCAAGCATTAGCTAAGCTAAATAAGTGAAAAAGAAAATTGAAGATCCTTATGCAATAAACCTCGCAACTGATTGATCAAGATAACCTAAGCTCTTCCATTGCTTGACCTAGCAAAACCTTCCAAGAACTCAGAAATGCTTCACTATCGGAACACTATTGCATGTGTCTATCATGTGTCTCCCACAACAAAGCAATATATGCATGCTAATATGCTAGCTGAAACAGCTTTGCAATCAAAGGATTTCTTCTGCAGGGATATTGAGAACATGCACACCTTGACGAAGCAGTCGTAGGAGGACAGGTTGTGCCGCACCGAATCTCTCCATCCTTTATAGTTCCCTTTGAAGAAAGGGAAGAGCGTACTGATCTCTTTCAGGATCTGAGGAGAAAAAGTCAAAACATCTTTTTTTTTTTGAACTGAGGAAGTTTCAGGTGCAACACAGACGGCAGAGAGTTGATGGCATTTATCTGAAATGCTTGAATTATACATCTTTTATATTTCATGTAAATTTATCAGTTTTACTTCTCAGTTCATTTCTGTAAAACATGTCAGAGCAAGTTAAGCTAGTAGCATCGACAACCAGCTTACTACTACAATGGTTAGTATGCAAGATTAGTTTTCTTCACTAAGCTAAAATGACTATTTTATTCTAACCTCTTTCCAGGGAACAAGTGCATTATCAGTTGTTCTAGTACTCAACTATTAAGTTAGGAATCATTAATGCAGATGACATTTTGACCCTTATACACTTGGTAGTATGCATTACCTTCACTCCTCTTCTGTTCATCCCTCATTCTTATCACTCTGTCTCACCAGAGCTCCGCACTCCCTGCTCTAAATACCAATTACAGTGTGTGTGTGTGCGCGTGTGTTTGTACTGTATTAGTGAATAGTATTGCATATTATTTTGTTAGAATTTAAACTATTTCTAAGGTTTGTAGTAAATGTTTATATTTCTTTATTCTGTATTTATTATAAATATACAGAATCATGAGACTTTTTCCATCCTTATTTTATAATTTATTAGTAGACAGCTGTAAGGACGCGGGTGCCTGGACCTTGGAAGTTTCAGATGGTTTTAGGTTTTTTGCTTGAGGCGTTTGTGCCTGAGGGAAAATCGTCCCTCGTCTGTTTTAGTTCAATTCTAAACAATGAAAAAGTGCCCCATTTTTTGTGTGTTTGTTTTCCTTACAGTACAAAACATTTTTGTGAGATCTTTTTTTTTTCTAAACAAACATAGAAATTATAGAAAAAAAATTATGTGAATAGGTTATTTAAAAATAACGACAAAAAAGTTTTGTAATTTGCAATAATTAGATAAAATGTACTAATTATTAAGGCAAAGATATCTTAATCTGAAATCACTTCACTGGGTAAATAAAAAGTGCCCTATAGAAATATAGATCTAAATGTATCTATTAAATAGTTGTATTATACATGTGAAAATTCTTAATTTTGAAAACTGAAACATAAAAATATATATATATATAACTGAAGTTTTTTTTTTAAATGGAAGAATAGAAGAAGGTAAAATAGCCCTTGATGCAGCACACATTAAACTTTTTTTGTTTGTTTTTTTTAAACTATGAAACATTTCTCTAACGTGGACTTGGAGTTTTGGATAATCACCAAGACATTATTCCCAGGTGTCGAGTCTTACCTGGGAGAGAGTGAGCTTCTTCTGTGGTGAGTTCTGGATCACCATGGCGATCATGGCCAGGTAAGAGTACGGCGGTTTCGGGTAGCGCTGATAGTTCTTCTTCTTGCCCGAGTTCGGCGCCCACTCGCCGGCGTGCTGATCCGCGGGGAGCCGGTGCGCATTGCGAGTTCCGGCTCGAGGCTCGTCCATCAGTCCGGGCACAGGTTTCTCTTCGGGGCCGGTTAGCTGTGGTAACACACTCCCCATCGCCCCGCTGTGTTGCCCCAACACTCCGTCCATGCCTCCGGAGTTGGGGCGCAAACTTTCCTCGGAGGTCCCGGAGCACCGCTGCGTAACCGAGTCCTGTATCCGGGCTCCGGAGTCTCTGTGCGGGCTGAGCGCGCCGCGCCACTCCGCTCCCCCCCGGAGCTTTGTCATGCCGATGGTGATGATAATGATGATGGAGGAGGAGGAAAGTTGAGGACTTCACGTCCTCCTCGCTGTCTGCGGAGAAAACAATTAACAGTTTCACATCAATCCCGCTGTGTAAATAGAGAGGGGACCATCAGCCCCCCATACAGCCAGAGGAGGGGGTGGAACCCAGACCTGCTCATTTCCATACCGGCTTATTTCACTCAGATATTTACAGGTCATATACATGATCCATAACTGACCTCCCATTCAGTATTATTAGCACTTAAAGGGTGATTCTTATGGATCTATTTAATACTTAATTAAAAAAAAAAAATTTTTTTTTAAAACCTTTTTTGGCTCCAGTTAGATAAACTTAAGCATTTCTTCAAAAACGCAGAAGAATTTTTAAATGTCCTTTTCAACATCAACATCTCATCCGCAAAAAAGAAATCTTACATAAAAACCATTGCCAGAAACACAACTATTCCACTGTAACCTGGAGGGCCCAATCCACCCCAACACCCCCACCAACACACACACACACACACACCCCTGACAGTTTGCTTATAGTAAGCACTGATAAGTATTGAAATGAAGCCATTGGCTCCTCTAGGGGGGAAGGGGACCTGAAAAAGGGGACTTGTTCACAAACCAAGCATGACAGAAACTGTGGGTTGAGCGAGAGAGAGAGAGAACAAATGTAGTGTAGTGGTTTCACTCAATAAACAAAAGAACACAATAAACACACAGCTAATAAACACACTCCCAGATCACACAGAGATTAAAGCACAGCCATCAATACCAAATAATTAAACAACATTCGAGTCATCTAAACAGGATAGACTATTCAAAGATGTGTATTATTATTATTATTATTATTATTATTATTATTAATAATAACCATCATAACACACATCTTTTATTCAATATTTGTTTGGTCAAAATGACCAGAAAAGCTTCCTGTTGAGATTACAACTCAAAGATTTCAAAGAAAAGAAAAAGACATGGAGATTTCGAACATTATGATGCAGGACACACCGTGTACACTCTATTAAAGCAAACGATTAAACACTACGCAAGGCGTTAGTTACTAAGTTGTATTACAGTCTGTAAAATCATAACAGGTGAGGATGTGGTTCCCTCATAGTCCACTCACTATATATTGTTTGTACGTAGTTTTCTTAGAGGGCGCTTATATGTTTCACAATGTGGGGTGTACAGGACAGTGCACAGGACAGGGGGTAGGGGCCTCGCTGGGGATTTGGAACACAGCCCAGGAACTGAATCTGAAAATATTTCAGAGTTATGCATGTGGCACAATCCACTGTGCCCAGTGGGCTAATGGTTGAGTTTCTCACACACTCACTCACACCTCAGAGCTTTAGAACGAGGATGAGATGAAAAACTGTCTCAGTTAGTAAGAGACCAGACCATGCACACTTCATCTGCTTTCTTAGTCACAGAATAAAAGCAAAAGAAAGGCAGACATCTCTGGAATATCTGGAGAAGAAGACAGGAAGGAAAACAGAAAACATTGAGCAAGGACTAAAAAAAAAAAAAAAAAAAATCAAAAGAAGGAAAACACAGGAAGGAAAGGACTTCTGACAAAACTAAAGGAAAAAAGAATAGAAGGGGAAAAAAAATCCACAGACTGACAAAAAAAGAAAGCTGAATTGGAGGGAGGGATGAGTGGATGGAGTTGCACCAAATGAAAGAGTAATAAATGTCAGACTCTTAGAAAAAGAAGAAAAATGTTAAAGCAAGGAAGGTAAATAAGAAAAAGAAAACAGACAGGAAAGGGACATAAGAAAATGAAAAAAAGATAGCAAGAGAGGGACATTTAAAAAGAAACAGGGAGAAGAAAGGAAGGAAGGAAGAGAATAAAGGAAACAAAAATGAATGAAAGAAAAGTGACAGACTGGAGGGAGGGAAGAAAGAAAGAAAGATAATAGTGCATTCTGTACTGAAAGTAAAAGCAGTGTGTCAGAGTATGGCCATACATAAATGTGTGCTGAAAAACATTTTTGGTCATCAAGTATATACACACACACACACTTCACCTGTGTTCCAGTGAAAGTCTCTCCCTTCAGCACAAACTTTTGTTTTAGTTTAAAGCCCAGTGTCTTGTTCCTTTGAGACGCAGAAACCCCAGGGAATTCTAATGAAGTGTGTGTGTGTGTGTGTGTTGATGAGGCTCCACACTACCACCTGCAGCTCTAATTAGACTCAGACTGAGATTGGCCCAAAAACAAGCAGATCTCATACCTCGGTGATCTCTCTCTCACACACACACACACACACACTGTGAGAGTGTGTGAGAACATTTTAGCAGCTCATTTTTAGAAAGTGAATCAGCAAGTGTCCAATATTTCCCTATGTTATTAATTTTGCACAATTTTACAATTACACAATTTTTGAGTGTGTGTGTTCAGATTTCATTTTTATTATAATTTTTTATTTGAAAATGAAATTTGTTTGAATTTGACTGCTCTCAGTCACACATTTTACAGGTTTAATATGCAGTTGCTTTAAAATAAATCATTGATGGATTAAAGGGATCATAAAGGAGTGCGATCTTTTGTTGTCATTTACTTCAAAAGAAATCTTTGCAAATAAAAACATTGTGAATTTAGACAATTATATCTACAATTTCTCCAAGATTTTATCAAACTAAATATAAACTATATAAATATAAGATTACTAAACTTGTTTTAGACATACTTTACTATATTTACTGTAAGCATTAAAGTTCTTGTTTTTTGGCAGGTCATTTCTCTAATTATAAGCATTAATTTCTAAAAACAACAAAATAATATGTCAACAGAACAAGAAAATTAATGCTTGAAACTAGTATAATATAGGGAGAAATTGGCTTAATTCTCATATTCTTGTTTTATTGTAATCTTATAATGAAAAACAGATTTATCAATTTTTTTTGGAGAGAGAGAAAAACAATCCTTAGAAAAAAAAAAATCCTTCAATTGCGAATTCTCAGAATGTTTTTTACACTTTAATTCCCTACTTAATCCTCTAGAGTGAATTCTGGTAACAAATTACAACGGAGGGATTTCCTAACCTCACACAGAAGCTTACAATCAGAAGCAACAGTTTTGCAATCAAGCTTTTCTATTACTTCAACAATCATCATTATCATATATATTTAACATAAATTTTTACATGAATGTGGTTTAGACAGACTGCGTTTGTGCTCTAGGATTCTATCCAATCTTAGATGCAGCCTGAATTGTTCGAACCAATTATAACAGGTTTTATTAAAGTGAGAGAGGCTTGCTAAGAGTTTAAAAGAAATCATATTTTGTTTAAATAATTTTGTCCAAAATATTTCCTAAAAATCAAATAAATACATAAACAAATGAAATAAATAAATAAATAAATAAATAATGACTTCTTAAATCGCCGCATAAAAAAAAAATTCACGTTATGTCCAATAAAAGCTTAGTAGCTGCGTACACCAAGTGCATGGTAACAACAGGACAGATTTTTTTTATAGTTTACCTTTTTTCTTAAAATGAACAGTTTAGCCTGTTCCACATTCCTTACATTTGACAAAAAATTCAACATGTTAACATTTGATATACAAAGTCAAGCCGAATTCGACGGACATCATGGTGTTAAAAACATCTTAATTTTTGACAAATCTTGGTTAATTTCTTTGAGTACTTTAGCTACCACAGGCTCAACATACAAGCGCACATGAAACTTGATATATGGGACGGTCCATCCATACAGGAAGTAAAGTCATATCTCAGCCACAGGAAGTGAGACAGTATCCCTGAAACAGGTTAACATTTTGTCTTCCAGTGTAGGATCTTTTTAAGAACAAGTGCTGATGAGTCTCTGGGGCGCAGGCTAGAAAGTGCCTTGCCCCCTTAATCGCTGTTCCAATTTATAAGTTTAAATGATTTTAAAGTCATATTGTCTTTACAGACTTTTGTACAGTTCTGTAGTCGATTTTGCTCAGTTTTCTCTTTGGTTTAATAAAATTATCCTTGCAGTTCAGTTTATCACTGCTTGTCTACAGAGGGTTTTTTTTTTTAATGAGATGGAGTTCTGTGCTTGGATTCTGTTTTCATTCCAAAATTAATGAACTTAATAAACTTGGAAAGTTAGAGCTACAGCTCTGGACTGAACAGATTATAGCTGGGTAATGTTACAATGTCGGATATTGTGTGTATTTAAAAGAATTACTCCATCCTATAAACACTACATTAAGGCAAAAAAGCTAATGTAGAAGCTGTGATGGATTTGTATTTGTTTTCAGTGTCATGGATCATGTTTGTGATCGTAAACTGCTGAAGCGTGGCTGTCCCTGTACCCCAGTTAGGGTTTTATGCTAAAGGGAGGCCGTCAGATTGACGTTAGCAAAACAAACACAACACTACACGCAGAGTACTGAACAAGCCCCCTGCCGATTCCGAGACGCTAAGGCTGAAAGGTCGACTCGTCCTGCTGAGAAAACCCCAGTGAGACTCCGGCTTTGTCCCGAACCCGAGTCTGAGCTGCTTTTAGACTGCCACTCTCACTTTCTAGACAATAAGCTTAAAGCAGAAGACACTTTCAGGACTCTCAGGCATCTGTCTTCATTTTATTTTATTTTTTTTTACACATATTTTTTTTTAATTATCTATAACGTGCTTTCAGACACATTTTTTTTTTTTGCCTGATGCTCATTGTGATTTAATATGAATGATTTTGTTTTTAATTAAGGTATGTTTTAGATGGACAATTACATAGCACAGTAAAAAAAAAAAAATGAAACACCTTACATGAAAAAAAGTTATAATAAAATTCTTTATTATAAACACATTAATTATTTTCTCATTTATTTAATGTATAAAATAATACAGAACAGCATCATTTTTCTATTTTTTTTAAAATTTCATAATAAACTATAGTTTAAATAATTAATGTTTATCGTATGATGACTTACTTGTTATTCAGTTGTAATTTTTTCAACCCTGCAGCTGTTATTTATCGCACATTATTGCTTTTTCTATGATTTTTATTAACATTTTCTGCAGTTTGAACAGAAAATTCTCGACGATTAATTAATATTTGCTTTTTTAATTTATTATAAAAAATAATAATATACTGTATATATATATATTTTTTTTTTCTTCTTTACAAATTCATATAAAACTGTACATTTCTCATGGTAACACTTGCAAATCCTTTTTACATAATGACTTAATTTTATTTCATTTTTTTTATCTTGATTAAATATTTGACATTTTTTTGTAGCATCTTTTTCCTTTAACTGAAACTTTTATGAGAAATATTTTTATTTTTTCCCTCGGAAAGGTCCTGCTTTGCGTTGACCTTAACTTTTTTTATCTCGTAATCTCTGAGTGTGAGGAAGTTATCTCTGCTGCTCTGCTGATAGGAAGCTGAACGACATCTAATTCAAAGCAGATGGGAAAGAGAGAGAGAGAGAGAGAGAGAGAGAGTTTCCCATCATTCCCTGCACAGCGTCAATGCAACAATGTGGAGCGTAATCTCCAGATTAAAGACCTGAACTGTAACTCGTCTCTGAAACCATGAGACAGTAAGTTAAGGGCCTGGTATTTCTGTTTAGGTTTGAGTTTTAGTTTTTTCAACTGTCATAATCTCAGCTTTAATTGAGTGCTTTATTTATTTATTAAACTAAATTGGCGATTTGTCTGTGCCTTTACGTAGCACTCGTGTTTTTTGCCTAAACTCTTCCTTTAGGGATTAGTTGCTATATGCTGAAGCTAAAGTCAGAGCCATGGCCATGATTTTGGAACTGCAGCAATTCATATTCATTTTCAATATATTCATTTATTTTATTTATTAATACTTAAATTGAAACAAACATTTAGGCATTGAGTAATTACTTTTCCATTAAAAGAACAATAACAGGCACGGTTAGAGTAGTGTTTTCCTTTGTTTAAACAAGTAAAAAACGATATATAAAAAAAAGAATAATATGTGCATAATTTTAATCATAAAAAATTAAGAAATAACTAAGTGGGTAAATATAAAATGTTCATAAGAAAATCAGGCTTACATTGATGTAGTGGTATATGAAAAATTACATGATTGTAACTGAAGGGCAGTCATACTTTATTCTTTACCCATTTGTGCATGTCTTCCCAAAAGGTTGATGAAAAGTTGTTGCAAAGTAAAAATGAAAAACAGGAAGTTTAAGACATTTAGTCTTTCTTATGATACTGTCATTTCTGACATTTCTGCTTGAAAAAGATGGATACATTACTTTAGTAAAAGCATAGCAGAAACTTGTTAAAGTGGGAACTGGGCATCATAACTGGGCATTTGTTAGCAAAAGCATGGACTGTAATGTTTTTGCTAACAAATCATCTATTTGTTTTTCCCCTCTTTTTTAAGTTAAAAGTGTTACACGTCCAAACATTACCACATACAATGCACCACAAACCAAGAAGGAGGAGGAAGAATATAAATATTTTATGATATATATAAATAATCTTTATAATTGCTAAGTTTTTATTCATAGATTGAAATTTAATAATAGTATACACCTCTTCCTTATTCCAAAATAAGATAAACAAAATTATGACCATGTATTGTCAAATATTTTGAAAGATTTTATTTCACATAATTTTGCATGTCAAGGTTGTACTGCAAGTAACTTCATTTCACTTATTATTTTTTTT
>JAOVVA010000054.1:611510-627914 GCA_028565275.1 Leiocassis micropogon | reverse complement strand
GTGTGTATATATATAATTTATATATATATATATAGCTGTGCAGAATTGACGTGAAGATAACGTTACAAAGTGATTTGCATCTGCAAAGCCTGTGTTGGATCCGTAGTCGACGTTACACAGATTTAAAAATCTGAGAATCCCTGACGCACATTTATCGCCTGCCATCTGTTTTTTCCTGAATATACACTAATGTTGCATGAAAGACATTTTTTTCCTTTTACTGTGTGTGTGTCTCTGTATGGTCTGACCAATAATAGTACGTCTCTTTTAAGCAGAAAAAAATTCTAAGAGCGAGTCATGAGCAACAGTAGAGAGAGCGGTGCACTTTTTTATTTAATTCAGAGACTTAGACTTCTGCAGTAACGAGGCGACCCGAAGTGACGTGTGAAGGTATGCCGGTTATAAAGTGAAGGAAAAAGACGAGTGCATAAACGCAGCAGCAACACTCAACACTGTGAGTTAAATTGTGGTAGAGTTGGGTTTTTATTGGAATATTCACACCACATTCACTTCTATTTCTAAAGTAATAAAGGACAAAAACGTGAACAACTAAATATATATTACATTTTCTCCCGTTAAACCACGCTGAATCTGATCTCTCAAAACTGTGGGTTGCTTTTATAATAACGGCGTCAGTTACATTACTATCAAAACAGCTATTAAAAAGGCTTTATCTTTAAATATTAGAATCTCTATAGTTGGACTCCAGTCCTTGCTAGACGCTTAGAACAGAATGTAGACGTATAAACTTATCATGCCTCATAAAACCCAGGAGTTGTGGGGCGGCAGTGGCTCAGTGTGTTACTGTTCGGAAGGTCGTCGGTTCGAGCCCCAGCCTAACCCTGTCTGCTCCGGGGCGCCGTATAAAGGCTGACCCTGCACTCTGACCTCAGCCTACTAACAAGAAGCTGGGATATGCGAAGAGTAGAAGAAGAGAAGAACTTCACTGTGCAGTAATGTATATGTGATGCATAAAGGCTGAGCTTAGCAGTGGTTCTAGAAACTACAGCAAGGTGCAAGTTTTTTTTTTTTTGTTTGTCTGCTTTTTCTGCAAACAAACAAAAATATAAAGCTCAAATTCATTATTCTCGCTATATTAAACTCCGTTGCATTTTGAAAATAATCTGACACGATGACACAACCTAGTCCTAGATTATGATGCATCATCAAAATGTTGTCTATACACAGTATCTCACAACCTAACTAGGCCTTTGCTAAACACACGTTTATCATCAGAGCACATTTTTTTTTAGACAAAAAGTACTGAAACTCTAAATAAAAACTGTATGGTGACATCACTAACATGCAGATGTACACATGCCTTGAGATTCCAGACGAAGCACACCAGGGCCCGTATTCACAACGCTTCTTAGAATTCTCTCAGAGAGCTCCTATCTTAGCTTAAAAAGTCCTAGCTGGGAGTCCTAAACTAAAAGTGATTTCGGAAACTTCTCAGAGCAACTCCGAGTAAGAAAAGTACAAAATCCCTTATTTTAGTGAGGGGGTGAGGTCGACCCCGTTGTTAGGGATGATGCAGCAATTCAAGCACTGTGACTGATTAATAAAAAATAACCTCTGACCTCTGCAAAGGTCTTGAAAATAGAATATACGATTATAGAACAGACAGTGAAATTATAATGTTGTATATAAAGAAATTGTATAATTATGACTACAGGCTACTTTATGCAAAGTTTCTGTTACAGGCTAAATATCTTAACGTTAATTAAAACAGCTAAATGTTGAAAATGTGTTTACTTTTGAAGCAACCAATTTCCGCACAGTAGTTACTATATTTAAGTTCTCACATTTATTTATCATACTATTTTTAATACTTGTGATCCTTTTTAGATTGTTGGGAGCAAAATGGCTCAGCTTTTACCAATTTACATGATTGCAGGATCGTCTATTTAAGTTGCACTTTTGGATGGTATGTAGCCAACAATTCAAGAGAGACGGAAGGAAGTAAATCAACTTCCTATTTAAAAAAAAAAAAAAAAAAAATTGGACAGAAGAGCAGTGTTTACTTTTAGTGTTTGCGAATATTTCTTTCCGCCATTTTGTCCTCTGCTGTAGAAACTCTTAAAAGTCCTCCTCTCTACTCTTAACAATTTTTAACTTAGGAGCTGCTTTTAGGGCTAAGATGTTTTGTGAATCATTTTTATCTTTACTAAGATTTAATCCCAAATTTAAGGGGGAATTCTAAGAAAATGTCATAATTCTAAGAATTTTCATAGAATTTTGTCACTAGGAGCAAATTTTAGGCTTAAGAAGCTTTGTGAATACGCGCCCTGGATTGTGCAATTTGGAGTGCCTTTTTTGTTTTTAGCACGAACTTGACAATCAAGATGGGGGGAAAAATCGATTCAGTTATGACACGCGATTCTTTTGTGTGGTGATTCATGTTACCACACTGACTCCAAAATCGAAAAAAACGATTTTTACGTAAATAATGAAGATGAACCAGTCGATTGGTCAGTGACCAGAATAATCTGATCATCTTCAGATATAAATGATTCTGTACCGACCGCAAAAGCTTCAGAGTGGTGCAACAAAAATGCAATTTTATGGCCTTACATTATTAACAATTATGCACGTTAAAAGCCTCTGATCTGCCTTTTTCTCCAAACACTGTGAGCGAATTAGTCTCAAACCCACTCATTACACACACTTACACCAGTCTCAAAACTCAACACACATGGCCACTCAAAGTTGAGTTTTGAGATTTTGGAGGCGATAAAATGCCGCTGTTTCTTTATAATCCTACAGGTGGCGCACTCTGAACAATTTACATGTTTTCATCCCTTGTGGTACGAGTGAATTATTATTTAAGTTTGTTTAGAAATAATAATTATGGTGATGTGTAGCTTTTTTTTGTTTTATTTTACTTGAAGTTAAATGTTAAACTCTCATTTTTAAGTGATAACTTATAAGGAGCGGGCTACATTTAATTACTTATTTAAACTTTAAAAAAAATAAAATAAATTTTATTGTAACAAAATCAGGGAAAAGTGTAATATCCATATCAGGATATTTATAAAATCATGATACTTAAAGCATCGCAATGATGAACTGAATTTTATTTCAATTTAACTAATCAAGGTTCTCTGGTTCATTCTTCACCACACTTCTCTACGGTAGGGGTTAAAATTCTTCTGCTCCAGAATCCAATGTCCATGTGTTCCATCATCCTGAAGATGCTTCTGTGCTCAAGATCTTGTGTAGATGTTATGAAAAGTCAAGCCATGATTTCTTGTGAGTTTCATCAGATCAGTTACATCACCCTGATCGAACAACTACAACCCAACGACAGCAACCTGGCAAAACAGGTCGACTGATTACAGAAGAAGAACGCTGCATTTGGAATACCAAGGTGACCAAATCCATCATCTCGGCTACGGACGGTTGCGCATGTTTCCATCTATAACGCGTCTAATATAAATTTAACAAGCCCCATGTTCACTATTTCTCTCCTGATCCTCGTGTGTGTGTGTAGACCATCTGTAGCCGAGATGATGGATTTGCTGATGGAGTTGTTCGATCAGGGTGATGTAACTGATCTGTAACCGGGTGTTATTTGTTGCAAAGAGTGTGACCGCAGCCAGCAGGAGAACACACATCAGGCCAAAACCTACTGCACTTTGTAGTACAGCTTCCTGTGGAATAGATACAGAGACATAGTAGGGCTGCACAGTTAATCGAATTTTAATCATGATTTTGGCTTCCCGCAATTAAATTAATTAAACGACCGGCTGGACGGTACTCTGCCTAAAGAATGCAAAGCAAAAGTATGATGCTAGAATAAAACGAAATTCAGCGAGCGCAAATGAGAGACACCGATGAGGAATTAGAAGAGCTGTGTACATAAATCAAACAGCCATGCACACACTTTTATTTTTGCGAGTGCAGTATCGCAGCCTGTGTATGGCTTAATGTTACCATAGAAAGTCACGCTTGTGAAAAAGTACATTACAAAAGTACATAAAAACATCATTTATTTAACATAACAGCACCTGAAATTAGTGAAACCATACATTAGGTGTGAAATAATATTTCCTAAAAGAAGAGTTATGTCAGAATAACGAGTCCTGTCACTCAATAGTTCAGGATTGGACGCTTAAGTACCTGATAAACTAATAACGCAAGTGGACTCCATATTAACTTAAACACCTCAAACTGCTGTTATACTGAACTTCCAGCCTCCTAACACACAGTATGACTGCAGATCAATTCCTTTTATCCGTTATCACCCAGATGAGGATGGGTTCCCTGTAGAGTCTGGTTCCTCTCAAGGTTTCTCCCTACTGCCATCTCAGGGAGTTTTTCTCTCAACACCGTCACCCTCGGCTCACTCCTCAGGGTGATCAATCTGATCATTTTGATGCATACACATTTTTCACACATTTCATACTCATTTCCATAATTTTCTTTTGATTCTTTTGAAAATGCGAGTCAAATTGAGTTACCTTGTTGAAACAAGGAATATCCAAAAAAAAAATAAAAAATGTCAAATTACTGGGATACTAATTTAAAACCTCAGATTATTAAGTGTAATAAGTAAATCAATAATTTCATATTTTAAAATGATGCTACTTTAAAAGAAGTTATTGAATAACAATACCTCAAAATAACATTACTTAATATTTAAAGTCAAAATAATAGGTTAAATAAATATAATGTGTAAGACGATTCTGATGCTCCCTTCTGATCTTCTCAGTAACTCTTTGTCCAGTCAGCTCTGGAAGGATGTATAAAACAGATGGGTATAATACGCACATATGGGTATAGTTTATTTTATAGTATATTATAGTATATTATAGTATATTTTAATTCATTAAGTGTAGTTCAGTATTGCTTTACCCTGAATAGAGGAGTTTGAGGTTGGGGACTATGGAGAAATGCAGAGTAGATGAAGTGTGCGTGTGGATGCCAGTTCATCCGGTTTTGGAGAAGTGGCATAGACAGGATTGAGGAACTCGAAACTCATGGCCTTGGAACCGTTCCGTGATGCTGCTTTTGCTTTATTTACATTTAGTCATTTGGCTTTATTAAATGTCGTATTGTGTGCGGAACGTAGCTGCACCTTGATGCGTCTCACAACACCAATTAGGCTAGTTTACAAAGGATGATTAAATCAGATCAACATCATCAGTGACGCCTTTAATTCTAATAAATTAACATAAACTAAACTAAAAACAACTAAATATTGAATATGATAATTAGTGAGGCTACCCATAGTTGGAGTGAAAGTGTGTACTGCAGCAGAGTTTTTTTTTTTTTTCTCTGATGCTCCAAAAGATTCTGAACTTCATTCTGATCTCTTCTGTAGTTGTTATTCCTGATGATTCTGGAAGGACGTATAAAGTGTTTAAAGTTTACACCAGTTTTAAACCCAAGGCTGCCACTTCTGTATCTGGGAATGTTTGTGTGCGAGTGTGGAGGTTTTGAAGAAATGCAAGGTGGTTAAAGTGTGCATGTGGAAGTGATTGTGCAGCAAACCTGTTTTAATTTCTTTCTTTCTCTGGAGGATTTTCACTTTTCCATTGCACCATTTGGGAACCACAAACTGTCTTTTTCATCTGGTTTCGGAGGAGCTTGATATTTAGAAATTAGAAACCTGGGACTCCACATGGCACTGAAGAAATGAAACTTGCGGTCAGGTTCCTGGACCAGTGAAACGCTGTATCTCGTAAGGAAGTAGGGCTGCGTTTTATGTAGTATTGAGTATGAAACTCCGGGTGGAATCCAGCAGTGCATTTGATTAATCTTATAACAGATCTAAAGTCAGACTGGATAATCATCATCATCATCGTCAGCTCGTCTGATATAATAATCTGTACACAATATTACACTGCCATGGTATCCAGTGACATTTACTCTGAATTATATATTACAGTACATCACCTGACCTGACGGGTGTTATTTTAAAACATATGTATTAGAGTGTGTAGTAAAAATCTTTTCTCCTCATTATAAAGGCAGGTGAGCCAGTTCAAAGGTAAATCTGGAGTAATTTGCACAGGTATTTTAAACTGACATCACCTGAGTTAGCTTCGACATTCGGCATGTGTTTAACAGGCACCCGAACACATTAATCAGTGAGGCTATACTGTATATTATAATATTCCATTTAGTTCAGTTTTACCGCATTTCTTGTTGTTTTTATTCCATTAATGTAAAACATGAGTGCTTACACAAAACCGCTTTTAAACAATTTGTATTTGCATCACATTTTACAGATTTTTATGGTTATTTCCATAAAAGTAATAATAAAAATCAATTAATTAATTTCATCAATATACCTCTAAAAAATAAGTTATTAGAAAAAAAGAAAAAAATGTAGAAAAAGTACAAAAAGGAAAGATTTATTTTTGTACAGTGAAACCTCGGATTGCAAGTAACGCGGTTTGCGAGTGTTCTGCAAGACGAGAAAAATGAACACGTCTTGGTGTACGAGAACCGATTATCTTGTATCAACGTATGCGCTTCTTGTTTTGACGCCGAGCGTCACGTGATCACAACTGAGTCAACAGTTTTTCTCTCTCTTGTGCTGCAGAATTGTGGGTAATCGTCTCCCCTGCTGGGTCTTAGTGCGCGTCCCTTACTGGTATAATCAACATCCGTGCACGCGTGTACTGTTTACTATAACACTGTGACCGCGTGTGTGTGTGTAAAACATTTTATTTTGTGTTTGTAAGTGCGTGTGTACAGCGCGCGTGTACTGTTTCTTATAACACACGTGTGCGCGCGCATGTAAAGCAAAAGAAAGTCTCATTAGAGACTAAAAATCCATTTTCTCTCTCAGCCTGTCATGTGTGCGCGCATGTAATTTGACACCGTGCCGGTTCACACACTCTCTCTCTCTTGCCCACACACACACACACACACACACACACACGCAAGGCGAGAGAGAATGTGTGTGAACCAGCACGGTGTCAAATTACGCGCGCACACACTCTACACAGAAACTCTGCTCTGTCGCGATTCTTTTCAAAGGTAAAGTGCAGGTTCATTTGTTTGTTTTACTTTACAGCAGTGATTCCGTTAGTATGCACTCACATGAGTGTCATTAGCGATGTTCCTTGCTAATTTTTCCGACAAAACAGTCTTTCCATTAATGTGTGTGTGTGTGTGTGTGTGTGTGTGTGTGTGTGTGTGTGTGTGTGCGCCTGCATGCAGAAACGGAAACACTTATCCGCCAGGATTTATTTTTCCTTTTTTTTTTTTTAAAGGTAAAGTGCAGTTTAATTTGTTTTATTTTTACTTTACATTTTGTGTTAATTATTTTTATGTATTTATTTTTTTGGGCTGTGGAACGAATAATTTGAGTTTCCATTATTCCTTATGGGAAAATAAAATTTGGTTTAAGAGTGTTTTGGAATACGAGCCTGCTTCCGGAACGAATTATGCTCGTAATCCAAGGTTCCACTGTATTTAGAATCCGTGAATGATAAGTGTTTGAGTCATTAATTTACAGAACATACAAGTCCAATATTGTACAGTGTTTACAGCAAACTGTTAGATCATTAAAGAAAACTTAAACAGTTTAGGCTCAGGTCATGAACACTTCTGGAAACCTTGGATGACAGACAGATTAGTTTAATCTGAAAATACAACAGAGATTCAGTCAGAAACAATCAGTGTTGTGTTACATAATCACTAAGTGTTTTATTATTTAATTTCTCAACTTACCACTGAGAAGGATGAAAAGGTTTCTTACAGGCCCATCTCACTTTGTCACTACACGGCCCGTCGTTCCAGCCCTGTTTTTCTTTAAATCCCCAAAGCTCAGCACAGTCCTCCCCTTTACCTGCATCATTCGGTTCCCCTGGAGCCCAGTACCTGAAATCCAGAGACTGATCTGAATTACTGACACACTGAATGAACATGAGCCAAAAGGAGTTCAACGTCCCAGGAGAGCTGATGTAAGCTATAAAACCTTTGTTTCAGAAATTTAAATGTGAGGGTTTTATCCCTACGGCTCAAGTGTCGCATATGAAGCTGAATGATGATGTATTGAGAATTCATTTAAATGTCTTACGCAGTGGTCACTGGTGTACCATCCACCCATTTCCAAACCCCCTCTGTGTTCTTGTCATTTAAACCAATCCACGCCTTATCGCTGCCCAGCTGCTCAACAAGGAAGTCCTGTGAAGATAAAAGCACAATATGGAGAAAAAAAAGAAAAGAAAGAATGAATTTCTCTTTCACTTTTGTTCCATCTTACCTCTTCCTCTTTGGTCTGGATAATCACGAGGTCCGCTCCCTTCTTTCTGCAGTCCTGTCTGCTTTCAGGCCAGATTTTCTTCTCATTAGAGATGAAGTAAAGATTGAAGTTGAAGTAGACCCATCCTAACCTGGCCTGTGCAACTAAAGACAGATTTATTTATTCATTTATTTATTTATTTTAAACAGCTTTAATGCTGAAGGTCTTCTCACCTATCCTGACCAATCCCCCAAAAATTACCAGTTTCATCCAGTACCACATTTAATGTTTTTTTTTTTTTTTTTTTGCACGTCTGTACTAACAGTCCATTTTTATTAAATCATTAAAAAATTCTGTTGTGGCTTTTCCCCTCTAGACTTTCTCTCTAATTGGGTCAACAACTACCCAAACCCCTGCAAGGCTACCTCCTGTCCGTCATGCAACAGTGCACAGTGAGCTTCCTTAAAGACAAATTATTTTTTCCAATTGCTTCACCAAAGCACTATTTGTCTTCTTCCACATGCATAAGCTCACTGAGGCCATGATTAGCCAGCGTCATTGTGACTGACAGCAGAGGGGGTTAGAGTATGCCCCTCTCATCCGTAGACCAGGGCCACTTTTGCTTCCATGGCTTCTGCCTTCAATAATTTGTCACGTGTGAAGCTGATTCTACTTCACAAAATATTTACTAATTAGCTATTTAATCCACTTGATCATCTGTGGTTTAAAGGGTGTAGCCTCTGCATTGATGTGTTTGCTGTACCAAACCTTAGTGGTTGAGGGATCAGGGCTTAAGGAGAAACTCTTAATTTACCATTTGGTCTGCGTCCCTACCCTCACCAATAGTCATGAACTTCGGGTAATGACTAAAGCCATTTGAGGTGGTTCGGACACCAGGTGCTCTGGTTGACTTCTGTTGTAGGTATACCTGCTAGAGGAATTCTATCTCTCGGCTGGCCTGGGTTTGGTTAGGGGGCCCCCAGTAGGAGCTGTAGAAAGTTTCTGGAGACAAGGATGTCCAGGCATCACTGCCATTACCGCCTCAACTCTGAATTAGACTAAGCGGTATAGATAATGGATGGGTGAATGGTTATTCAAACCATCATGACCCTAACCACGTGAAAGCAAATATTGAAATATTGTTCCAGCACTTTGGAATTGCTCGATATGTTCCCATGTTATTGAAGGACAAACCTCATATCTGACTTGAACATGAAAAGAGATTACTTTTAATGTACATAGCTTTTAGTTTACCTAGCTCTCCAAAGTTGTTCTGAAGTTTCTCTTTCTCCTTTTGTAACTGGTCTTGCTGGTTTGCCATGCTGCTGTAGTTTGTCTGCAGTTTATTCATTTCATTAGCTAGCTCTTTACATTTCTCCTGGTCCTGGGCTCTCACTATTGTCAGGTTGTTGTAGCTGGTCTGTAGCCGGTCTCTCTCGATGGTCAGGTTGTTGTAGCTGGTCTGTAGCCGGTCTCTCTCGATGGTCAGGTTGTTGTAGCTGGTCTGTAGCCGGTCTCTCTTGATGGTCAAGTCGTTGTAGCTTGTTTTTAGTCGGTCTCTCTCAAAAGTCAGGTTGTTGAAGCTGGTCTGTAGTCGGTTCCTCTCAACAGTCAGATTGTTGTTGCTGCTTTCAAGTTGGTCGTTTTTAAGAATGAGGTTGTTATAATGAGTTTGCAAATCAGTGTTTTTTGTAGTCAGGTTGTGGAACTTGACCCACAGCACCAAGACAACAAAGATCAGGAGAACACACAGTAGGGTCAAACACACTGCTGCTAGTCTGTAGTATCTGCTCACTGGAGGACCATCTACTTAAAAAAAAATGAAGACAATTAATAAGACAATAGCGCACTTTATTAGGACCACCTAGCTTGCACCCACACTTACTGGCCTATTTATCAGCGATATTCTTGTATAGATGCACTTTTTAGGGCTGCATGTACTGGCTATAGCCTTTTTGTTATTCTGTGCAATACATCAGCCCTTTAATGAGAAGGGAAGCAGAGGCACACTCCGAGCAAGGTTTTTCTTTGTTGCTTAAGTTTCAAATTAACAGTGTTTGACTGATGGTACCTAATTAGTAACTTGTGTAAGGATCTATCAAATGCCGCAAACTTCAAAGCACTTATTGTAAGTCGCTCTGGATAAGTCCGAGACAGAAAAAAAAAATGCAGCAGGTCATGTTACTGTCAGGCTTTAAATTGCACTGTGATGGCAGACTCCTTCCATAAATATTAAATAACATCTCTTTTGGTAAAATAAATTCCCTGTGTTAAACTTATTGTTTAAATTATAGTCAGCACTTTTGTCACAGCTCCACAGAAAATTAATTTGAAAAGGGGAGTTCCGAAGTGCTGTTGCATGACACAATGGTATAATATAACTGTGTACACAAATAATATTTTGTCACTTTAAACTCATAATAATTTCTATAAAGGCTTGAATAAATTTGTGCTGTGGTTTGTGGAGCTCGTCTTGTCGAGAGTTCACCCTCGTCCGTGTCTGTTTGTGTTCATACTGCACCTGATCTGATGATCCTGACGTTCTGATTGGCCAGATTGTCCTCATCCATTCCATCCTTGTCTTCACAGGAATCAAACCTGTTGTATGAAACCAGCTGGGAATTTTTCACTGTGACCTGTCTCCTCTCCATCTTGCTTCCCAGTAATGCTTTAATGCTGGTGATGTTTTTTATCAGAGGGTGTGCCAGACCAAATACCCATGAGTCAGGGTGAATATCTGATATCACATGTATGGCTTCTGAATGGAGAAGTCAGGTTGTGGTTACTTGCAAAAATACTGAGTTTGCTCAAATCAGAAATGATCTGAAACCATGAATCCTGTGTAAAAATGACCGACCCTTAAACACATCACAGGTCCTAACTTTACTGTATGATTGATATATGTTTCATTACGTATGCGTGTCTAGTAATGGACTGAGGCTTCAATGCTCAGAACAGGACTTGTGATGCATACATGATGGTTTCAGCTAGAGATGTTGGAATTCTCTAATCTCAGAATATGGGTTGCTGTGGAAGAAGCCGTTTGCAATAAAAGAAATTCAGGGACTGTGCTGATCAGTGAAGCAATTAAACCTGTGGTGAGGTTCCTTGAAACACTCTCCGGCATTGTCTTCAGGTCTGTCTTTCAAAAAGGCACCTCTTTATCAAACAATTATTCAGTTTAGAGTTTAGGGATTTTATTTTTGCACTTTTGCAAGGGAAAGACTAAATAACTGATAAAAAGTTTTCATTCTGACTTTAAATAGCATATTTTCCAAACTTACATTGTGGAGAGACTTGTGTGTAAATTTACAGTCATTTTGTCACTAGATTGTGCTCTTGGTACTCGCAACTTGATTAAAAATAAGATGTCATGATGAAAAAGTAAACTATAGCTCTACCTGTAATACAAGTGAGAATGCGGCCAAAAAGAGATTCAAACTGCAGATTATAAAGTATGCAGCAGAAAAAAAGCGATCAACCACCAGAAAGAAAGTTTGAAGTGAGTGAAAAACAGGGACTGCTGCAAAGCAGAGGCAACACTTAATGCAATAGATAAGAACAAAAAAGGCTAATTGTGGTATGGAAGCCATATGGCCTGAACTTGAAGAGCGAGTCCACAAATGTGTCCTTGATCAGCGTGGTGCTGGCAGAGGCCTATCAACTTTGCACTTGCGTCTCTATGCCCAGATAATTGCCAGGGAAATGAATATTAATGATTTTGCTGGCAGACCTTAGTGGTGCTACCACTTTATAAAACGATGAGTTTTCTTGCCTTCATTTCTCCTTTAAAATTAGATTATGGCACACAATGTGCCAGATGAGATCATGTAATTAACATGGATGAAGATATGCCCCTGAACTGAAGTATTGCAGAGAAGGGCCAAAGGAGTGTGAGCATCGTAACAGTGGTAGGTTTTTCGCCTTTCAATGAAGAAGGCCGCGGTTTAATTCCCACCCAATGCCCTAACCCCAGCCACTAAATGAATGCCACTTAATGTGTTGGCAAGCGAGAAATCTACCACGGGGCCACCAATGATCACAGCAGGCTAGTAATGCTAAAATAAAATAAGAAGATAAAATGGGAGGGTTGCGTCAAGAATGGCATCCGGTGTAAAACCTGTGCCAAAGTGCGTGGATCGGATGGTCTACTGTGGCGACCTCTTAATTGCAGGAGTCGAAAGACCAACAACACTAGCCTGCCATGGAGATGGCACGAAATTGCCACCATGGATAATTTTTAAATGTAAGACCATGCCAAAGGTTGGATGGATTTACCCCAGCCACTCGACGTTGCAGTTAAACCGGAGTTTTAAGGCTGCCATTGTACAAGCCTCTTATGATCTGGGGTTGCTTCAGCTGCTCGGGTCTAGACTCAGCAACGTTATGTGGCAATAAAATGAAGTCAGCTGACGACCTGAGTGTACTGAATGACCAGGTTATCACATCTATGGAGTTTTTTCTTTCCTGATGGCACGGGACATATTCCAGGATTCAGATTGTGAAAGCGTGGGTCTGGGAGCATGAGAAAATATGTTCATGTGTAAACATGATTCCTTGTGCTCCCAGAGCCACTCTTTCACAATCGTTCAAACATTTTCTATACCGTCACCTTGACTTCGATATCGGTTCCAGAACAATACTTTTTTCAGTACCAATTTTGTAAGATCCACTTAAACAAAAAAAAAATTATATGCATTTTATACATTACGGTATGTATCATTCTTATCTTTCACCTCCTTATTATGTTTACACACTTAAAGTCATTCATATCATACAAAAATCTAAGCCTATTTAAAACTGGGTGGTTAAACTTTGCCTGTTTTAACCCTTTAATTTTATGTTCCAGCTACCTGGCATTTTTCCATTCCAAGTTTTGTGACAAAATACGACAAACCCATTTACCACAACTCTAAAGTCTAAAGTTCCGACACTTTAAAATGAAAGAGTTCACCTTCATAGCTGATAGTGTTTAATTAGGAACTAGTTCATTATTGTAATTTCTTTAGTTCGTTGGCTTACAGAATATTAGCGATAATATAAATCGAGTAAACAAAGCCTTTGCTGCTCTCTGTAGGTCCTCAACCTCTAGCTGATTACAGTTCAGCTCTTGCTCTCTCTGGCCGTGAGCTACACTTAAACGATATCTAAAGTTACATGAGGATCTCAGTTGAAATGATGATGAGGTTTTATTTTGATCCAGGATGGTATTGGAGCATTTACAGCCCTAGCTGGAGAAGACTTTATGAAGCGGTTTGGCTCTCCCCTCATCCTGTTACATTTCAGCTTTATTGAGTTTCTTGTCCTTATGATTTATTTTTCTTAAGTGTTGAGTATCAGGCAGTTTTACTGAGCCGCATGTAAACACAAAACAGCTGTATTTCCTGTGCCTCAGTTTTCTTAGCTTTGTGCAGAGGTCATGACTTAAATTATTCTTTTTTTTTAAATCATTCGTTACATACATTCCACGTTTTATGTTCCTGTTAAAAGAACAAACTAATTAATCAGCAAACAAGCAAAAACCAGAAGGATAAAAGTATAGAGGGAAAGATTTATTTTAATGTAATAAAAATGTTTTTTTTTTTTTTTCATTAAACATGTAAATAAAAGCAGAAAGTCTTAGTATTTAAATTATTGAAGAAAGGCTTTCCATCCATAGATAACGATCATACCATTTAAATAAACTAAACACAACTAGCTAGCTAACAGCACCATAAAAAAGGTTGTAGCTTTCGACAGCTGGTGTAGCATTACATCAGAGTATTTATGGTTCTCAACAGACACACACCCATGTCCGGTTTATTAGGAACATGTCTCCAACTGCTCATACATGCAATCAGCTGATCATCCGGCGGCAGTGCAGCGCAGTGCATTAAATCATGCAAAAGCAGTGCAGGAGCTTCAGCTGGCATCATCAACCTGATGACTCCTGAAACTGTTGACCTGGGATTTTCTCTAAAGTTTGCAGGTAATGGTTCTAAAAATGAAATACCATCTGTTTTCACTGATAGAGGGAGGGGAGGGTATGATAACTTGCAGAACCACCCTTTATGACCATGGTGAGGAGAAAAGCATCTTGGGATGCACACATAAACATTTGAGGCTGCTAACAAGCAGGTATTCTTAATAAAATGGGGCTAGCTTAGTATGTAGAGAGACATTACCGCAGCAGCTAAATATTATCTACATACATTAGAAGGCTGATTAAAATAATATTAAAAGTGGATGGGAAGCTCAAGAGGACTCCTGTGGCAGAGATTGGAGATCAATCTGAAAATACAATAGACAAGCGTCAGTGTTGCATCATGACGTCATCACTGAGCATTTTATTGTTTCATTTCAGAGCTTACCACTGAAATGTCCGAATAGATTTCTTACAGATCCATCTCACTTTGTGACTGCATGGCCTGTCATTCCAGGCATGGTTATCCGGAAAACCCCAAAGCTCAGCACAGTCCTCATTATTTGCATTGTTGGGTTCGCCTGGAGCCCAGTACCTGAAACGAAGAGACGCACAAATCCTCTAAAGACTCTAACACAGATATAACACTGTAGAGCTGCTAAGAATAATAACCTAAAAAAAAAAGACCAATAACATCTTTGTTACAGTGGTTAATTTCATCCTTTGCTCAGAAGAGCTTCTGGACCTTGCTCTGTCCCTAATTTGCAGACATGTCCAACTTTATTTCATTCTTCTATAGCAGCACCTGTTTGTAAATCTCCCAGTGACCGGTCATATCCCACGTCTCAAAACATCGCACCAGTGTCACCTCTCCCATAGGACCTCAACAGCTATATGAATTTGAAACTGATGAAATAGAGTTAACATTTATTAATTTATTTATAGAGCAACTTATAGAGCAAAACTTTTCAATAATCCCATGTTTCTTGTGTTAATGCTTCTACAAACAATTAACTTTTTTCATATTAAATTTCATTTGAAAAAATCCCATTGTTAATTAATCCTGCAGGTTTTTCTACAGCTTAAACATCATACGCTGAATGAAAGCTGACGAGATAATCCTGAAATAAATTGAGAATTAGTTGAAACGACTTACGTAGTGGTTACTTCAGTTCCATCCACCCATTTCCAAACCCCCTCTGTGTTTCTGTCATTTAAACCAATCCACGCCTTATCGCTGCCCAGCTGCTCAACAAGGAAGTCCTGTGAAGATAAAAGCGCAATAGAAAATGTTCAGAAACGGTTCAAGCTTAGTATTTCTCTTTCACTTTTAGGCTCTCTCACCTGTTCCTCTTTAGTCTTGATCATCACGAGGTCTGCTTCCTTCTTTTTGCATTCCTGTCTGCTTTCAGTCCAGATTTTCTTCTCAGTAGAGATGAAGTAAAAATTGGGGCTGAAGTAGACCCATCCTAGTTTGGCCTGTTCAACTAATTAGACAGAAGAGAGTTACTGTAGGTTTAGTCACTTAATTGTTTAATGTATCTTCCCACCGGCTATTGGACCAGTGCAGCATAAAAAAGACACTTGGAAGAAAAATAAATATGTTTTTAATTCCTCCCCATTTTCTCCCTAAATTAATTATTTGTCTCGGTCGCACCTGTGTTCATGTTGGCCATTTTTCCAACAACGATAGCCGCCAATCACAGAGGGCATAAACTAACAGGTGCTTCTTATGATGAACCTGAAGCCGCTAACTGCATCTTTTCGAACTCCTGCTCACGCAATGTGAGTTTGATTGCTGTGTCTGGCTAGTGCTGCTTTGATTGTTGCAGCAGTGCAACCATTCCACAGCCTTTCTTTCTACCATACACATTGACATCTGACTCTCTGCTTGAATTTGAAAATCACCCTCTCCCCAAAGTTCAGTCCCGCAAGGTCCCAGTCCTAAAGTTGCTACACATCGTTTTAATACCCCAGCAGCACTTGTACCCCTGCCAGACATTTTTAAATGTCATTTTTGCCCCTGTATTGAAAGGGACATTTTTTTGGACATTTATAATGTTCTGCTTACCTATCTTGTCAAAGTTGTTCTGAAGTTCTTCTTTCTCCTTCTGTAACTGATCTTTCTGGTTTGCCATGGTCCTGTAGTTTGTCTGCAGTTTTTTCATTTCATTAGCTAGTTTCGTACATTTCACCTGGTCCTGGGCTCTCTCGACGGTTAGGTTGTTGTAGCTGGTCTGTAGCCTGTCTCTCTCGACGGTCAAGTTGTTGTAGCTGGTCTGTAGCCTGTCTCTCTCGA
>JAOVVA010000054.1:554029-573453 GCA_028565275.1 Leiocassis micropogon | reverse complement strand
AAAAAGAAAGGTGGACGCTGAAGGCCGTGGTTTCAAGAAAATATGGACTACTAAATATTTATTTACTGAAGTCGGGGCTAAACCCGTGTGTTTAGTTTGTGGTGTTTAAGTAGTACAACGTGAGTCGGCATTACGTGACGAAGCATGCGGAAAAATACAGACATTTGACTGAGCCTGAAAGAGCGCGGATATCTGAAGATTTGCTAGCGAATTTTCGGTAATGAAGTTTACCAAATCCAGGTACAGATCCTCTCTTACTAATGATCATCTGTCAGATGTGCTTCACATCTCCACCTCAAACATTCAACCTGACTTTGATGCACTTGTTAAAGCTCAACAGAGGCTAGATTTCTCTCACTGAACAAGAAAAAAAAAAACACTGAAACATGTTTTTGATTTTTTTTCTGCACTGTTTGGCAGTTGGAAAAAAATGTTGTGAGTTATGTTACCACAATGTCTTTGTATGCCAATAATAATGTATCTTAATAGAAAGTTAAAAACAGAAAGCATTGTGGTGTTAATGTGACTGAAAACGAGTTACAAATGTTGCACACTTACTGTACAGTTGTTTTGCATAATTTCACTGAATAAAATCTCATTAACTCTCATAATTCTCATTATCCAACAATAACACAAACTCTTACCAGCTTCTGTAAACAATGCCATTTACTTATTTCAACGTAGAAATAAAATTAATAACCAGAGTAGATTTCAAACTTACAATATTTTCTGCTTCTCGTTTGGCCCCTGGGGAAAAATAATTGTGTGTGTGTGTGTGTGTGTGTGTGTGTGTGTGTGTGTGTGTGATCATGACTGACTTGGCAGTGCACCGTTCTGTCACTGTTATTGCGATACGAAGACGAGAGTGATCAGTTATGAGTGTTCTATAAGAGGACATGGCATACGATAAACAGGACACGGGTGGAAGGAGATTGGGAGTGATGTTTATATAGACCTTTGTTGACTGTGTGTGTACGTAGGAGCTGGGTCTGATCCGTAAGCCAGCCTCCTTCATGACGAGTATCTGTGACGAGCGAGGTCAGGAGTTGATCTACGCTGGGATGCCCATCACTGAGGTCTTTAAGGAGGAGATGGGTTTAGGTGGAGTTCTCGGCCTGCTCTGGTTCCAGCGAAGGTACACACTCGTACAGTATCCCTATCCCTTAATTCCACTGTGGGAAGGCCACTTGATTCACTTGATAGGCCACATATAAAGACCTTAATTTGTCCACTGAGACCAAAAAGAAAACCCCTTAAAAACCTCAACAAAAAAAAGAAGAAAAAAAAAGAAGCACATATTTATCTTGGTGTGTGTGCGTGTGTGTGTCCTTCACCCTCTCCCTCATGGCAGGTTGCCCCGGTACGCGTGTCAGTTCATTGAGATGTGTCTGATGGTGACGGCGGATCACGGCCCCGCTGTATCCGGAGCTCACAACACCATCGTGTGCGCTCGCGCCGGGAAAGACCTCGTCTCCAGCCTCACATCCGGCCTGCTCACCATTGTATGTCCGGCATCACGCGCACACACAAACAACAGTGTTCCACTGCACTGCACTTCCATGTAAACGGGTGTGGGCGTGGTTATGGGTGAAGCATCATTATTGTTATGGAAATCAAAGACACTGCATAACAGAGAGAGAGAGACTTATTTAATTAGAGAGAGAGTTATATTTAATCACCTTGCAAAGTGAATCTAAAAAACATTAATACAGTAAGATGAGTCTAAATTAGGGTAAATTACAGGAGTTTTTATTCTCTGTTTATCACACACACACCTATAATCTGTAAGCTTGACTTTCCCCAGCAAATAGCTCCCTTTTCTTCTTATTTTCTTCCTCACCCAGGTGTCTGGTTACAGTTGATGTCCTTGTATAATGTTGTTTACTCCAGTGTGCGCTTGTGTGTGTGCATACGTCACTCAAACGATATTCGCGTAAAGAATAAGTACAGGGAACTTTGACCTGAGTTTAACTACAAAAAAAGTACAGTACGAAATCCTCCTTATTGTTATGTCCAAGGATTTGTACCTACTGTTGGAGGAGAACGTGATATGTTGATTTAAGCCAGTGTTTGTTTGATTTGTAGCTTTCCCTGCTAGCCCGTGCCGGCCAAAATACACACATCCTGTACTTGAGTTAAAGTAGAGATACCCAAGTACAAGTAGACGTCCTCCATTTACTTGCGCACAGAGTAAAAGTACAGAAGCACTCACCTTCCAGTTTACTTAAGTATCAAAAGTACAGGGCTTGTATTAATACTCATATTCTATTAACTCCCTGTCTCTGCATCTCTCTCTCTCTCTTTCCATCCCAATTGTAAACGTGCTGTTTTCATCGCTGTCTCTAACCAGCTCCGTTTCTTATTTCAAACACCTGATGTCATTAGGCGAGTCTCGAAGGAAAAGCAAGTCATGCAATTACGCATAATAGTCAGCAAATACTACCACTTCAAATACTACAAGCTCAGATATTTGCTGTACTTTTTGTGTACAAAAAGTATCCTCTAATAAAACTACTCATGTAAAGTACACAGATATGTGAAATATGTCCAGTAATGAAACGTACTCTGTTACCTCCCACCTCTGCTACTAACTGACACACACTCTGGCTCTCTCAATAGAACTTTTTAGGAGAAGACACCTTATACATATATAAAAATAAAATGTGTGTATGTGTGTGTTACAGGGCGATCGGTTCGGTGGTGCTCTGGACGCAGCTGCTAAACAGTTCAGTAAGGCGTTTGACAGCGGCATGCTACCCATGGAGTTCGTCAACAAGATGAAGAAAGACGGCAAACTCATCATGGGCATCGGACATCGTGTCAAATCAGTGAGAGACACACACACACACACACACACACACACACCAAATACACACTACTGTTCCATTTAGACCTGTTCTCTTTTCCATGAATCAGAAGGCCTCTGAATGTGTCTGTAAAAGTCACTCCTCGCTCAGTCATCAAACCTTATAACATTCACAGATCACTTCAAACACAGCGCTGTTGAACTGCACGCACTTGCTTTAACAGCTAGGCACTCTCATGATAACGAGGCAGTAATGTAGTTGCTGCATGTAGTGGCGTCTGCCATCATGATCATCTGGGAGGCGATGCTTTAAAAGCTGTGACCTAATAAAGACATTATTCAGAATAATTGCTTCTCTGTGGCACTATTTGTAAAAATATTTGTTTGCAAGTCTGGGTTAGAACAAGACTGAAGGAGCTACTTCGAGTAGTGAAACGTTTCTACTTTTACAAGAGAGAAATCCAGTTGATGTGACCCAAATCTCAGATAATCTCACCTGCATGACTGAAAATCTTCAGACTCTTTGATGCAAAGCGAACCCAAACATATTCAGAGCTCGGTGTGACTCTCGGATCAGGGGGCGACCCAGACAAGATCCCGAGGCAGCTTAATGAGACAGCACCACATGGTGTGTGTGTGTGTGAGAACATCAATGTTACATTGAGCTGTGTGTTTACAGCAGAAATGCCTGGCTGTAACACTCTTTTTAATGAAGCAGTGTTAACGCTTCCAGACTGCAGAGACCTTAAAGTCTGGAAGTGATGTGGATTCATTACGTAATATATAATGATTATAATAATAATGATGGTTGTGTGTGTGTGTGTGTGTCTGTTATCAGATAAATAATCCGGATATGAGAGTGCAGATCCTGAAAGACTTTGTGAAGCAGCACTTCCCCGCCACACAGCTGCTGGACTACGCGCTGGATGTCGAGAAGATCACCACCTCCAAGGTCTGTGTGTGTATGCGCATGCGTGTCTCTCACATATACATATATCACACATGTGTGTGAGTCTGTGTGTGTGGGTTTGTTTTGTGTTTGTTTATTTTAGTGTTCGCTCTCTGTTACAGAAGCCAAATCTGATCCTAAACGTGGACGGTTTTATCGGCGTGGCGTTTGTGGACTTGTTGCGAACTTGTGGAGGATTCACTCGGTAAACACATGCACTCTAAAGAGCACTCACTACTAAACACACTTCAGCAGGCGTCCATGAATTGTAACACTCCCTCTGTGTGTGTGTGTGTGTGTGTGTGTGTGTGTGTGTGTGTGTGTGTGTGGGTGTGTGTGTGTGTGTGGGTGTTTCAGAGACGAGGCGGACGAGTTTGTGGAAATTGGCGCTCTGAACGGGATTTTCGTTCTGGGTCGCAGCATGGGCTTCATCGGTACAGCACCATACACACACCACACCACCATGGGCTGTGTCACAAACCGCACTGTGGGGTACTTAAGTAGTGTGTCAGAGTAAGACCTGAGAGTGATGACACACTAAAGAGCGCACCACCAGAGGCTGCTGCATAGAGGAAGCTGTTTTTATTGTGTGATTTGGGACGCAGCCATGAATCTAATGCTATAACGTCTTCTTGCTCATGTTCCCTATGCCCTAGGTCACTACCTGGACCAGAAGCGGTTGAAACAGGGCCTGTACCGGCACCCGTGGGACGACATCTCCTATGTGCTTCCTGAGCACATGTCCATGTGACCGTCATGGCTGCTGTTTTACGTCTCTAACCCATGGGAAGTGTTTCATTCAGAGTATAAACTGGAGGTGGCGGGAGAATGAAGTGCTCTATTTATATTTACATGCCAATTGGTGGACACTTATTTAACTTCTGACCCTGCATCTCCGTGCTGCATCTTGCACGCACATGTAGACACGCACGCACGTCGACTTCCCCTTGTACTTTGTGCTTTAGCAACTTTCTACTCACACACTCCAGCAGCAAGAACACTAAAGCCTGCTAACATGCTAGCATGATAACCAGCTGGTTCCAAAACTAACCCTGTAGTTGACTGCTTAACATGATAACGGCTACCAGATAACTACTCAGCTTGATAACTAGCACTCCAGCATACTATCTGGGTTCATGGCTAACTATGTTGCTAAATAATTAGCTTAATAACTAGTCGACTTGCAATATAGCTAGCTTGAGAACGACATTCCTGTTAGTATACTTTAAGCAAAGATAATTATTAGTTCAATCATAATTAACTGAAGCTCAAGAAATGTTTTACAAACTTTGATAACAAGCTGACTAGCAGAAGCTGTTATATGAATGTATGCTAGCTAATTGAAAGCTAGTTATCAGTGTGATTTAATAGATGCTTTCAGAACTTACGTTTGCCAATCTCTTTTATTATCTAATGTAATAACTAGCTTGTATTATGACCACTTGTATTGCTAACAGGAAGCTAGTTATTAATATGGCTAGTTTTCACAGTAGGTTATTAGTAGGAGTAGGATAAGTTCTCAAACAGTTAAGAAACCAGATGATAAGATGGCACTAATAACTAGCCTCCTGTTAACTACTGTAATAACAAGGCTGGTAACTAGTGGTCTTGCTAACCATGATAACTAGCCGGCTTCATAACTAGCTTGTTTATTAGCTAGTCCACTTTGATAGCTAGCTAGATTGATAAATGTTTAGTGCCAGGTTGCAAAGCATTCTGGGTCATTCTTTTGGGCTTGAAGTTGACAAGGGGAAGATGACTTTTTTCTGAAAGGATTTCTGTTTTAAAGTTTAGTTTATATCTCTCTCTCTCTATATATATTTCTCACAAACACTCTCTCTCACACACACACACACACACACACACACACTCCTGCTATACTCAGTAATAAATATAATAAAAGCAGCTTGCACACTTGTAGCTTTGTGTCTGGGTTTAGGTCAGTTTATGCTCGTTACTGAAACTGGAAGACAAATTAATTTAATGTCTGATGTTACTGTGTTTAAGATTGAGGGAGAGAAAGACTTATTGACGTGTTACAGATTCATGTGTTAGAGCCTCTCTGCATGATTTAATACTTCTCTAATCACGCAACCCACTTCCTGTTTGCTGTTTGGGTAAGACTGGGATTCTCCGTTACAGCTCTGTTTTTAAAATTCTCTATTTAAATATCAAATCAAACAGCTTTTTGCTATGTCGTATTTTTTTTCTTTCTTTTTCTTATATTTAAAATACATGCCTAAAACTGTAATATTGTAGAATATAATAAAGTAATTCTTGGTTATACGTGTGTGTGTGTGTGTGTGTGTGGACAGGATATGTTTCATATTTGGGTTCGTTTTGATCCAAACAGAAGGGTGGAAAAAATAAAACCATTATGTAAAAATAAATTGTAGGTTCATTACATAGCGGTGAGCTTACTAGCTGGTTTTAAAAATATCATCTTCACTAATATCTTTAGCTAGTAGAAAGTTATTAAGCTGGATAGTTTTCACTGTAGCTTCATAGAAGGAGAACTTGGACCTTGACATATTCTGTGAAATTTGTAAAACAGGATAGTAATTAGACCAGCCACATACGTGATAACTTCCTATTAGCCAGCGTAATAACTAGCTCTACACTAAGTGTTGTGAGGGGGAAAGAATAAGCATCTCACTGTAACGAGCACTGTTGGTTGTTAAACCTTTTTTCTGATAATGTTCCAATACTGGCCCTTAAGTATCACAGAAAACTGTAACCATCAATTTTACAGTGGACTTTTTTAACTTTTTCTCGGTCTGTGATTGAGGATGTTTCCGTTTCATACTCTGCCGTTTACTCTCAGGCTCGTAGTGATGAATCCGTGTCTCATCACCAGTAACCATTCTCTTTAAGAAACTTCCACCCTTCTTAGAGTATCGGTAGAGTACACAAATTTTGTTTGCAGATATTCACACATTTCTGTTTGTTTTTCCATGAGTCGTTTCAGCACTGAATCTCTGCACACTGCCCTCCTTTGTGCAAATCACAAGGGGGCAATAATTTTGCTCGCACTGCAGTTACAAATGAACTGATGCAATACGTTCACACCTGCACAGCAGTGACTGGGGAGACAGTGGCCTTGAACAGAAAGCGCTGATAGGACGGTGTTGTTAATAGCAGATAAACAGATTTAAAAAGGAACTTCTGTGTATTTACATTGCACAGTCATGCATTCTGAGTGTGCCACCTATACCACTTCAGCACTGTTATTTCAACTGTGAAAATATTAAGTAATCCCTGTAAACTATACAGTTTAGCTTTTCTAATTGATCTACTGTATATTAGTGCAGGTGTTTGTTTACATTGAGCAAGTAGCTCATCTAAGGCACTGCAAAAGCTTCAAATTCTGGCCAGACAGTTTTGTGTGACAAACTCTGGTTGGACAGTCAGACAGACTGTATATACAGCCGTACATATATTATATCACAAAAGTTTAGGTCTAAAGACAATTCCTTTGACTTCATGCTTGGTTTGTGCTCTGACATGAACTGAAACTGTGGGACCTTATATAGACAGGTGTGTGCCTTTCCAAATTATGTCCAATCAACTGAATTTACCACAGGTGGACTCCAATTAAGCTGCAGAAACATCTCAAGGATGATCAGGGGAAACAGGATGCACCTGAGCTCAATTTTGAGCTTCATGGCAAAGGCTGTGAATACTTATGTACATGTGCTTTCTCAATTTTTTTAATTTTTAATATATTTGCAAAAATCTCGCTTCTCGAAAAAACGCTTTTTTTCATGTTGTCATAATGGGGTGTTGTGTGTAGAATTCTGAGGGAAAAAATGAATTGAATCAATTTTAGAATAAGGCCGTGACATAACAAAATGTGGAAAAAGTGATGCGCTGTGAATACTTTCCGGATGCACTGTAGTTACTGGGATCCTCTTCCACTCCTCCATAATAATATCACAGAGCCGCTGGATGTTAGACACATGACGCTTCGCCACCTTCTGCTTGAGGACGTCCTACAGGTGCTCAGTAGGGTTCAGGTCTGCGGACATACTCTACCACTGACAAACACATGAACATGATGAATAGGACATGTGACTTTGCATGGTTTAAGATGTATAGCTGTTATTACTTAGGGTGTACTCACTTTTGTTGCCAGCTATTTTTTACAATAATGGCTTATTTGTTATGATAATGGTTATTTTCAGAGGACAGTAAATCTATATTGTTATACAAGCTGCACATCGACTACTTTTCATTCCTACAGCATTGTCCTTTGAGAAGATATACTAAAATTATTGCCGAAATTACAAGGGTTGTACTTACTTTTGTGAGTGGGTGTACATACACACATACATACAAACAGACAGAAAATTTTCTGAGACTGGTTTCTGGTCCTCCAATGTATGACACATAAAGATATTGAAAGAGTAAGTTCTGACCAATGTACAGACAAAACCTTTCTTTTATTCTATTGTTAGGATAGGCCATAAGTTACCATCCATAGGAAAAAATAATAATAATATTTTTATAATAAAACAATTTATATGCTCTACATTTCATGGTTTATGTTAAATTGTGTTGCAACCATGCGACTGCTTCCTGACCCGGTCTTCAGTATGGTTTCAATTCGTTGCCTTTCGTCATCTTTTAGGGTAACATTACAAAACATGTTAAAATATCTTATTTTTAACGGTTTTAAAAATAAAAAGATTTAGTTTTCTAATGTATGGAAAGTTATGGCCCACTCTGTGGATAACTGTTGGACGTTTCAGAATAATGTTTCCATGGTAACGGCGACCTTTCTGATTGGGTGGGGCGCACTGAAGGACTATGGGTAGTTCCTTATAAATAACATGTTTAACTATTTTTAATTATATTAATTAAAATAGAAGAAGATATTTTGATATTTCGCGCTCGTTAATATATAATGTGTAGCCAACACGTTAAAATAATTAAACATGTAAAATTCGTGACCTGTCACTTTCACTTCCGGAAGCAGCCAAGCTTCAGCTCTATGGCAACGTCATCCGTGTTGCGCATGCGCGTCTTCGCCTGTTTTGGCGTTTATGTTCGTGTGCGTGTGCCTGAGTCTGCTCTACCGAACCGAGCTAGCGCGTTTGTTCCGGTTCCGACCCGCAGAGGCGCGCGAGATGGCGGCGGCCCCAAACTCGAGCCCGAGCTCGAACCCAGGCCGCGGCTCGGGTTCCGGCTCAGGCTCAGGCTCTAGCCCGGAGGACGCCCACCGGCCCGCTTCGGCCGCGGCTCTGGCGAGTGACGGAGACCCGGAGGAGGCCGAGCAGTTCTCGTCTGCGCTGCACTGTTCGGAGCTCGCGCGGCGCCAGAACGAGCAGCGTAAGCTCGGGCTCTTCTGTGACGTCACGCTGGCGTTCAGTGGCGGCGGCGGCGGCGGAGGAGGAGGAGGAGTAGTATTAGTGGGAGAGGGCGCAGGCAGCGCGGGGTTCGAGCTTGGCGCGCACCGGTCTGTACTCGCGGCCGCCACCGATTACTTCACCCCACTGCTCGGGGGCCAGTTCTCCGAGTCCGTGTCGCGGCGCGTGGAGATGAAGGAGTGGAGCAGCGAGGCGGGGCCCGAGCGCGAGACTGTCGAGGGCGTCGTGCAGTTCATGTACACCGGAGAGATCCGGGTCAGCACGAGCAACGTGCACGAGGTGCTGGAGCTCGCGGACAGGTGAGACCTGAATAACGGGGTTCTGTATGATCACTTGTTTACCTGCATGAAAACTTACCTGCATCTGATATATTGCAGTTACAACTCACAAGCTTCAGGTATCACCAAACTGATGGGGACAAATGGGGTGTGAGGTGAGACCGGAATAACGGTGTTCTGTGTGATCAAGCGTTTACCTGCATGAAAGGTGTCTCAGTACTGTACACCAGGACGGCATCATCATCAACATTAAGATGGAAAACTTTTGCATTTATATGATGCTTAGATTAGAAGACAAGAAACCCCTTACCTTGTCCGTTTCTGATCTTCTGTGTTCAGTTTGCTCCTGTTTATTTTTTTTATGACCCTGAACCCTGTATGGTCTCTTGCTGCCATAGCTCACCAGACGTACGATTCAACACGATGTCTGTTCTAAGTTGCTTTTCTGTTTACCACGCTTGAAAAGACTGGCTGTTTGAGTTACCATATCTCGTACGCAGTATCTGCAAGATATATATGTGTTGCTCTGTTGCATCTTAATTGGTCAATTGTATGAATCAGCAGATATATGAAAGACCAAATACTAGTATAATTAAGTTAATGTAATCATGTTATTACGTTAGATTTACGCTAATCCATTGTAATTATGTAAGGAAAAAAACATTAGTCCTGTTAGTTCAGTACATAGAAGTGCTTTATTTCTTATATGATTAATGAGCATGATGTACTTTGCATCTGACTATAGTTAAATGTAGTTAAACAGTGAAGCGAGGTACTGTTCTCACAGCAGCATCTTAGCAGCTTTCCTCTTTTATCTCTTATTTTTATCTCTTTTAAAGGTGATGGATGTAAAACACATCTTTGTTATGCATGTTACTGAGCATAGGTACAGCTTCTGTCACCTCTGATACTGGAGACTCCTTCCATACACGATCAATGAAAACATTTCACCTTAGAAAAAACTTCACCATATTAACATATGTACACTGTCTCTGTGAAATGTCCACTGTGTGCATATCTCTGTGGACAGGCTGTTTCTATAGCAATGATTAATAATAAAGATGATTAGTACTTTTTTATTTATTTATTTATTTACTCTGAAATGGTGCTTACAGTTCTTGGAGTTACAGCTCTTATTTAACGGAAGCAAAAATGTCCAGGCTGCCTGATATGAGGAAGTAATATCACAATTCTGAGATCACAAGCATCTTCGCAGTTGCTTTTTCATAGTAAGCATGAATTGTCTAAATAGGTCAGCACTTCTCAACATCCAGGGGGTCCAGGGGCAGAGGAGTCGAGGATGGTGTCTGTACCTCTCTTGATTTTATCCTTAGAGCAACTCAAACCTTCATCTTAGGGGTCCAAGCACTAAAGTCAACTCCAGGGCTGCAGGATTCTTGCTAAAATAGCAATCAAGATCACGATTGTCTCACATGATTGTTATTGTTTCAACTAAAACATTTTATTGCTGTCTACAGAGGACCTTCAGCTGTCTTGTAACGTGAATGACTGCATGAATAAGTTGCTTTTAATTATTTAAGAATCCTTAAATTGAATACCTTTAATGCTGTTGAACATGAATAAAATCACACATGTGCTTTATGGACACTCAGCCAACTGCAGTATTTCATCATCACATGTTCATATTATTATTATTATTGTTGTTGTTATTAGTTTTTTTTTATCAACATAAGGTAAATATCAGTTTGTTAGGGAGTTCGCAGTGAAGTACATTTCAGTACATAGTACTTAGTTTACAGTGTAGAATTCTTTTGTCTGTTTTAACATACTTCTAGTATAATTCTATGTAGCTTTCGATCTATTTTCACGTCAGGTGAAAATGTAATCAACATGTCAGGTTTAACAAACTAATACAATAAGCTATATCCCAATCAGAACTATTTGGACAATAGTAAATATTATTGTTTCTAGTGTCTGCGAGACATTTAACTTCAGCTGACAAAAATAATACCGATATCAACTAACATAGCCGAAGATAAACGCAACAACAGAACAAAGTGTAACAGTTTAACAAGCGTGCATTGAGGGGACACCGAGAGCATCAAAAGGAGCCAATCGGAAACAGGTCAGAATGTAAACCCCATCTCCAGCTTTTGACTGGCTGGTATTGTCCCTCGTCTGATCTTAAGTGTGCAGGAGAGAGATAGAATGGAAATGCAGTTCGAGCTTGCACACGTGAGAGATTAAGTGAAAGTGAAAATATAATCTCAGGGCAAAAGACAGTGTTTTAAACTTGGGTTTTTGTCATAAAAGTAACAGCGAACTACTCCTACTCCACCAAATAAACTGACTAGACATGTTTAGGTCTGCTTCTTTGTGACAGAGGAACGCCATAAATAAGGAAAAGCAGTTAGAGAAGCAATTGAGTTCTATGAGTTGTATAAATCATTCGCTAATCTCTGGCTTGGTGAATTAATGGTGTTTTGTGTTACACTGTGTGAACATCTGTTATTCTTATCAAATAAATAAGCAGCGTAATTTGTATGAAGGGAAATACCTGCAAGTGAAACACTGTAATTCAGAAATTAATCGAAATTGTGATTTTTTTTAAATTTTTTAATTTATTTATTTATTTTTTTTATTATTGTGCAGCCCTTTCTGATTAATTGTTCAGCAATGGAACAATTGTGCTCTGCCCCAATTTTGTTCTGCTCTGAGATTATTATTTACTGAGACAATCTTTGGGGTTTAGGAACCCCTGCACTAGAGGATGTTTATGAACATTGATCCTGGAACATTGTCTAGATTTTTACATTTTTCTTTTTTTCATCTGTCAGGTTTCTGCTGGTGCAGCTGAAAGAGTTCTGTGGCGATTTCCTGAAGCGGAAGCTGAGTCTGGCGAACTGCGTGGCTGTGCACAGCCTGGCGCACATGTACACGCTGGATCAGCTGGCTCTGCGCGCTGCTGAAATGATACGCCGCAACTTCCACAGAGTGATTCAAGACGATGAGTTCTACACTCTCCCGTTCCACCTGGTGCGCGACTGGCTGAGTGACGCAGAGATCACCGTCGACTCTGAGGAGGTTTTGTTTGACGCTGTGGTCAAGTGGGTGCATCGGGGCAGCGAGGACCGCGAGAGGCACTTTGAGGAGCTTTTCCGCCTCCTTAGGCTGCCTCAGATCAAGCCCACTTACCTGACGAGAGTGGTGAAGAATGAGCCGCTTGTGTCGAGGAATGAGGGATGTCTTAAACTCGTCTCGGACGCTGTGGAAAGTCACGCTATCCGTTTTGAGAACCATAAAAAGTCAGCATCTGATTCTGAGTTCTGGGCTGCTTTTCAGCCCCGATTCGGACAAAACATGGACGTCATCATGGTAGTCGGCGGCGTTTCAGAAGGGGGTGACTACTTGAGTGAGTGTGTTGGGTATTTTGTGTACGAAGACCGTTGGGTGAACCTTCCCCACATCCACAATCACCTCGACGGCCACGCGATTGCAGTTACGGATTCGTACGTCTACGTTGCAGGATCGATGGAGCCCGGATTCGCCAAAACTGTGGAACGATACAATCCGAATCGCAACACTTGGGAGCAAGTGAGCAATCTCACGACACGTAAGCACTCGTTTGGCCTGACATGCGTCAAAAATATCCTCTATAGCATCGGAGGCCATGGGAATTTCAGCCCAGGGTTCAAGGATGTGAGCGTTTACGAACCAGAGCAGGACAAGTGGCACAATTTGGAATCTGCCCCGAAAATCTTGCGCGATGTGAAAGCGATCAGCGTCGAAGATCGCTATGTTTACGTAACAGCGAGGACGCCTGTGGATACAGACAACGATGATGGCCTCAAGACAGTTACGACACGCTATGACACCGAGAGCCGCCAGTGGCAGGAAGTCGATTCTTTACCCCTGATAGACAATTACTGCCTCTTCCAGATGGCAGTGGCATCCACTAATTTTTACCACACTGCATCCTGCTGTCCGAGAAGCTACACAAACGTCCGAGATGAAGCCGCACGACAGAAAATAAGTGCCCGGATCTCGGATGAGATCCTTGAAAGCCTGCCACCAGAGGTCACCAGTGTTGAAGGGGCTGCCGTGTGCTTCCTTGGAGATGACGTGTTTGTCATCGGTGGTTGGAAAAACAGCGACGATGTGGACAAGCAGTATCGCAAAGAGGCGTACCGGTACTGCGCTGAGAGGAAACGGTGGATGCTGCTTCCTCCGATGCCGCAGCCTCGTTGCCGGGCGACTGCCTGCCACGTCAGAATCCCCTACCGCTTCCTGTATGGTTGCCAGAGGTATCCGATGCCACAGAATTTGGCACGGCAGCGAGATCGGATGCAGCAGATGCAGCAGCTTCACCGGCGCACACTTACCCTACGCAGGCAGCTGCAGTCCCAGATTGAGTGCTGAAGGAATAAGCAGTGTTTTGGCAGTGTTTGTGGGTACAAGCTGAAGGAAGAGCATCGTCTCTTAGCCAAGTAGCGATGAGGAGCCAAATACGAATGCGTTTAACATCTTATGGTCCATCTTTCATCTTTTCATCAAGGGAACAAAGGTCGCAGCTTTGATGTGATGATAATCTGCCATTTTCAGTGCTCTTGTGTATATTTATTTATTGACTTTTTTGGTTTTACAGTGAGAGCATCATGAGAGCTGAAGGCTTGTTAAACTGCTGTGTATTGGGTTCAGTGTGAAACGCCACCAGCGGGTGACGGCAAACACTGAGCCATAAATAGCATTCCAAGATTGGGAGTTTAATGCGTGTTGTGTGTCTGTATGTGTGTGTCATGCTGGTCATAAAGACTGTCCGATATATTGATCTTGTCACTTTAAGGAGCTAAAAATTGTTAAAATTCTTCAAATTACACAAGAGATTTAGGGCAAACCCATAAACAACAATGACTAAACATCTAAACATAGCTGGAGGTTTTTGCTTTGAGGTCAAGAGGTGGTGAGCTTAAAGGCTGATGATTTCTCTGACAATTAACTGCATTCATATACAGCATCACTTCCTGCAAGTGGTTAGGCCCACCCCCCCTAAAGCATCACACACAAATGCATTTTTTAGTGATGAAAAATGTAAAAATATTGCTGTTTGCAATGATTCTGGAACAAAATATCAGCTTTTTTTGTTAGTGTTTCTGCTAAGCATGTTAGCTTATGAATGTTGTATAATGTATAGGAAGATGCTCCATAATTATTTTATTCTATTTTTATATGTCTGATAATCAATAAGGCCCCTAGAGGGCAATGAAGAGCCAACACGAAATACACTTTTGGTTATATTCGCACAGGAACGCAGTTCATCCATGTTATCATTGGAAACGATTTTCTTTTTTTTCTTTTTACTGTACATAAACCAATCATTATATGATCCTGGAATGATCGTCAGACAGGTGATTTAATGTTCGTATTTATATATACACCCACACACAGAGTTTTCCAGTAACTGACAGGTCATTGGAGGAAAACGGGCTACTAGTATAAACGTAGTATTCACTAAAAAGTGCTGCACCGTGGCAGCACCGTAGAACCCTGAATACGCATACACGCACTCCAGTTTCTAGCTTGAGTTGTTTGTGGAAGATCTGTGTAAACTGTATGCACTCTCCAAGCTTTGAGTATTTGAGGGGATTTTCTTTCTTTTCTTGAGCGTATGATAAGGGGCGGGATTTGTACACAGGAAGTGGTGAAGCGTATGTAGTGTGTGTGTTATATAATGTACAGGAAGGAACTATTGCTCCTGAGGTCACCTGTAAAGTTCGTATTTATTCGAAGTGTTGTTTATTTTTGGTAATCCTGTATGAAGTCAGCTCGCTTCTGTTTTTGCCTTATTTTTACGAAACGTGTTTAATCACCTTCAGGGTCCGGGTTCGATTTCCGGCCAGGCTCGATTCCCGTCTCTGTGTGCATGGAGTTTGCATATTCTCCTCGTATTTGGTGGGTTTCCTCCGGGTATTCCGGTTTCCTCCCACAGTCCAAAGATATGCAGGTTAGGCTGATTGGTGTTCCCAAATTGCCCATAGTGTGTGAATGTGTGAGTGTGTGTATGTGTGTGTGCCCTGCGATGGATTGGCACCCTGTCCAGTGATACAGGACCCTGAATACAGGATAAAGCGGTATAAAAGATGAGTGAGTGAGTGTTTAATCACAAAGAACCAGCATCGCCATCAGTAATGAGCTGCTTTGCTCTGAGGCAATCATCATGCTTTTTTTTTATTTTTTTTTTTGGCTTTTTTTTTTTTTATATATATATATATATAATAATCTTAATTTATATCATGTTTGGAGATGTTGTTGAAAATATGTTTTGTATTAAGTTTTTGACGAAATGTCAAATGTTTCATCTTTTCATCTTGCACTTTGCCACATTCATCATTTGCATGTTTTTTTCATTTCCTCACTGGTTTCTGAACATGAAACTTAAGCACTTTTAAGCAGACTTGGCGTCTTAATCATTAGTGGTACTTGTTTACTTGCCCTTGTTCATATTAATGACCGTTCCATTACTTTGAAAGGAACACAGCTTACCCAGAAGGCATTGCCCTGCTTCTTCTTTCCTCTTAAAATGGCAGATAAACAGGAGCAAACAGGAGCAGCGTTATATTTCAAACTCCTTGGTTTTGTTCCTGTCTCGACTACTACTAGCATAGCAATCGCTGTGTCTGGAAGTTAGCAAGCTAGCAGACGAGGCGACTTTTTATTTTTTACTTCTTTCCTGTTCTAGTCAGTAAACCAATCCGAGCCTTTAGAGGTAAAGTTAGAAGGAACCTTCAGCCCGATGAGGGTGTTAAACACCGAACAGAATGCAGTACAGAGTTTAAGCAACAAGGCGTCGATAATTAATTGTGGGTAATGGCATTCTATCATATGCTAGTGGTGATGTTTTTATTTTCTACCTCAGTGCTTTATCATGCTGTGTGTATTAATGTCAGTGTGCATTACATCGATACGAAAGGAAAGGAAATCCCCATTGTCTCGTTGTTAATATTAACAAAGGTTTTGCAGTAAGGAAACATTCAGTTTCAAGATAAAGCCTCCGTTACCCCAAAAAAAATCTTATTATTATGAGAAAAGCTTATTACAAGACGATGTTTTGTTTCTACGAGATGGGAGAGATGTTTTCTTGAAATTTAGAGCGGTGAATTAAACCTGGACTTTTGAGCCAAATCAAGTCGATTTAGAGGCATTATAATATTCCATTCGATCCGATGGCTCTAATATAAAGTATTTATGGAAGATGAAAGCGGTTTGTGTTATCTGCAAACGCTCCTAGTGTTTTTTAAGCAATTCGTACATTTTAGACTATTTGCAAGTTGATAAATTATTTAAGAAGTAATCTGAATCGTACACAGCATCACTCGGGGCAAGTGATTGGCCCTGCCCCTAAAACGTGAAACATATATAGAGGGAATTTTGAACAAAAAGCATGAATCGATTCTGAGTCAAAAATGACTTTTAATGGAACTAACAAGTTCTTGAATCAGTTTTTTGATTCAAGAACTTGTACTTGTTCGATTCAGTTAAGTGAATCAACTATGTAAAGAACCAATAAACTATAATCGATTAAATCGGCCCAGCATGAAATAATGAGACGTTTTCCTGAGGTAAAAAACTTGTCACATAATGAGGAATTTTTTCCTTCTTTTTTGTACTCCTTGACGCTTTCCTACGTAGTGTCTTGTGTAATGTTTGTGTGTGTAAATGTGTGTGTGAAGCATCTTTCATTCCATTTTTCTTGAATGTGTTTGGTGTAATCAAGATATCAATCAGCTCATGGATGTTTTTCATGTAACTATTTTTTTATTATCATGTATTATCATCTCTCAGTGATTGCAAATATTACTTACATTCCATCCATGTGTTTCTGTGTGTACGCATCCACACTTTTTTTGCCATTTAAAATGTTTATTTAAATCATGAGTAACACAGAATTCTAATAATTTTTGTTTTTTTACGGACAGACTTTTTAACAATTTGAAAGTTTATGAAAAAAAAAATTGACTTGAGATACTCAAAGTCTTAGACGACAGGCCAGAAGCTATGTATTCCATGTATTTTTTTCTTTCTTTTTTTTTTTTCTGGTGATCTCAACCTAACAAAATAAAATTTTGTGAGCGTCAATAATGAAAGAATACGACTTTTTTACTTTGGGCATTAGATATCAGTGCCCCCTTAAAAATAGTTGATTAGTTCTGTACCAAGTGACTGTAGCTACATGTGGCTCGATGGCACTGATTGCCGTGAGAAAGTATTAAACGTTAAAAATCTTAATCTTGATTAAGATTCCCGGCCAGGCTTGATTCCTGTCTCTGTGTGCAAGGAGTTTGCATGTTCTCCACATGCTTGGCGGGTTTTCCTCTGTGTACTCTGGTTTCCTCCCATGGTCTAAAGACACGTAGGTTAGGTTAATTGGTGTTCTCAAATTGCCCATAATGTGTAAATGAGTGTGTGTGTCCTGCGATGGATTGGCACCCTGTCCAGGGTGTACCCTGCCTTGTGCCCCAAGTCTCCTGGGATAGGCTCCAGTCCCCCCGCGACCCTGAATACAGGATTAAGCGGTAATGACGGTAAGTAAGTGAGTGATTACTTGGAAACTTGATTATCACTTGTTAGCAAACTGTCTGGCACAATTTGTCAGACCAAACAGTTTGGCAACTTCTGCAGATTGTTTAATTGGTTAACAATTGGGAAATTATTTAGTTTGTTGATAAAATGAAATTTGTTAGCTTGGGATCACAAGACAAGAGAGTAACTCATGATTAGTGAGGTTTAAGTAGTATTGTTATGTTCGTGAATGTTATGATTATTATTGGTTCATCCTAAGCCACAAATATTTCTTTCAAGCCTCCATGTGCTGATAGTGTGAGCTACGTCAAAATGTACATACCTCTAGCGTCTCTGAAACCTTTTACACTCCATCTGAAGTAACCGAGCTTGTGAGAGAATCATTCTGCGTTCTGTGATCTAACTAATGCACTACACTGACTTTATTAAGACTTTGGGATTGATGTACGTCTCCTGCTACGGTGAACAAGTCCAAAGAACTTCTTGTTTGTGAGAAAAGTCTAAAAAATATGTGTGCGCGCGTGTATGTGTGTGTGTTCGAAAGAAATGTTCGAAGCCAGCCTAAATGTGCCAGATATGTTTAAAAATTCAATAAAAAATAAAAGTTACAATGTTGGAGCTTTTGTGAAATAATTTAAAGTCTGTAAAAATTGGTGTGTATATATATATATATATCGGTATATTGCATTATATATTTTGCTTTGCATGTGTTAGCAGGAATGCACAGCAAGCTGTGAATTGCATTAAAACATAAAAAAAAATAGTTGTGTTTTTTTTTTTATATGATTTTTTGAACATGTGAACGTGGTTGGAGAAGTAGAATAACACGCACATACACTCCCCCCGATAAGCAGGAACATCATGCTGTAACAAAAATACACAGACACTTGGTCTCTATTTTTTTTTTGTCTTTTTTTGCCCCAAAAGAAGCAAATGGATAGAACCTGAGTGGAAAAGTGTTAAGGCTTGAGAATGTTTTGTGTTTTGAAAATTTGTTTTGAGGTTGTAGCAGCATAACAGCACATCCCCAAATATTTTTTTCTATTTAGGCGACACAAATTTGCACAAAAGGAAAGGAAAAAAAATATTAAGTAACTTTTATTGATTTAAAGTTGGAGTTAATATGGTGGAACATCTGGCAGACAAGGTAGGCTGAACCTACATGGTTTCCAGTCTGAACTTAAAATTAAGAGAACACAATAACTGCTTTTGCTAAACACAGTAAGTGTGCAGTATGCTTACTAATGTGGGGCTACAATTTCTTTCAGTATCACTAAGAAGTGGGACCAATAAAGCAGACCAGGGCCTATATTCAAATTCAAGTAGGCTTTATTGTCACTTCAACCATATAAGTTAGTACACAGTGAAACGAAACAACGTTCCTCCAGGACCAAGGTGCTACACGCGACATAAATTTACAACATAAATTAACAGAAAAACTAAACTAGCTAACTAAGAGGCCTAGTTAGCTGGCTAGCGGAGAC
>JAOVVA010000054.1:497745-510100 GCA_028565275.1 Leiocassis micropogon | reverse complement strand
TACTTCGTTACTTGACACCTCTGACCTCAACAACAAAGTTTTGGATGGATCTGAGTGTTTGAATATTGGTGGCATGGTGTAATTCTAGCTTGAGCCTGTATAACACCTCCTCTGCTATACAGGTCTATTGCAATTATTTCATGGTTTTGGGCGCTGGGTTGTCGCCAATCAAACCTTGCTCTTGTCTATTGTGACTCCTTCAGTGCTAATAATGTATCCAAGGAATGATGTGATATTTTGCTTCTTTGACAAATAACTGATGGTCAAGAAGATGCTGCAGTAATTGTTGAATATAAACACATGAGATTCACATGCTGAGGTGTAGATAAGAATGTCTATATAGACTACAGTGGTAAGAAAAAGTATGCAAACCTTAAGGAATTACATGGTTTTCTGCATTAATTGGTCATAAAATGTGATCTGATCTTCATCTGAGTCAAGAGTAACGACAAATATAATGTGCCTAAAATAATAAAACACAAAACATTCTGATCTTTCATGTCTTTATTGAGAGCAACCATAAAAACCTTATAGTGCTGGTGAGAAAGTATATGAATCCTTGAGTTAATGACTTAAAAAAAAAAAGCTAATTGGAGTCAGGCATACCTAGAGTCTCGTTAAGAAAATGAGTTTGGAGGTGTGGACTAGAGCTGTTTTGACTGATAAAACCACTTTTTCAGTTTGCGCCACATGAGAAGAAGACGCTATGTGAGCCATGCCTCGCCAAAAAGAGCTTTTAGTGGGTTTAGGATCAAGATTTGAAGAATTGTTGATTTTACATAAAGCTGGAAAGAGTTACAAAGTGATTGCAGAGACTTTAGAAATTCTCCTGTCTACATTTAGACACTTTGGGACTGTGGCTACTCTACAGAAACAACCCAGAGTGACAGACAAAGGTTTGAAAGCACCATTGGAACTGGATAACATGAGTCTACAGTATGTAAAACATTGAATAAGCAGGGTGTCCATGGCAGGACACCACAAAGGAATCTACTGCTTACTAAAAAAGAACATTGTTACATGCCTGAAGTTTGTGAATGAGCACATTGACACTCCACAGCGGTATTGGCAAAATGATTTATGCACTGATGAAACTACGATTGAACTATTAGGAAATAACACGCAGCACTACATCTGGTGTAAAAAAGGGCCCTGCACATTATCATGAAAACATGATCACAACCGTAAAGTATGGTGGAGGAAACATCAGGATTTGCTGATTTGCTCCACCTTTGCTGCATCAGGGCGTGTCCCATAGAGGGGAAGATGAATTCCTAAGTGTATCAAAGTGTGTCAGCTGATACTCTGTAGAAGTAGGGTCATGAAACAGGACAATGACCCAAAACAACAGAACAAGTCCACAACAGAACGGCTTCGGAAAAACAAAATCCACCTTTTGGTGGATGCGGGAGAAATGAACACGATGATAAAAATTGTCTGTCCTGTAAAGCTGCCCTGATGTTAAATAATCTTAATTTTGGAAAGTCCTTAACAAAACAGCGTTCACAGTCCAATAGAGTGGAAAACACCTCTGAGACAAAATAGTCCAGGATTTCCCTCGCGATGTAAAGTTGCAAAGACGACACTGTTACATTTCACGTGTGAGATTAATTTCCTTAGGCACAGTTACAGTTTTTGGCGATAAAAATTTTTGTGGGGGCCCCACCCTGATTTGGTCCAGCTGGGGCCCAGTCTTGGTCAAACCTCGCTCTTACTAGTCTCACATACACATGAACATTCCTGCTGCATCCATTAGAAGAGGCAAAGACATATCCTTTTATTACATGTCATACAAAAGAGTGAAAACAAGAACATGTAAAGGTGAAAAGACTCACAGGTGAAGGACGCACCCCGCCACACTGCTAATACTGTCAGAAATTATTTAGGGGACATGACAAAGAAATCAAAGTGTGTTGACTTGACCTCCAAAATCCCCAGTCTTTGATTTCATCAAGGTTCTGTGAAATGTGCTGGACAGATGAAGAGAGGAAAAGCAGATTCTTTTCATTCAGATGAATAAAACTTCTGTCCTTATGTCCCACACTTGTATGCGGTTGAGCATGTATCATGGCCTCATGAAGACAAAACATACACGAACACTCCTGGTGGTATCTAGATGTTGAGTCATATTAACAGTCCAGTTGACCTGACTCAAGAATGTTCAAAGTCATGTTTCTGGCGGTTTTGTTTTCAGATGATCAGATCAGTGTGTATTTGATGCCCTGTAAGAGATTGGCATATAATAGCTGTTTGTAGTGTTTTGGTGGAAGGAACCAGTTTTGAAAAGAGAGAACATGATTTTGAGTGCTGTGTTTCATTTTGAAAGAGATTTGTGAAGTTTTTATTCAGAGTTTTGTACTTCTAAAAATGTTTTTACATCTTTGGGAAAAACTGCAAGAAGAAAAAAACACACCAGACAAAGAAGTCACAATATGAAGGTGGCAGAGGCGAAGATAATCGTTAAGCTTCGATAAATGCTAAGCTAAATGCTAAGTTCAGTTTTAATTTAATATTGTGGTGGTGAAAAAAATGCATTCATTTGACTTTAGTTTGAAATATTATCACATGTGCTTTAATCACATTTCTTATTCTTTAGTGAGTTTCCTGAAAACACATCACTGATGGAGCAGCGCTTGTTTATTTTTCTGTTTTGCACAGGTGAGGGAACAAGTGTGTGTGCGTGTGTGTGTGTGTATGTAAAATGATCTACAGTACAGTGAATATCACACACTTTCATACACTTTCATTAGCCTGCCTTTTGCTTTGATTACGGCTGTGGCATGGTTTCACATGGTTTCACAAAAGTTATTTCAATCCAGACTCGCATTAATTTCTCGCCGAGATCTTGTACTGATGATGTAAGGGTCGAACTGCTGCGTAGAGCCTTCTCCAGCACGTCGCAAAGATTCTCAATGGGGTTAAGGTCAGGACTCTGTGGTGGCCGATCCATGTGTGAAAATGATATCTCATGATCTCTGAACCTGAATCATGAAGTCTTTCACAATCTGAGCCTGATAAATCCTCGCATCATCATCATCATCATCTTGTATATGGCTGTGTCATCAGGGAAGAAAAACGCCATAGATGGAAAATCCTGGTCATCAGCTGGCCTCATTTTTTTATTCACCTAATGCTGCTGAGCCTAGACCTGACCACTGGAAGCAACCTAAGATCATAACACTGCCCCCTACTGGCTCATACAGGGGCCACTATGCATGATGGGTGAATCAAATTAGCCTCTCTGATAAGTGGATGTCATTACACAGCTACAAAATTGCTGTTAGTTCTACTGTTGTTGTTTTAATTATTATTATTAGTAGTAGTAGTAGTATTATACGATTTGATTTCACTAAGTGTTTAAGTGATCTTCCATCACACACAGTCAGGATATATTCCCGACCACATTTCTTCCTGGAAGATGAGCAGTCTCCTTTGTTGTTTTCTTCGCTTGAAGCAGGACAATATTTTGACCCTTCTGAAACAGAGTAACATCTTTGCCACGCCCACAGGATACGTCTGAAATGGTTGTGAAAGAAATGAGCGGCTCCACACTGCATCAGTTAGGGTTAAATAACCTGTTACAGCTGAGCCGCATTAACCACTGCAGTAATTATCCAGTGGAAGACACATAACTATTCAAGTAATTATATCCAGGTGGTGACTTTTTTTTATTTTTTTTGTTGCCAGGCTGTGTATGAATCAATAAATTTTGTATTGTATCAAATAAGAAATAAAAAATAATAATTGGGGCTATGTTAAACAGTTAAAATGATATAAGGACTTTATTTAAAACTCTTTTCTACAGGAGTTATCCCCTTCATCCTGTCTGTCCCTCGTAAATACTATCTGATCCAACAGGAGAGAAATTGGACTGATGCTCGGGTTTACTGCCAAGCCACACACACTGACCTGGCTATTATCGAAAGTAATGACAACATGGTCCAACTCCAGAATGAAGCAAAGAGACAACAATTCAGCTCCAGTGCTTGGATTGGACTGTACAATGACATCAACAGCTGGCGCTGGTCTCTTGGCAGTGAGCCCCTTGGTAGTTTGACCAGATGGAGTGCAGACGAGCCGAATAACAATGACGGGCATGAAGAGTGTGGTGTGCTCAGTATGGGCGGTTGGTGGGATGTGGCATGTACATACCCATACCCCTTTGTGTGCTTTGATGGTGAGATCCTGTTTACATATTATTCATGTAATTTTTTCATCAATAGAGAGTGAAATAATCCTAAAGACGTTGTTCATTGAACTTAAGGTTGACCTCATGTGCCAAAAATATTAAACAGAACAGGATGTGTGTGAGTAATCAGACAGAAACAACTCTGACACTTGAGGACACCTAAGACAACTAATGTTGTGTTTCTGCACATATTTCTGGCTTTCAATTTTATTTTGAACACACTTTTTTCACATTTTGGCTGCATTAACATTTCATGAATATTCAAATAGTAAAATCTTTTCTTTTAATTCTCACAGAGAGTAAAACTGGCAATCAGAGGTACATTTACATCTCTACTACCATGACGTGGCATGAAGCCCAGGTTTACTGTAGACAGCATCACACAGACCTGGCCAGCGCGAGAGACACGACTGAGAACTCAGTTATAGAGGGACTGACCTCGGGCTGGACTTGGTTTGGTCTGTTCAGAGACTCCTGGAAGTGGATAGACCAAAGCAACTTCTCCACCATTAGCTGGATGTCCGGAAAACCTGATAATGTCCTGAAGAATGAAAACTGTGGTTATTTCAATAACAGTCAGGCTGTTGATGCGCAGTGTTCAGACCTAAAGCCCTTCTTTTGTTATTCAGGTGAGTTACATTTAATTCAGTCGTGTAATTAAAACTAAATTTAACTGCTTTAAGAATGTCTGTTCATATTTGTGTTTGTATGTGTCTTTATTCTTTTATATCCAGAAATCACAGGAATAAAGCAAATCCTTAGATTAAAGGTCCAGTCTAACCAGGGTGTGAGTGGTGCTGAAATAAAAACGTCCATCATGGAGCAGGTTGGTCTTACGCTCCACAATATCCCATTAACACTTAGAGATTTCACGGTAGTTTGTGTCACGTCACTCACGTTACTGAATAAAAAGTCTTATTCTGCTCTTCAGATCAGGCAGAAAGTGAAGGATCATGGGATGGCAGAGAACGTCACAGTGGAATGGTTACAGCAGCCAGATGGAACGGAGATTCAAAAGAAGGAAGAACTCTAAGTCCATAGCTGTGTCTAAATCCTATAATTCTGTAGTGAACTAGTTATTTTTAATGTTGTAAAAACATAGAATGACTTTAATAAAAATCACCCCAACAAAACATTGCAAATGCAACCTCAAAACAATGAAATTTAAACCTTTATGTGTAGCATTTCTGCTGCTTGATATCCAACCATGCTACATCCAACCACAGATACCTTTACAGGTATCTATAATACCTGAAGTTTCTCACACAGTTCAGAATTAGATCAGAGATTGTGACAAACACAGCAGCTCTACAGCAGCTTATGTGAGCATAATTCGTTCTGGAAGCGTGCTTGTGTATCAAAGCGAATTTTCCCAATAAGAAATAATGGAAACTCTGATGATTAGTTCCACAACCCAAAAATACTCATATTATTAATAATTAATACAAAAAATAAAGTAAAAATAAAACAAATTAAGCAGCACGGTGGTGTAGTGGCTAGCACTGTCGCCTTGCAGCTCCAGGGACAGAGAGAAGAACTATTGGCTGGGTTGTGATCATGTGACACTCGGCAGACAAAGCAAATGGGTACTATTCATATATCAAGACCTCGCTCTTTTATTAAGTCAAAATTTTGCTCGTCTTTCAAAACACTCGCAGACCAAGGTTCCACTGTATTTGCATTTTACGATCCACCTGGCATGGTCTAACAACACCGAAAACACCAGTGGGCCATGTCTGTGCATCGCTCTCATTTATTTCATCATGTAGCCAATTAATTGTGTATCTCTATGAATTTGAGAAACGACTTTATAGCTGTTTACAGACTGAAATTACACTCAATTTATATTAATACACAATCATTTACTATTTAATGTGATACAATTTAATATTTTATATGATTTACTGTTTGGAAATTAAAGAAATAGTAAACATATTGTATTGATAGTTTAATTCATTAATTCATTCATCTTATGCTTTAATGCTTCTCATGTACAGTACTGTATACTGTATGTCATAATGTGATAGGAAGTGATGTGATGTGAGAGCTGTGATTTGTGATGTTATCATTCATTCATTCATTCATTCATTTATTCATTCATTTATTTTCTGCTTTAATGTTTTCTTATGTCCAAGGAGGTTAAAGAGCTGGGATTCGCATGTGTTGTTGTTGTTGTTGGTCTTTCGGCTGCTCCTGGCAAGGGGTCGCCATTTATCTGTACTTGAATTCCTGATGTTTCTAAAATGTTGCTTATGACTTCATGCCTGGATCAAACCTTCTGAAATTAAATTCCTATATTTCTCTAATACACACACTGTACAAGTGAACAATGATGTCTGTAATGCTGCTCTGAATTAACCTTACTGTAAAAACTGTATAAATACACAATTCTATTGTATATAAAGAGCAGTTTATATTTTCACATATATTGGTTACACAAGACGATTTTCATAAAAAAACAGATAATGATTATTTAGTTGACTGTAGCAGCAGACACCATGTACAGAAAATTATCTTTGGGTCTTCTGAAAGACTGAGACACGGCCTGAATGCTTTAACTTCTGTCTCAATTAAATATAATGTCTATTCTATAAACTTTAACCATCTGATTCTGCAAGGTTTTTAATTTTAGATCCTGTACTGCATTTAATTCATATACATTGTCTTATTATAAGCTGTATACAGCAATTAAATAAAGAAAATGTTATCAAAATTTTCTGACCTGTATTTACTGTAATTTCTTATAATAAAAACAACAACAATAATAATAATCACAATAACAATAATATTAAACATCATCATCATCATCTTAACCATAATCAACATTATCATCATTATCATCATCATTATATTTTATCGCAAGTTTGGGAACAACATGGAATCGTGATCAAACAAAGATAACTAATTAAGTAGCTTTTTAAAGCCATCAGAGATCTTTACATATTGTTGCTGTGATCAAGTCCCACTGATGACCCACACCTCCCTAGCTCACACACTGCATACACACATTGCCATCAGAAACCATCGCTCTACACGTTATGCCTTGGGAGCCTCGAGCCACGGAGCTGAACTAACTGGAGGAACTGGTCCACTGGGTGGTGAATATCACTTCACTCAGATGTCAGATTATTGTCATGTCACGGTTTACACAGTTTTGAAATAAAAGTCACTAAATAAACCAAATGCACATACTGTACATACTGTGTACATGCAGTCCATACGTGTTTGCATAGCGACACAGTTTTGTTATTTGTGCCTCTGTACATCATCACAGTGAACTTGAAATAAAGCAGGTCAGATGAATTAAGATTTTTTTTTTTTCACAAAGTTTTAAATTGTCATATTAAGTGGAGTTTGACATTTTAAGTGGTGTCTTTGGTTACTTCCAGTTTCCAGGATAGGCTCCAGGTGCCCCTGTACTGTACTGTACTGGTTTAAGGAAGTGTAGATGGTGGGTGGAGTGTGTTCAGGATTAGTAAAAAGGCAAACTGGAAGGAAACACAGACGAGAGGGTGCTGAAGTCCAACACTGTGGGAAATCTTTAAACCCTCATGGTTTTCTCTATGCTTCAACCCTGATGGTGTCTTCATTTTTTATAAGATCTTCTGACACATGAACAATATAAATGATGATTCCTGGTGGCACATTATGGAGGGGAGCAATGAAAGCGTCTCCAGTGACAAATATTACTGGTGAATTGAAACCACAGAATCAGTGTTCTGTTGGAAATACCAATTAGCCATAATCTGCATTTTTTTGGACCGTGGGAGGAAACCAGAGTACCCAGAGAAAACCAACCAAGCACCGGGAGAACATGCAAACTCCATATACACAGAGACGGGAATCGAACCTGGACCCTTGAGGTGCAAGACGACAATGCTAACCACTATACCACTGTTCTATTATGGTGGTAAATTATTATTGTTACACATAATTTGTCTCATATGAGATTTTAATACAGAATATACGTATATTTAAATATGTAAATATGGATATAGAGTATGTAGACCAATAAAAGTTTTATTTTATTTAAAAATATAATTTTTTATTTAATTACCTCAAACTAAAAACAGACTGAGACACATTTAATTAGCCTAGAATGCTTTTGTTCCAGTACGTCGATGTCTGGCACCGTCACAGGAGGTTCAATAAAAAATATCAGCAGCTTCGTGGCCTAAAAGCTAAAAGCCTAAAGCAGAATTTTTTAATAAAGGATTTTATAGTAATGTGGATTTATTTTGTAATCCTTAGTGTTTCTTCTCTTCACCTCCATCATAATCAACAGTATCAGTGGAAATATAAAAGTGCCTGAGAACCTGTTCGTGTTCTTACAGCCTACTGATGACAGACGTGAGACGTGAAGCCACAGAGGAAATAAAAGAGTTAAATAATGGATGAGAAGCAGCGTTTGTTTAAATTGCATTATTTGTCTTATTTTATTTATGGATGTCTATTTTTTTTGTGATGCAGTTTTAGTGAACATTTTAAATAGCTTTTTTTTTTTTATCTAAATGGAACAGAAACATGGAAAATGCAAAGCTAATGACCTAAACCTTCTTACTCTTCCTGAGCTGAGGCACGGCCCAAGGTTAGATAGAAAAGATAGAAAAAAAGCAGGTAAAGTTCTCGATGTCATCAGTGCCCAAGGTCATCGGGGCTCACAGGTGAAACAGAGGATCCAATTTCTCCTTTGGAAATAAACAGATAAAGAGGTGGATAGAGAGCAGCTGGCCACAGGCAAAGATCTGCAGATGAATAAATGCTGGTTTAAGTTAATTCCTCCAACATAAACCACCTATAAATACAGCTTTGTAAAGGATGGAAAGAGGAAAGAGGAGAGGATGGAAGAAGAGAACAGACGAGACAAAGCAGTGGCGGCGGTGGCGGCTCTTTACACAGGGTTCGATCCTGAAGCGTACCTGAAGTACAACTACACTCCACCACGCGCAGACTTCAGCCGGGCTGACAGCATCGTGCCGTGGAAGCTGAACTGCCTTCATAAAGCGTTCAGAGAAGGTGAGCCTGTGTGTGTGTATGTGTGTGTGTGTGCGTGTGTCTGATTATTTTAAACTTTTACATTTAATATTTCATTTTTGAAAGCATGTTTTTTTTTTTTTACACTTTCAAAGTAGACTTTACTTATTCATAGTTTCCTATGAACAGTGTGGACACCCATAGTTTTATAATAGAATATAAGCAGTAAATGTCTGAGTGTGTTTAGTTATTAATAGATAGTCAGGAGTGACACTTGGCCCAGAGCGTTGTTCTGCTCTACAGATCTCGTTTTGCTCACCAGGGACTATCTGACCATTTTCATTCATACACATTCACATTCCATACAAACTTAAATAATTCTTTTGATTGTGTTAAGCTGCTTTGCGATAATGACAATTGATAAAAGTGCTATAGAAATAAAATAAAATTGAATTGAATTGAATTGAATCTCAGATCAGGCTGAAGAGGTGTTTCAGAGGTGAAGGGGTCGAGCAGCTCGTGACTGTCTATAACTATCAGTCTGTTAGCAGTAGAAAGGGAGAATTTCAGGATTCCCAGCTGTGTGTCTCTGGGACGGGCCACACTCTGACTGACCAACACTTTTGTCACTTCTAGGGTTAAAATCTAAAAAAAGACTCAAACAAATACTAATCAAAATAATGAAAATATAAAATTACTATGAAAACAAAGTGATTTTTTAATCCACTTTTACTTCTGCATGTGTCTGTGTATGTGTGTGTGTGTGTGTGTGTGTGTGTATGTGTGTGTGTGTTGCACAACCACATATTCTCCCCAGATGCCATTAAAGGAGATGTTCTGGTGGACATTGGCTCCGGTCCGACTCTGTACCAGGTGATGAGCGGCTGTGAGCATTTTAAACGAGTCATATTATCAGATTTCTTGGAAGTGAATCGGAAACAACTAAACAAATGGCTGAAGGATGGACAGAGCAGCTTCGACTGGACCCCTTACCTGAAATACGTGTGTGAGCTGGAGGGACGCGGGTGAGACGTTCACCTCATTTATGTGTTTTCAGTTTTTCTCTGCGGACTGTAGACAGTATTTTACAGTAACACAATTCAACCCAATGTTTTAACGCAGTTCCTCAGCATGGAAAGAGAAAGCAGAGAGGCTTCGTTCGGTCGTGACTGACATTTTCCCCGTCAACGTTCACCACTCGTTCCCGTTCCCGTCCGGATCTCTGCCTGCCTCCAGCGCCGACTGCCTCGTGTCCTCATTCTGCCTCGAAAGTGTGAGTCCAGACGTTTCCTCGTTCACTCAGTCGCTGCGTAACGTGTCCAGCCTCCTGCGTAGTGGCGGTCACCTCCTGCTGATCGGGGCTCTGGGGGAGAGCTTTTACATGGCAGCTCCTGATGTTCGGATCCCCGTTGTGCCACTGGATGAGGCTCAGGTCTGTGCCAGTCTGAGCGCCAGTGGCTTCGATCTCCTGCAGCTCAGTGTGTATCGTTTACCCCCAGACATGCTGGTTGGAGTAGATGACACCAAAGGCGTGTTCTTCGCTAAAGCTAGGAAACCCTAAATCATAACTATCCATAACTAAGTTTGACTAAAGAAAATTATAATACATTTCTAAACTTAACATTTTGTTTTAATTGTCTGATCTAAAGAAAGACAGAAATCTGTAGAATACTTATACAGTATATTAATGATGATTTGATTGTAAGAAGCTATTTTTCGTACATTGGGTTCCTCCAATTTAAAGTTATTTCTGTGAAAGTGAATAAATGTGACCTTTTAACCAAAATGTTCTGGTATTCATGTTGCCTTTGTTTTATTTTCTTTAACTGATTACAAAATGTTATTTATTGGCTTGACGCCATACAGGGGCATCATCTGAGAGTTATGTACATTCTGTACAGTAAGAGACATACAGATATAGATACAGATATAGTAACAGAATGACATCCGTTAACATCAAATATAAAAAATATCAACATGAGCTGTTTCTTTTTTTTTTTTATAAGGGAAAAGACACAACTGTTACAGACAAACAGACATTTTGTTACTGCTACAGTTATTACACACATGTTGGGGATTGACATTAAGGACAGCTCTTTAAAACAGGGCAAAAGTAGAAAAACAGTGATCTCCACACTTTTCCAGTATCAGATTCTTCCATTGTTTCATCCTTGGAGCGCTTTTGGTATGTCCTGACCACTGCAGCCCAGGAACATCCGACGAGCCCAAAGCTGATGTTTTTTGGAGATGCTCTGACCCAGTCGTTTAGTCTCAGATCTTTTCATTAAAGTATTTTTTGCTTCCAAAATTTCCAACTCATGGTCAGTTCCATGATGCTCGCTAGCTTTATGGAAACCTTGTCCAATGTCTGTTGAAATCTGGTTAAAGACAGCCTTGTTTTACTGTTATAACATCATCCACAATCCACTTACAGTTAAGCACATTACCAAATTTGACCTTAATTAGCCATACAGTTCTGTTATCCTTAGCTCTGCCCATTATGTATGACCACACCTCAGCCATTCTCAGAACACTGTACTGAACATGTCTTTCACTGACGTTCACGTTGTCTGATAATAAATTACAGCAGTTGTAGTAGAGACCGTGATAGGCTGAGGGAGACGTGGGGTTTCCGTCTGTCCACTGACTGACTGCGTCTCACACTGATGAGCTCGAGTGCGCAGTTCACCATCACTCGCATAGTAACAAACAGAACATTGCTTTGTTCTCAGTCACCTCTTCACTACTTTATTCAACATAAATTTAAACAAACATTAGCTCCATAGGCTACAACATAAAGACGTAAAGATGTCGTCACTCTCGAACCATAATACCTTCAAATAAAACAAATTGCCTTAATGCCGTAATACAATGTGTAAGAGTGCAATACTATACAGTGCAATACACGATAAAGAGTGCAATACACATATTCAATTCACTTCAATTTTATTTATATAGTGTTTTAACAATCGTCATTGTCTCAAAGCAGCTTCACAAAAATGAAAGAAATTTAAAAAAAGAAAAAATTTTGTGTATGTGTGAAAGAAATGTGTCTAGAAAATAATGAGATGAATTAATGAATGATGCATGAAATGTCTCTGATGAGCAAGCCAACGTGACGGCGACAGTGGCAAGGAAAAACTCCCTGAGATGGCAATAGGAAGAAACCTTGAGAGGAACCAGACTCAACAG
>JAOVVA010000054.1:452421-467084 GCA_028565275.1 Leiocassis micropogon | reverse complement strand
AGTGTTTTTTTTCTGATGAGTCTCAATAACAAATGGGTTTCTTATGGACTCAACAGCTGTTTAGTCCCAATGCTGAGAACATCTCATCACATTGTGTGTGTGTGTGTGTGTGTGTGTGTGTGTGTGTGTGTGTGTGTAAATGCTCTTACTGTCATTATGAAACAAGCTCTTGTTGCTACTAGACATTTTTTATCATGTGACCTCCATGACAGGTGTTTCTGATCTCTTTCCTCTTGTGAAGTTGAGTTCAGGTTCAGCTCTGTACCTCCAGGGTTTAACAATGTGTTATACAGCTCTTAACCCAATTCCACTCATTTCAACTTTATCTCCTAAGTGGCAGCTTTTTTTGGTCAGGTGGTGACTGTTTATCTATCGGTTTGTCTGTCTCTCTTCCCCTGTATGTTTCTGTTTCCCCAGCATCTTCATGTCTGTCTGTCTGTCTGTCTGTCCTAGTCTCTTTCTCTCTTTACTTGTCTGTCTTGCGCTCTCACTTTTTAAAATCCTAACACCATAATTAAGAGTAACACTCTCGGGAACAAGAGGATTTATGTAATAATATCATTCATTCTTCTTCGGTATTTAAGTGCTATAATATTTTCTGGGCCGAGTAAGAGAGTATGTAAGTAATTATGGGATTGTAAAGAGTAAAGCAACGGCGAATCTTCATTAAAGATGTTTGTCTTGTCTAGTTGTATTCCTGCCATGTGATCTCACACACATTATTCAGTCTGTCCCAGTGACAATTGGAGAGGAGACGTTTGGACCGTGCGGTCCACAGAGAGCTAATAGTGCTAGCTGAGAGACGTGCCGCTCTCGCCCCGGTGCCTGTGTTTCATTTCTCTGTTTTAATGATGACGTGGTGTGATGAGCGCTCCGTCTCATGCATGACCGCGCCGAGTCTCACGCACGCGCACACACACACACACACACACACCGTAAAACCCTCTTGACTCAAACTTTAATCGCGCGTCAGTGCCTCACTCCTGACCTGAACAGGGACTACGTGTGTTCTTATTCTAATTATTATTTAATGTGTATCTGAAAATATTTGAGTTGAAGTGAGACGAGGACGCAGCAGTCAGATGGGTGTGGGTTTGAGTTCACCGGCTGGAGGAGGTGTGTGTGATTTTAGAACTGGAGGATATCGAGTCATTAAACTTAATTTTTTCTCACAGGTGCCTTTTCCACTTTTATGGCTGCAACTTTTCACATTTTAATTTTTTCATTCAGGCATTTGATTTTCTCTTCCCTCTGTCTCTCTCCCTCTCTCTCTCTCTTTCTGTTGCTGTCTCTCTCTGTATGTCACAATCTGTCCACTGCTGTGTCCTAAACCCTTATAAGCCTTAATTAATTATTTAGGAAGTTCCTCTATGAGGTACTTGTGTCTCCTTTGCTTTTTCTCCTCTGAGTAATAACTTCCTGTGAGGCGTCTCGGGCTGCTCCGGTGCCGGGTCACACCCGTGATCTCTGTAATCCTGTTTCCTCCCGATCCTCCTGAGAGTTTGAATCTGTATTTTAAGGTCCTAGCCTGAGGCCAGTGTTGTCAGGTGTGAAAGAAGGTGAGAGCAGTGGATGCAGTGAGAATATTAAATGTACTGTTGTGTTTATTATAAAAAAAAGAAGGAAATTGAGGTAAACCAGCAGGTGGTGCTGTGAGCCTGAAAATCCACATCTTGTTGGTGAACTCGGCCTGCTCGCTCTGGTCTCCTGGAACACGGGGGCTGGAATTCAGAAGCCCTGCCTGACTGTCCAACAGTCCAGTCCACTAAGATCTCGATATGACAACATTCAGACTGGGTTCAGCTCTAATATCTCTCGGTGTAGTCGAGACCGAGACGGCGTCGGTTTAATGAAAGACTGTATGAGAAGCAGAACGCACATCAAACGCTCCGCTTCACAAAAGCACCCCAAGAGTCGTCCGAGCCGATGAGAGCATCACACGGAATAATTCTCTTTGAGGCAGCCATGACAGACGGACTCGCGCCCATGTCTGTGGTCTCTTCCCGACTCCCGCTCGTGTAATCTTTGTGTAAGCGCATCTGTGCGCGGCTCTGTCTCACCCCTAGGCCGATTCGCTCGGCCCGTGAACCTGTCAGAGCTGAGACTCGGCGCTCGTACTCATAACATGTCAGCTGAAGAGGTGAGCTGCTTTACCGAGCGGCGCGTGCAGGGCTTTGATTGTGACCTCGTACCCTCGCGTGAAAGCCCACATCACTGTTAATAATTGCAGCGTTGTTGAGTTTCGCTCAGCCCTGCCAACATCGCTTACACTCGGGGAATCAGAAACATTTTGTAGACGGCACTTCTTCTTTGAAGTCCCCATGAAATCAAAAGTGGTGTTTTAGAGATTTTCAAACAAGTCTTCCTGCACTGGAGACTGAAATAAAACAGAAAGTATATATTTAAAAAGTCTGTTTGATGGTTTTTATAAAGTTTCATACTCGTCCGTAAAAAACAAACCGAGCAGAACGACACCTCAACAAACGACACGTCTGAAAACAAACTCTGTTTAAACTTCTTATTGATCCGCTCAGGTACTGATTGGACGTGACGGTGCCGTGGGGTAGCTCGAGCACGATTAGCCCTTCAGCTCGACATACAGAGCAGCTTTGTCATTAGATGGATGTCTACCATGTGCAGTGAATCTGTTAGAAGATCACTTATTATTATTACTACTATTATTATTATTATTATTATTAATAATTCTGTTCTTCTGTTCTCCCTCAGCCTCAGATACTACAGCCTTCCCAGGCCTTGGCCAGAGAGCACAACAAGTCGGCCAGACCGTCCCTCCCAGCGCTCTCAGAGGCCCCCAGTGAACGTGTGGATGCCCAGCCTGGTGATGGTCCAGTAAAGCCCCAGTCCTGCACTGTAGTACCAGTTTCCGCCACCAGTAATGCCACGCTTCCGTCCTCTGTGCCCGTGACTGCGCCTGCTGTTAGCGCCGCTGCTGCCTCTTTATCCTCCAGCACTCCAAACTCTGATAATCTCATGCTCCTCCTAAACACACGTCTCCAAATAGATGAGCCGCACGTCCCCAGGGCTCAAGTCAGTAACCACGTCCAGCTGAGGAGGACGACTCCACACCTCGCCGACCCTCGCGCACACGGCGGAGACAGGAAAGCTCATGTTCTCTTGAAACCCAGAGGAGACGAACGGGCGACTTTAGGACGAGGAGCGCGAGGTGCATTCGGCGTACCGTCCAGGATCAGATGTCTGCCCCCCCCATCCCGCGGCCTGCCCTGCATCAGTGCGGTATCACAGCCCAGTTTAACTCCATCGGTACACGGCGTCAGAACGATCTCTGCTCCGAGAGACGAGGAGATCAGCTCAGCCCGGGCTCAGGATCAATCCCACTCCTGTAACTCTCGCCTCCCAAAGCCAAAGAGCCATTAACCCCGCCCCTCTGCTCCTCTTTCTCCTTCTTCTCCTCGTCCTCTACAGCAACGCTCAGGGCTTCAGGGTCCTCGCTCCACGGCGCTCCCCCGGCTCTAAAAGCCTCATATTTATTTGATCTAGTAGTGTGTTCAGTGTGTTTAATCATGGCTCCGTACTTAAACACACAGGTCTCTGATATCTTCAGCTTCAGGAGATCATCAGATATCTACTGCTGAAAAAAAACAAACAAATGACTTGTCAGTTACAGATCGTAATGATGTGCCCAGGAGTCTGGAGTGTGTGATTGGCTGTGAGTGGGCGGGACTTTACTGCATCACTCTCCAATCATGAGCTCAAATTTCTCCCAGCGATGAAGCATGGGGAGCAGAGCAAAGTGGGACGGCCCAAAAACTTCCACAAGTAAAAAGAAAAAAAATTATATATATATTAATAATAATAATAATAATAATAATAGAGACCCTACGCAGTTCCTGCAGTGTGTACCAGATGAAAGCTAAACACACCCTCACAGGCCTTCTTTATTCAGTGTGTTTCATTTTGAAAGGCTGTTGACAATCCCTTTATTGCCTTTAAATCTTCACCATGTTAATGATTTCAATTCTAAACATTTCACCTGAAGCTCGCGACCCTGCTAACAGAGCGACGGCTGACAGTCCGACGGTCAGCTTGTTATCTTTATTAATACTGCAGTACTGTGTGTGTGTGTGTGTGTGTGTGTGTGTGTGTACATGAGTATAGAAATCCAAACATTTCCACGTAAACTCCTCCTGCTCTGATCGCCTCAGTGGCTCCTCCGCCTGGTGAAGGAGAGTGAGGCGGTGTGATCTCTCACTCTACAGAGAGACTGATGAAGCAGCGCCGCACTCTCCTCCTCCTCCTCCTCCTCCTCCTCCTACAGCAGCGGTCGCTCTTGTTTTGAGCGAGTGTGTGAGTGTTACCTTTCCATGGCTTAATTAAGTTCATTAAGTGATTCACATTATCTCCCGGAAACACCTTGGGAACCCCCTGACCCCTGACCCCTGACCCGCAGGAGAGAGAGTGAGAGAGGGAGTCACAGAGTGGAGGAGATGCAGTAACACTCATGAGTTAAATTTTCCTAAAGCTCCTCCCTCAGTGTGTGTTTGAGAGAGTGTGTGTTGTGGAGAGAGTGTGTGAGAGTGTGTGAGAAGGTCAGACCAAGTGTGTCGAATCATTTTCAATCTCATCGAACCATTCAGTGTGGATGTGGGTGGGGTTATAGTGCAGGAGGCCACACCCACCAGAGGTTCATCGTTCATCAGAAGAGCTGCAGGTGGCGCTTCATACAACACACACTAAACTTACACACTTCTGGTCCTGTAGTGCAGTGAAGTAGATGATGCACTCTACACACACTCTACACACACTCTACACACAACTTTGAAGATTTCTATGCAAGATTTTATTAAGTTGAGCTTCCTGGAGTACATGCTATGAAAGTTTAATTTGCATCCCAGAGCGTGACAGACAGACACACACACACACACACGAGAGAGAGAGAGAGAGAGCTTACTTATTATTGTAACTATTAATAATGTTATTATGTACAGCATGATGTTAATAAATAAGTTGTGATCATTTACAGGTTGCTGTGGTGTAAGAGGAATAAAACACTGCGTGTGCTGCTGGTATTGAATTAATCAGGGTACTCACAGTACTCACAGTACTCACAGTACCTGCCCCATGTAACAGCACCACACACACGGGTTTATTCTGTTTTTATGAGCTGGTCACATGGCTTTTTATCTCTCTCTCTCTCTGAATCACTTCTGATTGAGTCTCAGCGCAGCGCCTCACACTGGTGAGGTCTATAATTACTGACACTCGCGTCTGAGAGCGCAGAATAAATCCTCTCGCTGTAGTCCTCAAACCCTGCTGTAGGAGAAACGCACCTCCTACACACACACGCACACACACACACTGAATCTCCATCTAGGAAGTAGTCAAAGTTCTGTGCTAAAGTGGTGAAGTGGAAAGAGTGTGTGAGGATTCTGAAGTGTGTGTTGATTGGAAGAGAATGAGCTAATTGTGAGGCCGTAGAGTACAAACACACACACACACACACACACACACACGCTCTTTCTTCCTGACACAGAAGACGAGATCGATCCCAGCGCTTGAAAGCGAGGTGTGTTCTGTAACTGATGTCTGATGTTTTTTTGTTTTTTTTTTTACTCGTCTGTCTCGTGATTTTTGTCCCGCTTTGCCATTTGTGTAAAAAAAAATTGTTAAACAACATTTCCACGTTCCTCACACCACGCTGCTGCTGAATTCGCTGTTCTGATTAGGTTTTGTTAATTTAATATTAATGCGCTCTAATGCGTTGTTCATCCACAGGGGCGTGTACAGCACACACACTTTCCACTGATAACACATCAATTAAAAGCGTGTGTGGTTGTTGCGGTTTTTGCAGCAGACATTAATTTCTGTAACGTGTGTGGAAGGAGTCTACAGTGTCAGGGCGCAGGAGTTAAATGGATACAGTTTGATCTGCGCGGTGTAAGAGGAATAAAACACTCAGCGGCGTGCTGTTACGGGAAAATAATCAACTGTGGGACAGAGCTCGACGGCAGCTCCCCGGGACTGATTAATTTCCCGTACCTGTGATCCCCGGAGTGTGTTATTAGCGGCTGAAGTGTTGAGCAGCGCGTCCAGGATTAGTTTTAAGGTAACTACTTTTTGACATTTCTGAAACTTTCATTATTTAACGGTATGATGTGTTTTTTTTTTTTTGAGAAAATATTTACAACCCAACATTTCTGAGGCTCCGCCCACATGCATCTGCTGTGACTTTCAACGGTGGAGAACTGTTCCGCTTGTGTGTGTGTGTGTGCACATCACTAGTGCTGATCAGGTTCCGTTACTCTGTAATTTTTTTTATTTGCATTTTCAATTGTTAATGCGTTATCTGTTTCACACACACACACACACACACGCAGCTGATCCACAGTTGAGCACATTATTGACCCCAGCATGTGTTTCGGACTTTGTCTCTTCGTCATTTCTGATGTAAACGCAAAGCTTTGTGTGTGTGTGTGTGTGTGTGTGTGTGTGTGTGTGTGTGTGTTAGACACGTGTTGTGATCGTCTCACCTTCATAAGAGTGTGTGTGTGTACGTCCCTGACTATATAACGTGACATTTCGCTATACACTACACAACATTACACTGAGTAATAAGAACACGCGATCTGATCAGTATTAGTGTGTGTGAGATCTGATCTCTAACCGCGTGAGACGGTGGTTCTGATCCGATCTGAGATGGGAAGATGCTGCATGTTTTCTAATTCTCGCTCAAAAGCTGCGGTTTGGTTCTGCTGCAGTTCCTTCAGCTCACGTGACTTCATGTTTGTTCCCAAAAGCTCAGTGGTCTTTATTTGATCATTGGAACCACGCCTCCTTTATTCAAGTCTAATTAATCATTTCCTTTTATTTGTGAATTGACTGACGTTTTTTTTTTTTTTTCCTGTTTACACACTGGATCTTAAATGTGTGCAATAAGAGAGCAGACGATAAGAATTTGCACTGTAATGTATGATCTGTAAAGCTTAATTTATTAAATGTTAATTACGGTTCATTGTCACTGTGTACTGAATTGGACGAGATCCAGGATGAGAGCGGTACTTTAGGTACTGACTCGCGGGAAGAGAAACTAGGCTGTTTTGTTTTGTTTTTTGCTTCTATGTCCTGATCCCTTGTCTTGAAATAAAGACAGAATCTAAACATACAGTTTTAGTCTCACTCTCGTTTGTACAAGAGTGTGTGTGTGTGCGTGTGCGCACGCGCATGTGTGAAGAAGCTCCTGCACGAGTCACATGACCACGCATTAATAGCTTCTCCAGAACAAGGCGCAGTGTTTTTTTACGTTACTCACTCACAGCAGTTTATTATCTGAGTTTAATTATTAACCAGCTAAAATAATGAGCTGAAGTTTATCATGCATATAATTAACTTGACAAATTTAATTTATTTTTACTTTGCATTTCACCCTAATCTGCCCCAGGTTTTTTTTTTCCTCAAGGAACAAAAGTTTAGGCGAGCATGGGAACTAACAGCATAAAGACAAATCTGTCTCTCGACTCGCTAAGACGTCGACACCAAAGACCTAACAGCCGTAACGTCTGATTATTTATGCTCTGTATGTTCAGAAAATCTTTTAACAGAAAAGAACAAGATGTTTTTTTTAGTAGTCAGTCCATTTCTGAGCATCATCATGTAGTGACACAGATGCATACCTCAAGCTAACGTTTCACTAACCGCGGCAAAAAGTGTTTTCAGCTAAAGTTGCATTTAAGAGTAAATAATAAAAAAATTAAAAATTAAACACCAAGGGCACGAACCTCATCTCAAAACCTCACGGGTCACCACACAGTGTAGTGTTTAATAGAAATGTTCCTGTCAGACTGGAGCTTTTTCTAAATGTCAGGGATTCCTGCAGACTATCTGCTTTTTCCAAGACCTCAGTTACAAAACTAATACACAACTAGTGTTCTTTTATCTTATTATTATTGCCTGCGTCTGTGTTTAACAGCACTTGGATGATATATGCCACAATTTCCACACATATTTTCCAAAATCTTTTATTTCTGCAGACCCCAGGGGACCAGCAGTGCCATCAGGAGTCCTGGCAGCGTAAAGCGGAGCGACCTCACATTGCAACCACCTGTGGCGCTAGAGAGAGGCTGAAAAGTAAAACGAGTCATTTTGAATACCGGTCCTCCAAAGGCAAACCTCCAGACCATCTGTGTTCTGTAGAAATATACACATAAATCCCCACACACACACACACACACACGCACAAATACACACGTAACATCCTACATGTCAAGAATTTCAACAAAAAAAAAGCATGAGAGGCAGGAGAAGAGCTTTTAGGAAGCTAAAGTAGAATCAAATGGACACAAATCTTTTTTGTCAGTAAAGTGTGCAGGGTCCGTTTCTGTGGATCTCAGCAGCAGTGTTGTTGAGGTCTGACGTTGACGAACATTTAAGCCCCGAGAACTTAGGGAGGCGTTAGAAGAGATGATAGGTGATGACAAGATCACCAGTGTTACCTGCATTCACAAGCTGTTGCACAGATCTGGTCCGACATGTATGAAGTGAGACGAAGAGAAACAATGCCCATTTTTTTCAAGTTAGAAAACCAATACACAGCAGACGATGGTGTTTATTTCACAATCCACTGATCAGCTATAATGTTAAACTCCCTGACAGGTGAAGTGAATAACATTGATTATCTTGCTACAGAGGCACCTGTCCAGGGGGAGGGGGAGGGGTGTATTATACAGACAGTGAACAGTCGGTGACAAGGTAAACCAAAACGATTCCTAGCCTATCCTTAGAAGACTAAGAATCTTTGTATTCCATGAAGGGGATCCAGATTTGCTTCAAACTCTCCACTGCTGTCCCACAGGGCTCAGTACTTGGTCCAATTCTCCCTCTATACCCGGTCTCTTGGTAAGGTCATATCCTCACACGGCTTTTCATACCATTGTTATGCAGATGACACTCAACTCGTTCTCCCTCAGGTTCGTATTTCTGTTCATCTCTCAACATGTCTGGCAGACATCTCGTCCTGGATGGCAGCTCATCAACTGAAACTTAATCTTGCTAAAGCCTAACTCCTGTTTATCCGTGGTGATTCATCCCCCTGTCAGGGGGCCCCCTGTCTTGGACCTCTCTGGACATCAATTGCATCACTCCTTCAGTCACTGCCTGTAACCTCACAGACAATCAACTCATTTCCCCACACATTGCTAACCTTACTCGCTCTTCTTAATTTCTTCTTTCCAATATCAGAAGAATTTTCTATTTCTCTCTGCACAGGCTACTCAGGTGCTTGTTCAGTCCCTTGTTATTTCAAGACTGGACTCCTGCACCTCACTCCTGGCAGGTCTGCCTCTGTCCATCTTTACAGTTAATCCAGAATAAATCTGCATGTCTTGTTTTCTAGCTTCATGAAGCTGCTGCATTAAATTCAAAACACTGATTCTTACCGATGGCCTACAAAGCTAACAACGGCATAGCACCCACTTACCCCTCAGCTCTAATTACACTCCACACCGCATCATGTTCCATCTGATCCGCCAGCACTGCTCGGCTGGTCCCACCATCTCTCAGGGATCGAGGAGGACATGCGTCTAAATTGCCTCCTGTCCTGGCGGAATGAACTTCCTCTAGATGACACTAGCAATCTTTACGCTGAGAACTAAAGACCTGCTGGTTCCTTAGGTATTTGCATGACAGGCTCATGGGCTCCCAGGTGCCTTTCATGAGGATGTTACCCTGCCACATACCACGTACCTAAACAGCTCATCAACTGTAATTTAATCTTTCTAAACAGTGTCCTTTTTCAGTAAGATAATGTGCTCTGACACCTTACACACATTGTTCAGGAATGGTTTGAGGAACATGACAGGGTTTGAGGTGTTGACTCCACCTCCAAATTGGTCTGTGTGGTCTTACGTGCTGGAGACACAAGTCCAATCTATGGACGATCCAACTCACACACTTACAGGATATAAAGGATCTGCTGTTGACAGCTAGCAGGGACAGACGCATACATTACAGCCAGACCACCTGCTGGTATGTTTCTGGGAGATGCGAGGGAACCAGAAAAAAGAAGCAGCGAAAACGCATGTGGAAAAGGAGAGGACATCTGAAACACCACACTGTAGATTCAGGATTAATAGACACTAGAGGACACTTTAGTTCAGAATTGAACCAGGTGCCCTGGAGCTGTGAGAAAAACAACTAACCAGCAAAAATTGTTTTAAAAAAAATAGTTTTGGGGAAAAAAATGAAGTTACGCTCTTTGTTGCAGCACCACAGGTTCATCTGGCATCATATACAGCTTACAGGAAGCATACTTTATTACAGAGTATTAAAATATAAAAGACTCATTCAAATATCATCATATTAGTCTTTTATTTTTCATTTTTCAATCCTCTCCCACTTTTGTGTTAGACTGAGGCAAAAAGGGACAAACACTATTTTCTATTTGTCTCTTCCCGAGTGGAGATTATTTTAATAATCTAAATGTGGCAAATCCAGCTGCGTAACCCGACTCCGAGCTCCAATATCTTTTGATGAATGTTTGACTCTGAACATCATTAACCTCCTGAGACTCGGACTCTAGTGTCGCGTACACTGTAATTTGTCCTCGCTTTTGTTTATTAGCATTTGAGAACTATGACCTTAATCAGTGTGTGTCTCCAAAGAGATGGAAGTTTGGCAAAAGAGTAATGTCCTTCATATCAGGATACATGGAAGTCAAGTGAGGACATTTACGGCTCAAGAGGTTAAAATTGTATAAAAGCGTACTAAAAGATTTACAGAAATGAATGCTTTCATGTGAGAAGGTCAGTCCTGGTGCGGCGAGGGGAGAAGGTCCATGTGTCTCCTGACAAACTGGAAAAAATGTTCCATACAGAATAATCTAGTTGAAAGTCAGCTGTATTATAAATACTAAATGCTGAAATACTCAAATTAAGTGATGTGACATTTCTCTGGTTATGTACTAGCTGAGTTCGAGCATGTCAGCTTCTCAGTGTGAGTCAGGATGACCAGGTCCCGGTACGAGGTCATCATTATGTGTAATAAGCCCCAGGAACTTTAATGACCAGAAAGACACTGATTAATTATTTATTAATTTTTTATTTGCTGCAGAATAAAGATGCGGACTGAACAGGCACTACGATCTGAAGTAAACAACATTTTAGGCTTTTTTTGCTTGTTTTTTTTCTCTAATGTGCATCAATCTCGACTAAATCATCATGGTGAAAGGATGGCACATTAACGCGAGGGTCACTTGACGAGGTCCTTACTCTCTCTTATCTCTGCGCCTGTAACAGGCAGCCCGACTCTCAGGCCTTAACAAGCCTCTATCTAGATCCAGATATGAGGTTGGTGTACTGTACACCAGTGGGCTTTTGTGTAGGTCTTTGTTTTTAAGAGCAGTAGCCCGAGGAGCGCTTCACTCTAGCTTGCCTGTAACACCCTTATGCTCTTATTTCACCCTTTCCTCCCTCCCAATTAGAGCCAAATATCGATTTCTGCCACGGCTCTGCATCCACTCCAATAACTCTAATGCCTGCTCTGGGCTCAGACTGAGATATCTCGGCACCGCTGCTGCTGACGGATTGAGTTTGAGAGTGTGTTTTCTCTCTCATCTCTTACACGGGGAGTGAGGAAGGAGAAGAGTGACATAGAACTACATCCAGTTTTTGTGAGCATCAGCTGATTCCTTCTCCAAAAAATACTGGAGGTTCTGACTTGTGCTGCTCAATGGAATGACAACAAGTCTGAATCTTTTTGCACCCGTGACTTTTTGAGGATCCAAATGTGTATTTATTACCATCACATTTAATTATAAATAAATAAATATTTTATCCACGTTTTTATGAATCAGAGAGAGTGGGTGTCTAATGAGAGGACGAGGCTTGTGCATCACACTGCACTGTATGAAAGTCAGGAGATGGATTCAGGCGTCTTATTACTGAATCATGAATGAATAAAAAGCCGTTAGTGAAACACAGAGTTTGCCACTTTAATGAGGTTTACATTTCATTTCACGTGAATTCCAGTTTGCACTGGTGGCATGGCAGCGACACGAGCCGAGACGCATCATCTAGGTTTTTATTTCTTGCACTTATTTAGCAAATCTAACCTCGGCCTGAAATATGTAGAACAAACATATGTTAATACTTTAAACATGCATCAGCGCATGTCATCGGTGTGTGATTCGAGTTCATTCACTGAGATTTTCACTGCAGCTTTTATACTGAAATATCATCCGTGTGCTGTTTACTTTATGGACACACACACACACACACACACACTGCAGCATAAGGATCATATTTTATAGAGTTTCTAGCTGGAATCTTTCACCAAAGCTGCTCTGTGTGTCGTCAGGGTCGAGTGTAAAGGTCACTGAGATGAACATGACAATGTGTCGGATTCAGAGCCGGTCCGGTCTGGTGTGAGGTCACAAACTCCAAACTGAATAAAGATGATAATATTAATAATAATAATAGTAATAATAATAATAATATCTGAAATATTGACTTATTTTAAAGTTCAATAATCCAGATCATGTGCCCAAAACATTCTAAATATCAGGTAATCAATGCAGATCTCAGTGACCCCTTTATTGCAAATCCATGCCATGTGATGTGATTAATGAGCTCAGTTAATTAAAGGCCGTGGATGAGAGAATAGCGTCATGAGTGAGAGTGAATTTATAAACTAACATGATTATCATTCGCTGTGTTTACAGACAGCAGCAGAGAGTAATGAAGGAGAAGATTTTTCTGATTCACACCTTTAGTTTAATTTCATTTAATATTTACTGAAAATGAGGCTTATTTCAAAACAAAACATTTTTTTGATGAAAATCATAAAACACACACACGTTTCTTAAGTATAACACCTTAATTGACCTTAAAGAGGAAGGAACTTTAAATAGTCTGTTACTATTAGATAAAATCCCTGCCATTACACACATACACACACACACACACACATGCACACACACACACACACTTGTAGATGATGAGCAAAAGTCCATTACTTTTTGAAGATTCTAATTTGCACTTTGACGCCTGATTTCCTGCTGCACGTCACAGTACTGGAGAGTGTGTGGTCTCCTGCTGTACGGAGATAAGGACATAAGGACATACTGGTGTGTAAACTCTCCCATTCTGTCCAGCTGGGACGCTCATTGGGAAACGCTGGGATTAATGCAACAGGAGTCCATTATCCTCTTCTTTTCTTCTCTGTAAGAGTGTGTGTGTGTGTGGCTGTTTCAGAGGATGATAAAGTTCTCCAACATGTCCACATGTGTCTCCAAGCTGGCATGAATGTAAACTGATTATTATTTTTATTTTATTGTTCATATGTTATTTGTTTAAAAACAAAACCCTGCCGTGCTTGTGATCTGAAATGGGTTCATGTTGAGATTTCTTTAAAAATCGCAACATAAAAGCTCTAACTTTTCCATTCAAACAAACAAAAAAACATTCAGCTTTAGTCGTCTGACATTTGTGTATCTAAGGTGTTTACTTTAACAGCTTTTAGACGCTCTTTTAGACGCTCTTTTAGACCGATTGTATTTTGAGGATTATTCATTTACATTAACAAACATCTACACACTTATTATGAGGTTCTTATTATAATTACTATACATTTTTCATAAAGAGGATCATGGAACACTATGAGGGAGTGTGTTGCTCCATGTGATCACATGACCACTGCACAAGTCCCTGATTGGCTGATCTGCAGCCTGATAGAGAAAGAAAGAGATCCCCCTCCCCCTCGCTCCTCACTGCTGTGTGATTTTATTGCGGCCTGTTGGTGGAGCTGTTGAGCTCACTAGAATATTCTGACTTTAAATAACAAAACGTTTGGTGTGTGGAATGTTGGATCAGAAACTTGAAAAGATTCTTTAAAAAAATGAAGAAAGTGGTTTCTGATCCCTGATTTACATGCCGGTCGGTGCGTGGGCGAGTCTGCAGGAGATCAGTCAGTAAACACTGAGCTTCTTGGTCTACACGGAGGTGCGCTCACCCAGCGGGCAGACTCAGCAGCTTCTGGAGGGCAGTCATGCAGCAGGTTCAGCTCCCACTTCAAAGAGCGTTCAATCAGTCCAGAGCTGCTTCACCAAGGCCTCCATTACCCAATCAGCTGCGTCTCTCACATCACCTCAGTCAGTTACGAGCCTAAAGCACCTGCAGATGTTTCTTAACCATTCATGTCACTGGACATGTCTTTCTTAGAAAGAAAATGAGCTATGAATTTGGAAAATGAAAGGAATGTAGGAATTTAAGATGTAAGGAATTACAGAACGTTTCTCAGACCATCATCCTAATGTGTGGTCCATTTTACCAACGCTGTTCTGTTCATACAACATTAGAGTCGGGCAAAAAAAAAAGGGCACCGTTCAGATTTTAAAGAGCCTTTTAATTGTATAATTACTGTAGTGATTAATGTGTTTCAGCGGCAATCATCCTTTAACTCTAACTGATGCAGTGAGGAGATTCTCATCTCTTACACAGTCGTCTGGGAGGCGTGTCCCGTGGTCATGGGAGCGATTTCACTGTGTTTCAGAAGAGTCACATTATGTGGCAATAAAATGAAGTCAGCTGACGACCTGAACCAGGTAAAACAACTCCATTTTAATACAAACCGGATTCCAAAAAAGTTGGGACACTATACAAATCGTGAATAAAAACTGAATGCAATGATGTGGA
>JAOVVA010000054.1:435628-446139 GCA_028565275.1 Leiocassis micropogon | reverse complement strand
AGCTAATTTAACTAATCTGTTAATTACTAGGTTCAGTGGGTGTGTTTAGGTGTTGGTGAATTACAAACTGTGCTGGTTGGAGACCCCTGCTCTATGGCATGAATTTTTATTTTAGAAGGAAAAAAATATTCTACAATAGTTTTTGGGAGCTTTGGGGTGCCTGATAATATATCATATATAATATAACATTCTATGAAGGTAATAAAACACCGAGGTTTACTATATATTATATAATAAGTGGATTGTGGAACAAGACAAGCAATAAATACATCAGAAGTTTTATTTAAACAACAATTTGAACATCAGCCACAAATGGTTTATCGTTCAGTGGTTTAGAGATTATTTGAGGTGTATTTTTTTGTTTCTTAATGGGTGTTCCTGTGGGGTACTGGTTGACTTGGTGTTTCTCTTTTTTCTTTTTCTTTTTTTTTTTTTTACAAATCACAGACTGTATTATTCTGTATGGAACCTCAGGAATGTGGATGTGAAACAGAGGTGGACGTCACGTTTTTGAGTCTTGACACTTGTGCTCAAGCTTTATGCAATATACAACTTGAAAATACAAAGTCTCATCTGTTTCTTCCTTTTTTTCATCCCAATGCTGCTGCAATCTCTTTTGTAGAGCAGCCAAGCAGTCAAGATGGTCATGTTGAAAAAGTGAAACATCAGCTGGTGCTACCACTTCTTTGGCCTGACCAGTGCAATGAGAGAGTCCAGCAGATCCACCCTACCCATATTTTTATTGCCTTTTCATACTACAACAGGACAGGGGACATTGAGGATTATCCTCGGTGACAGGATGTGCTCCAATGTAATTACTGGGAGCGATGACTGAACCATTATACTAAAAATAATACCACTTTACAGCATGCAAGGTGGTTTCTCCAAACATGGCCAGCATTTTCTCCTTGCCTGTGATGGAACAGCCTGTGCAAACACACAATCAGTGACCACCATGGATTCACATTTTCACCAAAGACGATGCTGCCTACTGTTATTTTTGTGGAACGCCTGTGACACATTCACAGAATGACATAAACGTTGTTGATAACACAGCCTACAATTCAAATCGGGGGGGGGGGGATACACCTATTACATGCCTGTGACGGAAATACCTGCGCAAATACACCATACGGTATGTATATAATGTACAGTATATATATAATGTATGTTTATCATCCCTGCACATTGCCATCCATGCATGTTATTGTTCAAACAAAAGTGGTCTAACTGCATAATGTTGCCCCGAGGCAACAAATAAAAAACTACAATTTATGGTAGTAGTACACTTTCTGCCACAGTGTGTCCAAGCCGGCTATGGTCCCAAATAGAACTGTCTCTAAACTGACTTTAAATTTCATTGGTCACAGACTTGTCATCAGGCTTTTAGAAGGCCTTTTAAAAGGGGCAGTATGGGGGCCAAAATAGTGGTTTGTTGGTTTAAGTTGATGTTCCAAGCTAACTCTGGCTAAAAAACATTTTTTATGAGTAAAAAACAAACATCTCTGGAAAGCTTCTTTGTACAATGGGAAAAGACCCAATGAAAAGACCAATAAAACTCTAACGCTGCCATTTAAAATTATTTATCATCAAGAGTCCTATTTAATTTACGGGTTTCTTGCGACAGGTGATTCACATGGTCCAAGCCCACTCTATATAATATGGGGTGAGCGGCCATGAAGCTTCACCACTTCGCTACACAGAGACCAAGCGACTTGCATTAAAAGACAAACCTTTTGAGTTGTTTATGAAAATAAGAAAAATCGTGAACACGAAGGACAGAAACAATGAGTAAAGGCCACCACATCGACAGACATGGCCGCACTGAGAGCATGGTGTTTATTGCCTTTTACCGTTGGTGAAGAGTAGATCCTGCCTGCTGTCTGCAGGGAAAAAGGTTCCTCTTCCAGCTAGCACCATCACTAGTCTACATCAGGGTCTACCGCGATGTTGACAGTAAGGCAGTAATGCCTGGTTTTGTGCAGTATTTATTTTCAGGAGAATGTGCATGAGGATCAGTTATGTGCGTTATCATTGTAACTTACACCCCAGCTGCAGAACCATTCAAGGCTTTAAATGATTACCTGTCAGGGAAACTGAATCGGCCCTTGTGTCGGCGTATGCACGGATGGAGATTCTGCCACGACTGGACGGCTTTCTGGTTTCACTACTCGGGTTAAGGTGGTCGCACCTGAGTGAGAATCTATGCACTTTATCTCTTACAGAGAAATGCTGACTAGCCTAAAACTGTCACCCGAACTTTACAGCATTTTGAATAATATCATTAAAGTTATTAATTTCATGAAAGTACATGCCATTAACTCACGTCTGTTCACGCAGCATTGTGAGGAGATGGAGGCAGAGCAAAATTATATATACAAGGTGACACAAAAAAAAACGGGAACTTTTTTTACAATATTTTATAAAACATTTTTATGGCTAACGCACGCTGTTGCCCCTTCCACTGATCCATGATTACTAAAATGGTGGACTGTTTACTTGCTAAATGTCACTAACCCGCAGTGGCTACCACCTGCTAATGGCTACCAATACGCATTAAAAAAATTCCTGTTATTCTGTGTCACCTTGTATATATATATAAATATATGTGTGTGTGTTTGTGTGTGACATATTTAACCTCCTCAATAAACTCAATCTGTCACTTCAGGGTAAAATGGCAACTGTCTTCAGATTTGCAGATGAAGTGGCTGCATTGAAAGTCTAACTGGGTCTGTGGGGACGGCGAGTAAGTGTGGGGATATTTTACACATTTCAAACATGAGCAGGGACTGTGGATGAGACAGAGCCTGGGCCTTCATTCGCCCAGCTGGTGCACAATCACTACCTTCACTTTTAAAAGAGTTTGAGTGTTATCTCCTAAAGACAAAAGTCCCAGCGACTTGGAAGGAAGGAATCTGTGACCCATTTGTGAACATACCAAGTGAATCGTCCATGTTCGTACCGGAAGAAGATTGACTGCATGACATTGCAAATGATAGTGGCCTTAAAAGTTATGTTTGTGACAACATTCGGACAACATTCTGGATTAATATCAAGGAGGAAAATCCTGAGATTGTCAAAAGAGCACTGAAAAATCTCCCATCTCTAACAGCCTGTCTTTGAGAAGCAGGTTTTCCTGCAGTGACAGCAACAAAAATAAAATTATAGCATGCACTGGACATCAGCAATACACTTTGGGTGACATTGTGGTATCCTGTAACTCTTAGATGGAATCGTCTTGTTTAGGGGAAACAACCTCAGGGCTCAAACTGATTCTGCACTTTGGTATTAATGTAAAAATTTATAAATATTATATTAAGTTTTTACTGCAATTAACTATATTGTTTGAGTTTAAAAAGGAAACCAGATGTTATATATTTAGTTAAAAATACTTCAAACTTGTCAAACTGGGACTTTGTGGTGGAATTTCTGGCGTAAAAATGCGATTGACATTTACAGGAGAATTCAGTCACAGTTTGGTGATGAGACTCTTAATCGCAGTAAAACATGTGAACAGTGCGAATGTTATAAAGAAGGCTGTATGTCTGTGAGTGACGATTCCGGCCGAGGTGGCTCGGAGCTCACTGCAGTTCTTCCTGTGAACATTCAGCGAGTGGAACCCCTGATCACTGGAAATCAATGGAATATATCTGTGTGAACTGTACACACACTCATTCACCAACACCACTCACACATTACAGGAACTCGGCTGGAAGTTATTGCCACGTCCCCCGTACAGTCCTGACCTCGCTAAAAGACATTTCTACATTTTTGCACCATTAAAGGAGTTCCTGGGAGGCCGGAATTTCAGACGTGAATAATGCAGGCGGTCTGATCACGGCTCCGGTGTACTGAGAAAACTTTCTACCTTGATGGCATCCAAGCACTAATGAGACACTGGGATAAGTGCATTAGTGTATCAGGGGATTATATAGACACATAAAGGGAGTGTTTACTCTCAGGACTGTGTGTTCTGTTATTCTGTACAATATATATATATATATATATATATATATACTTTATATATACTTTTTCCTCATGATAAACAGAAACATATATACAGAAATTGTGTCTGAAGGTATTTGCCTTAAATAAACCCACGCTGTAACTTGGATCGTTTTTTTTTTTTTCATTCCGAACCATCTTCAGAAAACAATAAATCTCCACTCGTATGTCGTATTGAGGATTTCTGTGTTTTGATATTTTAACACAGGGTGATTTTCGCTTCTCTGCTGTAAGACATGCTGCATGTTTCACCTGATTGGCTTTTCACCTCCAACGTCATGCTGTTATGTCACATGGGAATTAATTACAGCCTGAGTGTCCAAAGGAAGCGCTGTTAGCTGTCGTGAGTTAATCCCAGCTGCACTTGTTAGGGTTTGGCTGAGCGGGATTTTCGTGAGATTTGGATGTAAATCTGTAACAGCACCCGAGAATGTAAATCAGAACGCCCATACGTGTGGAGTACTGAGGCTGAGGCTGATATTCAGAATAATAATGATGACTTCGCCATCAGGAGGAGAGAATTCTCCACGTAAATGATTCCTTCCAATACCAAAGCAGCCGGTGATACTTTGTGAAATTGGATTGTGTCTGTGACAGTACCACAGGACTATTTGTGTTGCCTTGAGGGAAAACCACACCATTAATAGCTAATAGCTAATAGATCCTCTCAGCAGCACAAAGCACAGAGTTCACTCACAGAGCATGAAACGTGTGGAAGGCATCTGCAAAGGAGCTTTCTATCCACCGCACGCAAATCTGCAAGTCTAATCACATTATACCACAGTTCAGCTCAATAGGACTTAAAAAAAAAAAAAAAACACGGCTCGTCTGATGAACCACGGTACTCGCTGAAATGAGAAGTGTGGTGAGGAGATGGGAAGACTCGCTCCACACAGGCCCTTAATGTGATAATATCATTTTACAGGAGAATCACGATGCTGCAAGGATAAACTCATAGCTGGGAGTCCAGTGTGAAAATCACTCACACACTAATGCTTCACTGCTGCTGTGATTCTCAGAGATAGAACAAGACTGTCTCAAACAATACGACAATAATACAAGAACAATAGTCACTTAAACAATTTCATATTATTTATTGTAAGAGAACTCAGTTGTTCATATTTCTGAGTCAGAACATCAGGCTTGTGATCCCGGGAACAGACGTCTGATAACAACTTAATCACATCGGATTTACTGTTCTTCCTCCTTTAAGTAAAATCCCCAGTTGGTCAGCTTTTGCTGCTTCTGTCATGATCATGGACTTTTATAATAGATGCTATTGTTTCCTCTTTTAGAATCAGCTCAGTGACACACAGATGGCTGTGAGGTGTTTAATTGCTGTGAGAGCTGCAGGACCCTCCTTGGTTAAGGGTAGCAGTCGGACACAGTGGTTAAGACGTTGGACTTCGGTTCGGAAGGTCCCATGTTCAAATCCCACCACCACCAATTTGTCCCAGTTGAGCCCTTGAGCAAGGCCCTTAACCCTCAACTGCTCGGATTTATAATGAGATAAAACTGTAAGTTGCTCTGGATAAGGGCGTCTGTTTAATGTAAATGAACAGTAAAGTTGGGTCGCTGAGGTCAGAGTAAAGATCCGCTTGATGTTTGAGGAATCGCTCAGCCACGTCATATCGAGAGTCAAAGTGAGGAGCATCGTGGATTTACTGATACAGATGATGAGCAGACCACAAAATGTGTGAGCTCAAGGCCAAAAAACAACCCTGCTATCCCAGGTTATCTCCCAGGTTTCCTTCTATTGCCGTCTCAGGGAGTTTTTCCCTCAGCACCGTCTCCCTCGGCTTGTTCATCAAGCATCGATCTGATCATTCTGATCATTTTGATTCATACACATTTTCTTACATTTCATACATATTTCCATAATTTTGCAACACTGACCACTGTTAAAAACGCTATTGAAATAAATAAATAAATGGAAAAATGTAAATGATGAAAAGGTGGGTTGCGTTTTTATTTTTGGGACGTCCCCCTCAACACTGTCACCTCTGAGGTGCTCATTAGGAATCTGTCCAAATCTACACACATTGAGAAAGCTGTGAAAGGGCCAAGACTTTTGTTGCAAATGTTATAGAAGTAAAACACATTTTATGGTGTATTGGGAAGCAGGAATAAAGTCTGCTTTTATTCTCATGCCCGTGTGAGTGACGGCTTATAGAGGAAAATCACAGGAGAAGGGAAAGAAACAACAAATAAAAATACTATTAAAAAAAAGAGATAACTCTATTCTGTAGTGCAGTGTTAATCTCAGTTCCTTTCTGATGCATCCTGAAACCGTAACCTTAGACACCTTCAGACAGTGTGCAGTGTTTACCCTTTCCTGGTACATTTCAAGTTTAATATTTAATTTGGGTATAAATTATTTAAACTATATCCAGATTCCTTACTTTATTTCTTGCTTATGACTTTTGAAAGTGCACTAGTAGTAATAATACTATAATAATAAAAAAAAAAGTGGAGTAAAAGACTCTCAGGTCTAAAACAGTTAGTGTTGATCATAGTGATAGAAAGGGTAATGCTTAAACTGAATATTATCCATATTTCTTTTTGACTAAATATTAATATTACCAGTAAGACAGTCACGCTCACATTACCGCTGTGTTTGATAAACATTATGATTTTTATTGTTTCTGAGGTTCTTTCATGCTTCTCCTCAGTGTCGAGTCTCGCTCGCTCATTAGGGATAAATTTAAATCTATAAAGCTGTCCATTGTTAAATGCACTCAACTAATAAAACTGACTGAAGTCGAGAGTCGACAATAATCCTAACAAGATCGTGCTGTGAAAACTTCAGCAGAATGAAATCTTGAATTGCTGTAACTTTTATCCCTTTTCAATATGGTGGGGATATAAAATGCAAGCGCATGGTTGAGAACTGTGTAAAGAGGGATGTGCTGTACAGTCTGTATATTTAGTCATTTTCACAACTGTATGTAGAGAATGTTAAACTTCTGTAGCTCAGCACCGTACCGTTTAAAGATTAAAGATCATTCAGATGAAATAACAATAACTCTTTCTAATGCGGTTTGGTTTTTTTTTTAATCCCAGGTTCCTCAGCGGTCCAGACGGAGAGCCTGGTGGAGCTTGATTAACCTTCTCCAGCCCGTGGAGGTGTGAGACTCGCTGGCCTGCACGGATGGCTGGAATCCAACAGTGCTTTTAATCAACTTTTTGAGGAGTTCCTGAGGCTCTCACACATCACTGGCATCTTAACGATGTGGAAGGATTTATCAGATAAATCGTGTGTCTGTTGCAGCCTCCCTGCAGGCGTGTGCTCTGGTGACCGTGGTGTGTGATGTGTTTTATCTGAAAGATCTATGCATTGTCATAATGAATTCTTTTTAAAACCGTGATTATATACTGGAGAGATCTCTGCACTCGCTCCGGGGCTTTGAACATGAAACCGCTCGTTAGACGACGTGTGACTGCTGAATAATTGTTAATATCAACACGGGGGAACCGAGCAGAACCAGAAACTGGGGTTTTATCACTCGCCCTAAACTCCACCATCATTAACATTAAATCAAACATCTTCCTCTGATGAACTCGTCAGTCTCCAGCTGGTGAAGTTTATCTTGTTCATCTCGTCTCAAAGCTCTGAGACCAGTGAGACGTCAGATTTTCTCCCCTGTGAAGCTATCGCAACAGTGTGTAAAAAACTGTTCTGTCAGGAACGCTGTGGCCAAGACGGGGCAGTTTTATTGACTTCTCAGAGGTCTGGACCCTTTTTTGATATATATAATTTATTTTTTGATGCCTAGGTTTAAGTTATTTTATTTTTTTTATATTCAGACAGGTATGTGTTTCCAGCACAGCTAAAGCTGTGTGATTGTTGTGGTGTGGTTTGGGGTGTGTCATGTCACTGAATAAAAAAATACAAAAAAAAAGCTTTTTAAAAAATTAAAAGAAACTGAATAGTATTTAAAAATAAAAGTTATTTTTACCAAAAAAAAAAGCAAAGAAAACAGTGACTTAATTCTTTAAAATATATTTAAAAACTTGTATCATAATGTATATTCTAAAAGTATTATAAAGGTAATAAATATATTCCAGTTAAAAACTAGTAAAAATCAAAGTAGAAATTAGATCCTCTTCTTCTTCTTTTTAACTCAGTTATGCATTTAACTTGTCTTTATGACACCTGTGTATCACACAGCAGATCACTGACGATATTCACAGTGATGTATCTGTCACTTAATCTGTGTAAATGTTAATATTAATATTAATAAGTGTGCATATTTGTTTGGCTCACAGTTTCTTTTTCTTTCCTGATCATCTGGACCTCATTCAGCAGAGTAAACATGTTTACTAACTGCATTAACACATGAAGTGATAAACGTCGGTGTCACATGAGCTGGTCTTTGGTGCTGATGGCGTATGGCGATCCTGCTGGTCAGCAGGTGACAGCCTATTTGTAACATGGACCTCTACTGGAGTTATTAAGGAGGTCCGCTTAGAGTTTGGCACTGCGACGTGAGAGGTCCAGGTGTTCACACAGTCAGAGTCCACGGTGACGGACTGGTGGCCTTCAGACAGGCGTCTGTTCCTCCTGTTCCTCCTCATCGGTGCGCTCAGGTTTGGACAGCTCCTAAACTCTCCACTGTGTGTCCGTTAACACACACTCTGTCTCCGGGTTAAGGAACATGACGGGACCTTCAGCTCGGGAGCAGAGCAATAGAGGAACAGAGTGCCGTGGACATGATGGACCTGCTGATGAGGAGTTACTGCTCTGAAGTTCATGTGTGCAGGTTATGGAGCTGTCTCAATGATTAAGAGGTTCAGCAGGGTTAGTGACCTGTGTAGGACACTCTAGAAAGACTCCGACTGAACTAAACTCTGACTCCTCATTGGTAGAAGGTGTTGTGTATGCAGGTTTATGTAATATTTAAGTGTGTTATTGTTTCCGTAGTAACAGCTCGTTCACAGGGACGTGTACAGGAGTGATACGGTGAAGTGTTCTGTAGAAGCAGATGTGTTTGAAATAATCAGACATGTGAACCTTTTCCCCATGAGGTCCACCACCCAGATTTTCTTGAGCTTGCATCACCTTAATAAAAACAAACACGTCGATACTCTGGAGAGATTGCAGGAGAAATGTATAAATAAAAACTGTCTTGGCTTCAGCCAACCTGGCTGGACCTTACGGAAACACCATCCACATGCGTATGAGCCGCTCCATCAGCATGAGGAGGAACAGCAACCAACCTCCTGCACTCCGGTGCTCTGGACATCGCGTTCAGCACCATGGACATTACCCTCGCCCACCTCTCTGCTGCGATGCCTGAAAAAGATCGAAATGCAATCGATAATTTCATGTCGCGTGTGTGCTTGTCATGACGCATGATTCCACTGGTCGCATGAAGCGTTTCCTCTTCCCTGCTAACACAATCAGGCGCGCGGTACGGTAGCATGGGTTTTGTGCTGTCAAATGTGTGTGTTATTCTTTAATAAATAAAAAAATTGTAATTGAATGGAAATCACTGTGGGGTAAGAGCAGAATTAACCACTTGGGGGCGTACTGCTATGGCAAAATAATCAACAATCAAGTTCTTTAAAAATGTTTTTTTCATATATATGTATATATTTTCAGCATGATATGTTATTTTCCATGACTTGTTTTCCAAGATTTTTATGAGAGTGTGTGTGTGTGTGTGTGTGTGTCTGTGTATACCTGTACATAAAGCACCAGCAGGCCTGAGCTGTGTGTAGAGGAGGACGCTACAGTACATGCCACCCAGGCCAGATGGCATACCATAAAGATAGCGGTGCATTAGCATTTCACACCTCGCGCCTCCTCGCCGGTGTGTTAAACCTGCGTCTCCGCAGCACCTGCTTACTCTCTCTATCCTCCACAGAAACAGTGTCTATTTATCTCTCTCTTTAATAGACATGCATTCCTTTTAAGGTACGATATTGTATAATACACTTCACATCTCTCTCTCTCACACACACACACACACACACACTCTCACACTCACACTGAGATAACTAAGAATCAGCATTTGGCTAAGAGCACTAGCCAGTGAGTGTTTCCTTTCCTTCCGTCCTGTGGATAAAGCAAATGAGAAAAAGGAACTGCGTTGGAGTTCTCGTGTTAGTCGTAGATATGAATCATTTGTAAAGTAATTCCTCCAGCACACACTTCACTAAACGGCTTCTTTAGTCACTTATTCAGTTTCATTCTTTACACCTCTCTACAGGTGATAGTATCATTGTTTGTTTGCACCATATGTGTTGTCTGTTTAATAATAATAATAATAATAATAATAATAATAATAATAATAATAATAATAATAATAAAAATGTATTTGTGGTTTGTTGTTTGGTCAGTGCTCTAAAAGCCTTTTATCATCCGCTTTGGGGTAAAAAGTTCAAATCTAAAACACTATTGCACACTGAGGAGAGCGGAGGCCAACACTGCCATAGACAGTGGTTTAGTAGTACCAGGTGTGTGTGTGTGTGTGTGTGTGTGTGTGTGTGTGTGTGTGTGT
>JAOVVA010000054.1:367060-384323 GCA_028565275.1 Leiocassis micropogon | reverse complement strand
TGCGTGTGTGTACAGCGCGCGTGTAAAGCAAAAGAAAGTCTCATTAGAGAGGTTAAAGATCCATTTTCTCTCTCTGTATCAGCTGCTCTTTGTGTCTGTGTGCGCGTGCGTCATTGGACACCGTGCCACAAACACACACACACACACACACACACAGACCCCTCCTACTTTCACCCTTACAGACACACACACACAGACAGACACACACACACTCTTTCTCTCTGCTCTGTCGCGATTCTTTTCAAAGGTAAAGTGCAGGTTAATTAGTTTTATTTTGACTTTACAGCAGTGATTCCGTTAGTGTGTCGCTCAATCGAGTGTCATTAGAGAGATTTCTTGTTTTTTTTGTTTTTTTCGATAAAACAGTGTTTCCATTGTGTGCGCACGTGTAAAAAGAGTGGAGGAAGGGTAACTGTGTAAGATGAGAATGGGGAGAGGGGAGGGGCTCCTTAATTTTAATAAAAGAAAATTTGATTTGATTAGATTTTGTTTTGAAATACGAGCCCACTTCCAGAACGAATTTGGTTTGTAATCCAAGGTTCCACTGTAATCATCACCAATCAACTGGTCAACCGTCACTCACTCACACACACACACACACACAAACACACACAAGTAAACCATATTTCTTTATTAAAGAATTAAGAAACTCCAAGCAGCATATTCATAAACAAAATAAGAGTCTCCCTCTGGTGTAATGTTACAGACTGCACTGTGATAGACTTCTTCCTTTCTTTTAATCTTTATAATGAATATCATCTGTTTGTTTGTTTTTATTCCCTCCTTCAGTGTAAGGGAGTCAGGGCAGTAAAAGCAGTGAGCACACGGCTGTCCCTAGGACAAGGTCGGACATCATGGTCTCCACCACTGGGCGGCGTTTCAGGTTGTAACACAGTGTGGTATGATATCGCTTTGGTTAACATCAGAAACTACTGGAACACACACGAGATACTCAGGTTGCGACCATGATTTGATGTGCAGCGCTGATGCCAGGACTCGGGTTTCCTCCGCTCAGGAAAAGGAGTGTCCTTATTCGACTTCCGAATGTGAGAAAGTCAGCCGAGTCTATCAGCGGAGAGAGAAAGAGAGAGAGAGAGAGAGAGAGAGAGAGATCTACACCTGCTGTCAGATGTTTGTCCTCCATCACTTGTGTTAAACATGAAGCATTGTGGAGAAAGCGCAGGTAAATGAAACACAGACTGATTCTCAGGCCGAGGTGGAAACAAAGCAAAAAACAATTACACGATAATAGAAAAGACAAGGACTATAAGTGCAGTTACACAATTCATATTTCTGGGCAACATCGTATTGTGATGCAAAGTCAGATGAGGGGAGAGAACCTGGCGAAAAAACACACACATCCTCTTCAAAAAAATTCCTCACAATGACACAATCACATTTCCTCCGTGTAAAACTCACATGAAAAAATGAAAAAAAACAAAGAAGAGAAGAAAAAAAGAAAAACATAACATTCATCACAGCGTGTACTGTTTCATACCTTTTATATTTTAGATTCGTCTTTACAAAGTTTTTGAATGATAAAATCCTTTTCATTTCTTTGCAGTTTACTCTGAAGGAAAATATCTCTGTATGTTACATATGTTACTGTATATTGTCAAAAATATGAAAAATAAATGTTATTACTATCGTCACATAGTTCGCATTTATCAAGCAGCCGTACAAAACAGATCGGACCCAATACCACACCAGAGGGTTTTCTCGGCTTTCTGCTTCGGGTGAACCTTGTGCTCGCGGGGGCTTCCAGCCTCGCTCGACCTCACATAGCCTCCGCGCTACCGCTAATGGTAATGCTAACACCATCCAGAATCAAACTTCTCCTAAAAAAACAAAAAAGCTAAAATGGAAACAGCTGAACATCCGAACAGAGGAAATGCTCTCTTGAGTCTGAAGAATAACTGGGAGTTTAAAAACAGAAAGAAAAACTGGGTGCAAAACTGATTAATTAATCTTCATTATGATTCATAATGAAGTGAAATGTGTGATAATCTGGTAAGAAACTGCGGAGAGACATCTTTTTTATTTCGGCACTTAGAAAACAATCACAATGATTTTGCGTCTTTATCCATAGAGAACAAAATTTACAAAGCCATTTAAACAGTCTCTTTAAAGTCCTTTTTTAATTGTTTCTTTTTTTTAATTATTTTCATTTAGTTTTTGTAACTCAACTCCAAAAATTGAGAATATTCAAAATACACTTTAACTCACTTCGCTCTTTTGTTATTTACAAGTATTTACAAGAAAAGATCTTTTTTGATGTTTTTTGTATCTATATTAAAAATCTCCTCCGCCCTTACGTGTGTGTGTATGGTTTTTTTTGTTTTTTTTTACTTTGTTCTTTTTATACATTACACCCCCAGTCGTACTGCCATGGCCTGCCTCTCCCACAAGAAAGCTGCCCCCCTGTGGCCTCAGATGGATGTGCTATGGGTGGGGTCAATGGCTTCGGGGATGGGTCCTCCTGGAACCGGTGGGTAGGGCAGTGGCATGGGTGTCTTGCCGGGGCTCTGCCGGAAGAGACCCCCGTTGGGGGCCCTGTGTTTGCACTGGATGGAGGAGGGCATGGTGGAGCTGCCCAGGGGCAGCGGGAGTGCAGTGCCAGGCCCTGGTGCCAGTGTCCTGCCCACTCCATGGGCTTGCTCTGACAGGAAGGTGCTCACGGAAAGAGCCGTGCCCGCGAAATCCCGGCCAGCTTCCCGTGCCGCCTGGCCCGGCTGCATGCCACCGATGTCCAGGGCAGAGATCTCGATAGATGGCCCGGGGATCTGCTTGTGCGCCATGTCCTCGTCTATGAGACTGTTCATGCGCCGATGCACCTGCTCCAGGTTCACCTCCTTGTCCTGGAGAGGGCGAGAGAAGGAAGAGAGAAGGGAAGGGAGGGAGGTTTTCTGAGAACTCTGAAGCTCCACGCAATTAGTTTTCTCTTGCTTTTTTTTTTTCTTGTTGGTCAACGTTCCACAATAAAAGGCCCAGTGGGAATTGCCTGCATAGCATCAAATTGAAGGAGAAGTATAGAATGTGCACTTTGAAATCAAATTTGGCCAATGGACAGGAAAATGTGTTAGCTAAGCGAGACCAGGATTAGGGATCAGTGCGAAACGTGAAATTACACTAAAGCACAGGTATAAAATTAAACGCGACTCGGGGGGACTCTTATTCTGTGAAGTCTTATCATTGGCTGGACGTTAAAGCGGTTTTATTTTATTATGATTAGCCTCACGTTGGAGCTAGTGGAGATGATTTACTGAGAGCTTTCATGCCTCAGCAGTGAGTTATGATCTTGTTTATACATCATAATGATAAATGAGTACAGACTGTGATATTAGAGTGACTTGTTTCTGTAAATGCAGTGATTTATCCTCGATGTCTTTATTTATTCTCTTATCTTTAGGGCAATGTCAGTGAGATTCGTCTTCCTGCTGATCGAGTCATGAGTCATGAGCTCATATATGTACAGTTTGAACACATGATCGATCCTATTGTGGTGTTAAACCACATGCTACAAAGGACGCTTGACATCGCTTGAGTATTGCTCAAACTGTAGTCTTGCGTCTGGCTTCGGATCTGTATTGTTTAGTCAAAGTCTAGATGAACAATGTATATTAAAACTGAACCTAACTTTACTGACCGGTCTAACTCATACAAACTGAACCGGGTCACATGGAAAGGAACCAGGACATCCCAGTTTAGGGACGAGGATAGAATACTACTGGTGGTGTAAACACAAGTCAAAATATACTCAGCTATACTCACACACACACGCACACACACACACACACACACACACACACACACACACACACACGGCTCAGTCTGAGTGAGCTGGTCATACTTTATGTACAATCAATCTTTTAGCCCTTTTCCACTATAGTGAACCAGGTGCCAGTCCATGTTTGGTGCTAGTGCCAGTTTAATAACGAACCTCCTAGGAACTATTTTGTTTGTTTTGGGGTCACGTCATTCACTGTAATTTCTTTTCCAGCAATGCAATAAGAACAACAATCCTGAACTTCAGCATGGCTTCGCGAGCAGTTCTCCAGGCTTTAATATTCCTAGAAAGCATTTGAGCTGCCCTTTGCATATAGAGTTAATTTTTTAAAGTTGGCAGACTTTTAGCTGCTGACCTGGACCTGGCTTGAATTTGGGCACGGGCTCCGAACTAGCTCCAGAACTGCCTCTGTGAAAAAGTGAAGATACTGTATCTATTGTTGTGAAACTAAGCCAAAGCACAGAGCTGCAGCGCTGTAGAGACGCCATGTGTTCTAGTGATCTGATGAACGAAACAGAAAGAGGAATGTCACTGAACTCTGGATTTTTTCATTTTGTAAATTATATAATTGTCTTTTTTTAATCACACACCAGCTCCATGTCATTTGAGCTCAGCTATTAAAGGTCAGCTATTTCCAACGAATGAAAACGTCTGAGGACGCTCTCAGCCTCACACACCTCAAACATTTTTCCTTTGATTTGGACTTAACAAACAGACTCTTGGACATGACCCTGTCTCCACTTTCTGATCCTTGTTTCTGGCTCTTTTTTTTGAGTATTTGTTCCTCGATCCGGTACCTGTTCTGGTCCTGTACCTGTCCCTTAGCCCTAAGTGTCCTCTGCCCGTCCTGACCCGTCTCCCAGCAGGCTCCTGAGGTCTGCTCCAAACAACTTTAATCTCGGATCCACATTCTGTCTCACACACTGTCCTGATCTCCACTCGCGCTCTGCAGGTCCAGCTCCTGATACAAACCACCAAGCTCAGGGATGAGGTTCCTTTGACTTTCACAGACCAAGATCGATAATGCCTCGTCCTGACAATCAATAGTCCATGCAGAGTGTAAGGTGGAAATGTGTGTGTTTGTGTGTATGTTCTGTCTGCTGTAGCGAACAGAGCTTTTATTCACTTTCTAATTATCATTATTATTCCAATTGTTTGTAAAGTGTGAGGTTTGGCATTGTGACAAATATTTTTACCCTTTTGTCAAGATTTTATTCAATGGTAAAAAAAAAAAAAACTAAAACAAACGTCCTTTCAGAAGTGAGGATGCTGTGACACCAAGCTAAAAAAAAAAAACGAGTAGGGACGGGAAAAACATTAATACTGTGGGATAGGGAAATACTGAGGGCTTCCTATTTATATATAGAAATTACTTCCATAATTTGTGTAGCAGCTTAATCCAATAAAACAACATGTGGAGCTTCAACAGAAAGTGTGTGAAGGTCAGCAGGTCAGCACTGAGCTCCTTCTGGCTCCCCCTCATCCTCACCATCTCGTCTGTACCCTCAGTGCTCACTGTCTAATCTTTTCCTGTGTGGTCCCATTACACACATTACTAATGCCCTGGGTCTTAGTGTGTGTGTGTGTGTGTTTGTTTTAGTGCAAAGCTGCACTGTAGTTGTGCCCCTGCCTTTATGGTAATTCCTGCTGTATACATCACATTCTGTAGTTACACCCTCATATCTCTGGCTTCTGTGATTTACACGCACACACACACACACACACACACACACACACACACATACTGATACTGGTTCTTGCATTTTTTTTTTTAAGCAAATATTCCTTGTTTATTCTCTAGCAGTTTAGTCGTGATTTTACGTTTCATAAATCTTTGACCTGATTGTTTTCTGCTATAGAAAGTTTTTTTTAGTAAACTACAGCTTGCATAAGTATTCAGCCCCTGAACTTCTCCACATTTTGGAAGGATAAAGCCTGGAACTGAAATGCACTAAGCTGGTTTATGTTTACACAAAACCTGGTAGAAGACTGAAAAAGGAGAAATGAACAGAATTTATGAAATTATTTTTCAATAAATATGATTTACAGACAGTGATATTGTCTGCTCTGATGAGACCAAAACCTTCAGGTCTCGGAACAGAGAGCCGGCAGAACCCCCTCTGCGCTGTGAAGCACGGTGGTGTGAGCATTACGCTGTGTGATTTCTTTTCATCAGCTCGGGTCAGGGTTAAGAGGTGAGACAGATGGAGGCAAACACAGATCTTTGACAACAGAGCTCTATATAATGGCATTATGTGGTTCTGACCCGGATCAGGAATTTAAGTCCATTTCAGATTCCAGAATGTAATACCATAAAATTTGAGGGAAAATACAAGGGGGGTGAATACTTTTGCACAAATTGTTACTGAAGATTATTTAGATTTATTTTTTTAGAGGACTGATGTTGGTCTAATAATCGTACCATCAAACAGAATAAAAAAAGCTGTGTTTCTAATGACCCACTGTTTGTTTGTTTATTTGTTTGTTTTCTCCCTTGCCCCGCCCCTCATTCTCGACCCAATCGGACAGCACGAGTTCTATTCTGACCTGTGTCAATAGCCTCTGTTTCATCCCAGTCTCTCTCTCTGTCTGTCCAAATGTCCTTGCTCCCCTCCGATGACGCAGTAGCAATATCATTATATCTCAATGGATCTGAAACCCTTCTCACTCTGTAATCCTTAGTAACCTGCACAAGATCATAAACATATCAAGAAGAATAAGAAAAATAGAAATTTCAACTCTCCACATTGACATTAATAACGCACTGACTGACTACGTCTGATTGCTTCAGTGGGTTCTGGCCCATGCAAGCATCCTGTCTGACCACACTTTAGTTTAAGGATCCATGTCACGCCTCCGGAGGCTGCTGCATGCACGGCTTACAGGCTGTAACGCAACGAGCGCGCTTTGGTCATCGAAGCCATAAAAAAAAAAAAAAACTAAAAAAAAAAAAACAGTGGTTTGGCCGATTTGATGGATGGAGTGATCGTTTAATTATGATAGCGAATATGAATTGTTAATAATGAAACATGTTATATTTCATTTTGTTTTAATTAAATAAAAAAATGACAAAGCAACAAATTTCAAAATCTTAGGATAAAAATTTCGTAATGACTGAGTGAAGTGGAATAAAAAGGCTGATACAGCACTTTCTCCAAAACAAGGCTTCAGTCTAATCATATAAATCTAAACAAATCAGCACTACAGTTGCTGTATAACAAGCGCACATTAGTGCTGCATTTAAGATGAAATAGTGCCCCCTAGTGCCTGGCAGTAAAACGGGGAATGTTGACGTGACGAGCAACAAAATGATGTCCTCGTGCGATTTTTCGTATTTAAGATGGAAAGGGACCAATTTTGATTTCATCAGAGCACACCTATAGCTGCGTGTACTGGAGTTCGACTAAGTCTGGGCTCGCGTCTGCGGCCGGATCCGTAAAGTAGAGTGTGGCAGTATCATCAGCCCTCCCGGCCCTGTGCTCGGTCACCTCTTTGGGCTGCTCTCGCCGGCAGTGGCTGCTGCTGCTGCTCCAGAACGTCTCGAGGGCGGCCACCAGGCAGGCCAGCACAAGCCCGGCGGCCAGCACGCAGAAGACGCCGGCGAAGCTGTGCAGTTTGAGTGAGCGCCCATCAGACGGCGCCCCCCGCTGGCTGCCCGGGTCACAGCGACCTGAACGAGGCCACCACTTCTGCTTCAACACATCCAGGTCACCCTTCTCCTGCAGCTCCAGGATCCTAAAGGAAAACAGCAGGAGCACGGTTACAGAAATCCCCCCCCAAAAAAACTGATTTTATATGCGCTGGTCGTGTGTGTGTGTGTGTGTGTGTGTGTGGTTGCAAATCAGGTCACACCAAAATCAAGTCACACCTTTCAAAAGCTAGCAGGTTGTCTTACCTGCTCCGGAGACTAGAACTGCAGTCAGAGTTTACCCTCAATAGTTTATGTTAGGAAAGTTTTCCGCATTCAGACTCGGCTTAACTTAATTTCACAAGCGGTCCATTCAGATTATTAAGTATTTAAGGTTGCCAGGGTTTTTTTTTGACATAGTGCTCTCCTGGCATTTCTTCAACGGGCCATCTTCTCTAACTTGTGTTTACGCCTGAGAAATTATGAAATGGTGGATTGAAAATGCAAATTAATAAAGTAGAGATTTTTTTTCTGTAGATCGCTATATGATATCACAGAAAAGTGCCTGTATGTAGAGAAAACAAACAAGAGTCCAGAGCTTTGCAGATTTATTGTCTCAGAATGGCAGATTTATATATTGGAATTTATTTATATTCCAACGTTTGAGTAAATGTACATCAGAGAAGGCATTCAAGTTCACAATTCCAAGTCTCATAAAAATAGATTTCAGACTTGACTTGCATCTTGTCCTTTATGAGTTCTGACTCGCATCTGTATTCATTTATGAACAAGACATCCTTTCCATGATTACCCAGGGACGGTGTCTGTAAATGTTAACGGTTCTTTTTTTTTTTTTTTTTGGATGTGTAAAGTTGCTTTATTTCATGCATTTATTTTGGACTACAGCCTCCCTGCTACATCAGCATGAGCGGGTTCTAACATTTACTCTGGCATATTGATGGTATCATTATCAACACTGGAAGAAAACAGTGACTCAAATAATCACTCATTAACCTTCTCATAAAACATCAAACTGTAAGGTGGAAGGGTTACAACAGCAGCAGATCACATCACCCAAATGAGGAGGGGTTCCTGTTGGGTCTGGTTCCTCCCAAGGTTGCTTCCTCATCAGGGACAAACTGATCATTACAGTATAAGTCTCTTTTCCTGCATTTTTTAAATTTCTATTAATAATTTTAAAATCGTGCAAAGCTGCTTTTCAACAATGACCATTGTTAAGGTGCTATACAGATAAAATTGAATTGAAGTGAATCTGAGGATACAGTGGGCACAGGATCACTAAAACAGTACGGTTGAAGATTAAACAAAAAAATATCCTTGGTCTTTTTCCCGTCTTCATCTCCAGTGTGGCTGATCCTGTGCCCAGTGGACCTCAGACCTCAGCCTGCAGTCAGCTGATAGAGGAACAGGACTGGAACCTGATCTGGTCTTCTTTTCATTAGTTTCATTCTTTTATTTGTTTTTGTTTAGAGACAAAATGTAAACAAAATGTGAAAACAGAGACGGTCTTGTTGTATAGTAACATTCCTCCTTATGTAAATGCATAGCATCAAAACGGGGGACAAGACGTGTTATAAATATAGTCATAAAAATATAATTGCAGCTTATACACAATGAATGAGCTGTTGTGTTTTATCCCTATACTGTGAATAATAATAATAATAATAATAATAATAATAATAATAATAATAATACTGGTGCTATAGAGTTAGATCTCCTGTACACTCCTCATGTAGGCTTGGGACGTGAAAGATTCAAGACCTGGATTTACATGTTATTACTGGTAACCATCTCTAATGTACATTACACTAGAAACAGGTCTCATTGCCATTACAACAAACCTCATTTAATTATCTGTTTAAATTCAAGCTGTAGCCATTAAAAGCCAGAGCATTTTAGCCATATTTTTCTTCATTATTATTTTTTATATATATAGGAGTCAGGATATATATATATACTGTATATAGCTGTGGTCAAAAGTTTGGAGAATGATACAAATATAAATTTTTACACAGTCTGCTGCCTCACTTCTCATAATGGCAATTTGCATTTACTCCAGAATGTTATGAAGAGTGAACTTAACACATCCTCCCCTAAAAAAACACAAAACATGAGGGTGAGAGTGTTGACGAGGACAAGGCTGGAGATCACTCTGTCATACTAATCGAGTTAGAAAAACAGACTGGAAGCTTTAAAAGGTGGGTGGTGCTTGAATGCATTTTTCTTTCTCTGGTAACTATGGTTACCTAAAAGGAAAGACGTGCATTCATCATTGCTTTGCACAAAAGGGATTCGCAGTAACGGTATTTCTACAAGTAAGATCAAGCGTAAAGCAACTATTAATCATATCAGGCTTCAGGACTCTCAAGAAAGTCCAGCAAGCTCCAGGATCGTCTCCTAAAGTTGATTCAGCTGTGAGATCGGGGCACCATCAGTGCAGAGCTTGCTCAGGAATGGCAGCAGGCGGGTGTCAAAGCATCTGTATGCTAAGCCTGGAAAAGAATTTTGGAGAATGACCTGGTTGCAAGAAGGGCAACAACAGACTGGGACAGACTGATATTCTGCAACAGGTACTGGGATTGGACTGCTGAGGCCTGGGGTAAAGTCATTATCTCTGATCAATCCTCTTTCCGATTGCTTCTGACATCTGGAAAAAGTTTGTCGGGAAAAGAAAAAGTGAGCTTTACCATCAGTCCTGTGTCATGCCAACAGTAAAGCATCCTGAGACTAGTCAAGTGTTGGGTTTCTTCTCAGCTGAGGGAGGGCGCTCACTCACAATTTTTCCTAAGAACACAGCCATGAATAAAGAACGGTACAAAAACATCATCTGATAGCAACTTCTCCCAACCATCCAGGAACAGTTTGGTAATGAACAATGCCTTTTCCAGCATGATGGAGCTCCTCGCCATAAGGCAAAAGTGGTTTGGGGAACAAAACATGGAAATTTAGTGTCCATGTCCAGGAAACTCCCCAGACCTTAATCCCATTAAGAACTTGTGGTCAATCCTCAAGAGACAGGAGGACAAACACAAACACACAAACTCCAAGTATCGATTATGTATGAATGGGCTGCGCCATCAGTCAAAATGTGGTAGATCAGAAGTTGATTGTCAGTGTGCCAGGGCGAACTGCAGAGGTCTTTACATAAACTTAATGTACTTGTGAATAAAAGCCTTTGACACTTAAGTGCTTGTAATTATACTTCAGCAGACCAGAGTAACATCTGACACAAAGATCTACACACACTGAAGCAACAGATTCTGTAAAACTAATATTTGCAATATGATGAAATGAATTTAATTTCATATGAATCAATTATACAAGCATGACTAAGCACAAAACGTTGTTGCAAAGAAATAGCACAGATTCATAGCTTCGGGATTTTTATGACATCTTCGTTCCCAGATTCCAGTATCAGTAAAATGTTTGATGTCTGAAGTCTTTGCCGTCACCACACACCGACAGCACATCTGTATAAGCAGCTGTTTCATTTTATTTTTTTTATGTCAGTGACCGGTCCTGTGTTTCTGACAACGGTCTTGGCGCTTGAGGTTTAACGGTTTATGTCAGAACTGTACTTAACTGAGACATTTTGGTGAAACTCCAACAGCACTTCACATGTCATTATTCTGAAATCTGAACTCCAGCCTGTTCTGGATAAACATGGAGCAGGAACACGATCTGAGGCTGTATTGTGTAGTGTCCCATCCCTTCTTATAAAAGTGAATTCAAGTAAGTCTGTCTGGGAACAAAATAATGAGTCTAAATACAAAGAGTAAAAGTAAAGCTGCTGCTTTTTTAAAAAATCATTTTTTTGTATCTTTCTGAATGCTTCAGCCCCAAACAGTGAAATTGCAGAAACACATAATTAAAAAAAAAAAAAGTAAAAAACACACACACACACTGGCTCACACATTTTTCATTTAGTCACATCTTGCAGGAGCGTTATTTCGGGACTTTCTCACTATGACTTAGTAAACATTGCATACTGTATGTATTATTACTGTACAGTATATAATCAGGTAGCGTTTACCAGGCAGATGAAGTGAACCTAGTGCATACAAAGTGACTTCATGCAGCCGGTTTAGGATGTTCATTAAAGCAGCGCAGGTTAGAACGCTTCAACAAGCTTTTAACTTTTAATCTCTTTTCAACGCTCCGTCACTTCGCATTTGAACACATGCAGAGCAAAGATAAAGAAGATGGACAGAGAGACGACACACTCTGTGGCATTCAAAGACTTTCGGACGTTAAGTTTTGTTGGGGCTGTAAACACAGCAGGCTTTATAAAGTCGCGATCAGCTCGTAGGCATTAATAGTCTCGCTCGTTTTGTCGAGCTTTCGAGCAGTGAGTGCGGCCAGCCAAAGTGCACATTTCTGTCTGTTTGAACAAGAAGAGTGATTTTAATTCAAGTGCAAAGTGATTTAAACAAACTGCAGTCAAAAATAAAATAAAACAAATGTAGATCTTTCAGTGAAAGGCTTTAAACAGGGAGTGAGACTGTACGCCATCTTAATCAGCTGCTAGTGTGAGAGAGAGAGAGCGAGAGAGCCGAGCAATTTCCAGGCTGGAGAGAGGAACACGCTGAGCCATTTGAGAGAGCTGCAGATAAATGGGTGCAGGGTGGGAATGGAGGATGATGGGACAGAAAAGGGGAAAGTAAGATGAATCCCTCTCTCTACAGAAGATGACACGCTGGTTCATGGGCCTATTAGCCGCCGAGACGCTCCCAGCTGTCCCGCAGGGTGTTAGCGTGGAGCTGGATTTACTCAGGGATTGGATTTCCCTGAAACCAAATAGTTTATATCTAAAACTTAAGAGGACGTGATCCGAATCCAGGAGCTACTTTTAGTCTTCACTGTACTTTGTGAAATACTCAAAAAACCAAAACAAATCGACACCGTCTGACCAATCAGAATTCAGCACTCAAAGTCGCGGGGTTCGTCACCGCCATCAGTTTTGTCAGTAATTATTAATCTTCGTTCCAGTTCCCGCTGCTCAAAGTGACAGAAATGAACGAATATATAACATATTGAAGTATTAATTAGGTAAGAATGTCGAAGAGGAAAATCGGCATGTTATGAAGTTAAGTTCTCCTTAATACTTCACTCTCGTGTAAGGACCTGAGCGGATTGCATAAGCTTCCAGCACGCAGTAATCGCTGGCAGTCTGCGTTGCAAGCTGTTGAGTCATGCTAGGATATTCTTGATAGATCAATATGAAATCGTATGAAGGCAGTTGAGAGACAAAACCCCCTCTCCTGGCTGCCCAAACACAGAAGAAATATGATTATGCAGTTTTAATTGGCTACTAGCAATTATGCAGAGATTTGTATAATCTGCTCGCATCTGTTACGTTCACAAACTGATCAATTTATAACGAGTAAAAAAACTCGGGGCCGCAAAAACTGATAGTAACAAATCAGAGCTCTGCTCTTAAAGAAAAAAAAGAAAACGCCCGTAATTTGTCTGATAATGACACCTCGCTATCATTTCCTCTCAATTCAGCTGTTTGATCTTTACCAGAGCACTTCACCTCATTTCATATTTCCAATCGCCCAAGGCCTGGTACTGTTTATCCTACATTCATTTAACATCTAGAGAACATTTCACTTCTAGGAAAATATAACAGTATCATGAAATCACCTCATTATGGAAGTAGAAAAGAATTAAAGGTAGAGTAAGAAAGGGAGGAGAATGATGGAGAGAGGGGGACGGGTGGAGGCAGGGAGACAGGTGGATATTTACTTCTGGGAGAAGAGGTCTCGGTACGGGCTGCCGTGCTGGAGAGCGATGCCGTAACCCTTACTGCTCATGCTATTGCCCGAGACGGTGACGGTGCAGTCGTCGTCCGTCAGCGCTGCGTACTCCACCACCGCCATGTCCCAGAGGAACGCGTAAGGGCCTTTCTTAGCCTGTGAGAGAAAAATGAACAGTTGTGGAAATGCTAAGCTGATGCTAACGTTTATTATACAGTTTGACTTAGCATAAGGCTAATCATCCCGGGAGCACTTCGAGTCATAATGTACACACCCTCAATATTACAGAAACTGCTTTTGTGTAAAGTTTTCAATGTTATGGCACACTCCCGCTCCCAGCTCATCTAGACGATAATGAGACCGGGCTCAGGTATTACCGTTTAAGTAATTAATAAGCTGCAGGTCAGGGATGAAAACTGATCTTATCTCCTGTAGGAATAAAATAATGCAGCTAAGCTGCCAGCGCTGCGTGTAGGCTTCCAGCACTCCAGCTAATTAGTCAGGACTGACAGGTTTCCTTTCAGCTGCTGGTACGAGTGTTTGTACAGAGACACAAAAAGAGACAGAAACAAAAAGCGTTTAGTGCAGAATGAAAAGGTGGACAGGAAGGTTGCGTTACTGATGCTACCTAACGCAAACACTGAAACAAGTGCAGGGCCGGCAACGAACAACACGCCGCGGTAATGCCATTCATTACAATGCTTAATCTGCTCATCAGAATAATGAGTGTGAGCGTCTGAAGGAGGAAGTTGTGAAACATCCCAACAACACTATTGTTCCTCAGCGGAGACTGTGTACGAAAAAACCCTTCATTCATCACTTTCAGATCAAAATGTTGTCAACTTTATTCTTCAACTATGTAATTCTTTTATAGCACAACAATTTGCCAAAGTCACATTTTTATCCATTTATAGCTACACTTAATGGTATTGAACATCTGTGTAACAAGTTCCTCTTGTCACTTACGTTATAGCAACTATAAATTCTTGTTCCCTCACCAGCATCTCTTTATAGTAAAAGTAAAAAAAAAAAACACACACACACACACACACACACACACACACACACACACAAAATGTAAACTCTGTGCTGAAAATGTCATAAATGTGCAAAAAGCTTAAACTTTACACTTTGGCACTGGAGTCTCCTTATTATTGTATGTTACTATGTAAACCATAACTTGTTAGAACAAGTGATGAACACTGCAGAAAATTGCCACCTTCTGATCCATTTGAGCATTTGGCAGACGCCCTCATCCAGACTGACTTACATTTGATCTGTTTTTTTGGGGTTTTTTTTACATCTGAGCTTTTGAGAGTTAAGGGCTACAGTACTGGGGTTTAAACCTGGGACCTTCCAGTGCCTTAACCACTGAACCAACCCTGACCCCGCCCCCTGAACAATCAGATTCCAGATTCAACCTGAATCGAAAGTCAGCGTTCATGTTGTTACCTTGCGGATGCCCTCTGATGGGCTGGACACAGAGTAGTCCTGTCCGTTATTTTTGCTGATGGTCCTCCACAGCTCTGCATATGTGCTGTCCTGCTCCAGTGGGTTTGTACCCTTGGCTCTGAAATAGTCATATACTGCCGAGTCCCGCACTGTACCATAGTCCAGGTCCACCTGTCGCGCCAGATCCTGAAACGTCCTGTATGTGACAGAGAGAGCGAGAGAAAGAGAGAGAGAGAGAGAGAGAGATTCTGTAATGGCTGAAGTGTCATGTAGAAATGTAGGTGAGATCGTGCAGTATGGAGCTAGAAAACTGCATACAGGCTTAAGCCGCTGCTACATGTATGCTGTGGCAGGAGCTTGTTGATGCTCTGCAGCTGTATAGAAGCTGATAGTTCTGAATTCTTTATCAGTGCTTCAGGATATTTCAGCTAAAAACCTGCCAGGAGCTTAGGACCAGGCTGTGTGAGAGTCTCTGAACAACATAACGACCACAAATTTACACACAAAATGGAACAAAAAAAGGTTTCAAGGCGATAAAATGTATGTTTTAGTCTCTGGATTATACAACTGTTTAAGTGCACAACAGGAATATAAAAGAGCTTGAAATGTACAGGAAGGACAAGTCCTCTGTCCTCTACAAGTGTCCATAACATGGTTAAACACCACAGGAGCACGTTCTGTTCATCCTTGCATGTCTCAGTAATTCAGAGTGAAGGTGCCGTATCTTTACGCTCCGAGCTCTTGGTCATTCTTTGTCTATACACATTTGTTGCTGGGTTTTTTTCTGAAGGACGATACTTCCTTCACTCCTGCATCGAGCTAGCAATGCGTAGCTCGTCCTCAAAAGAGTGTCTTTAGACAAAGTCCTGAGCAGCGGTTAAGGATGAGAGTTTAAACCTCAGCCATGTCAGAGATCACCTGTTGCCCGGCTCTGTGTTTGCACTCAATCTTTTCTCTCATCTATCATTCACTTTGAATAAAAGCAGCTAGAAGGATGAATAAAAGAACACAGGAACACAATGTTTACAGGCCTGTTGGTCCTCACTTTCAGTAACCATAGCATTTGAAGCCTTCCCTCAGGTGCTGCTCATCACATCCTCAGTCTGTCATTGTTGCGTTGTGATCCATCCTAATGAAGCGTCTTGAAAGAGCCAATGTGTTCACGAATGAGAGACTTCCATGGTACGATGATGATGATGATGATGATGAGACATTTTCATGGTGTGGCTTGTGATGATCAGTAGGTCACATGACCACACCATGCCTGTGGTGAAAAAAACCTCTTTCCATACAGAAGCACACATTGTTTCCTTTATGCATTTCATCTAAAACCACAGAGAAACTCTGGCAGTAATTATTTGACACACTTCCACATGGAAAACTAATCCCATCTGAATAGGGCTTATAGAGCCCATAATATATATATATATATATATTATTATTTTTATTTTTTTTAATGGTTACAAAAATTTTGAGTCCTCCATTGTGAGTATCCATGACACTGTACTGAGCTGAACATGTGGATATTTTGTTGTGTTAAAACCAGGAAAGTCAGTGTTAAAGCAGAGATAAAGCTTTTTGTTTAAATCACTGCCTCATATGTTTAAACAGTTTTATAACATTGTGGTCGTGCGGGCGTATACTTTCTGGTCCATTTTAATCATTCAGCTGTGTGTGCTTGGAAAATAGCCCAAGGAAACTGCGCCTCCTGAGAAGCTCGAGCAGCAGAGAAGAGCGTGGAGAAAGGGGAAAAGTGCAGAGATGAAGGCAAGCCCATGGAGGTATAAGCATTAAAAAAAGGAGTTTAAAGGGGAACCCCTGAAGGAGAACAGTGGCAAAGGGAATTCCTGAATCCTACATAAAATCTGTTTATATAATCGGAGCACAGCAGTCACAGCGAGAGTAAAACCACACACTGAAATATTACAGCATCAGACCGTGCACTCTTTACTCGCCACTCCAACGAGCCAACATACACACACGCATTTCATCTTTTCATCATTTGTACCAGAATCTAAACCACAGCCTCCAATTTTAATATCCATAAAACAGAAAATATTTAAAATGGCTAAAAAAAAAATCAATTGAAGACCTGAATGTGAAAATGGTTGAGTGGATGAGTGATGGTCTGAGGCTGGCCTGATTCAAGTTTCAAAATTGATGATGTTCTTTATTGTCATTTCGCTGCAGTGTGTTCATAAAAAAAAAAAAATTATAAATAAATAAATGCTGTTTCTCCCAGAACAAACAGATTGTTTATAGCGCAGGGTAATAGATTATACAGAATAAAGAAAGTCTACAAAAAGATGTGGAAAGAGCAAAACGGTTAAAAAATATATAAATATAATATCAATCTATAATAAACCTTGTTTATTATAGATTGATTAGCAGGGAGATCAAAAGTAAACAGCGCTAGAGCAAGATCAACATGTAGTCTAAAATAGGGCCGTATACAGCACTTAGTTCTGAGCGAGTAATCTGATTGGACGAGAGGCGTTATTCCCCGAGTGCTGATTACAGACAGTAACAGCACGGTGCTGTGTAACTCTATGTATGAGTGGGCGTGTCCCAGGTGTTGTCCAGTGGTTAATGACACTAACTGTGTGTCTCAGCGTG
>JAOVVA010000054.1:322849-333575 GCA_028565275.1 Leiocassis micropogon | reverse complement strand
TTGAATGTCCCTGATCCATTTTGACTTACTTTTGCACTACTGTTTTAGTGTTTAACAAAAGGATGCTCTGCTGAATTGCACTTTGATTTGTAAAGTTGTTGCCTCAATTAAAAACAACCAGGTTGAGATTTATATCCTTGTCTTTTTTTAACTAACTAGAATCACCCAACCACCACTGTTGTTCAAAAAAAAAATTACTCAGGAAATTTTACTCAGAGTAAAATTTTAGAAGAGTTACTTTTTACTTTTACTTGAGTAGATCTTTTGGCCAGTAATTTTACTTGTACTTACAGTAAGTACAATTTCATTTAAGTAACAGTACTTTTACTTGAGTAGCATATTTTATTACTCTTTCCACCTCTGGTGTTGTGTTGGTGTGTTGTGTTGGCATTGTGTTGTGTTGGTGTTGTGTTGTGTTGATGTGTTGTGTTGGTGTGTTGTGTTGGTGTTGTGTTGTGTTGGTGTTGTGTTGGTGTGTTGTGTTGGTGTTCTGTTGTGTTGTTGTGTTGGTGTTGTGTTGGTGTGTTGTGTTGGTGTGTTGTGTTGGTGTTAATGTTGTGTTGGTGTTGTGTTGTGTTGGTGTTGTGTTGGTGTTGTGTTGTGTTGGTGTGTTGTGTTGGTGTTGTGTTGGTGTGTCGTGTTGGTGTTGTGTTGTATTGGTGTGTTGTGTTGGTGTTGTGTTGGTGTGTTGTGTTGGTGTGTTGTGTTGATAACTGTCTGTGTGTAGTTTATCAGAGATTACATAGAAGTATGGTGGAAGTGACTTAGTCGTCCTGTGAACAACACGAGTCCTGTACAGTCTGCACCGCCCCAGAACTTCTCGAGCTTTCCTCAGGTGGTTCTGATCATCAGACAAACAACGCTTTTAGAATACTGTAGCTGAGCAAGTGTCCACAAGAGCAAGAATACCTTTGTAGTGCAGCCACATAAGGGGGTTGTTTTTAAGCGCGAATTAAGATGGTAAATAAAAATAAAACCACCGGGCCTTATTAGCAACCCTGCTATGGGTTATTTTGTTCCCCAAAAAAGACTGTGTTTGGTTCCAGGGTTAAGATCTCGCGAGCATGCGCGGGTAGGCCGCGAGGGAGCCCCGATGACGCGTCGGGTCACGAGTTCTGGCATAAAGGCGGAACCGGCAAAGGACTCGGGGTGGAGAGATGAGACGGAGATGGAGTTTGGAATAGAGAGAGAGCGATTGATTGTGGTAATCAAAGATTACTTTTTCTTGGACTCATTCAGTACCCATCTCATTCCGTTATCTCGTGCTCCCGGATTGAACATCTTAAACCAGTGAGACCAAGCCACCATTACACACACTCAAACAATAACACGGACTCTGGACAGTCATACATACAGTACGGACTCACACTCACACTTTTTTCATTTTGTATATATTTGTATATATTTGTATATATTTGTAAATATTGGATTTTGGTGCACCTTGGTTGTTTGTCTTTTTTCAGTTAATACACTTTGGGTTTGTCTTGTATTTGTTGTCTCGTGTCTTTGCTTGCTCCGCGACGCTTGCGCAACACTGGAAGTAAGTTTTTTTAGCCCATATTTAGATTCTCAACCCCGTCGTAGTGTAACTAGTTTAAATAACATAGACGAGCGTTACACCTTATCTTAGGGAGACGTCTCGCTCAGCAGTGCTGATCCGTCCGCATATCAGCATTAATTTATCTATGATTTTATCACAAACTAAACACCTTAACATTAACCAGTGACATCCGAGCGGTTTTTAAATGGAAATGATATCTGAGTCCTCAAGGCCGATCCTACTGCATATTGATGTGACGGTTCTCCAAGTTCTCACAGCTTCAGTTCCTACCTTCATTTGTCCCATCTGTTTACTGTTTGACACAAACATGCAAGAAAATCTAATACCATAGTTTTTTATTTTCTCAAATTTGTAAATTATTATTGTTTTTATGAAAAAAAAACCCGTGAAACCCTCAATAATGTAGCAAGTGTTTGTGATCAGACAGCAATGAAACAGCCCGAGAGAGAGAGAGAGAGAGAGAGAGAGAGAGAGACTCTTTTGCTTTGTATTAAGCAAGTACTTTGGTACTTTTACTCGAATAGAAATGTAAAGGGATGACTTCTATGTTTTCTTCAGTAGTATTTTACCTGCAGTGTCTCTGCTTTTACTTAAGTGCAGGACTCGTGTACTCTGTCTGGAAGCAGAAGGCGTCTCTGGGGAAATAAACGTACCTAGCATGGTTAGCACTAATCCTAAAATTTGTGCAGGTTTTTATTTATTTTTTGAAACAAACATAAAACTTCTTTACCAGGGAGTTATCATTCTCAGTGATTTTCTTTTATTATATTCCAGTCAAGTGTGAACAAAAGTAAAGGCGCGCTCTCTGTAAACACCTCTCTTAAAGCCGTATTGATCTGACTATACGAATCTTTTCAAAAAGCAGATGTAACCACAACACACCTTTTCAAGTAGAAAATCCAATCAAATGTGTGAATGTAAAAGGAGCAGAACTCTTTCTTTTTTGCGATAAACTTGAGATTACTGGCCTTCAGAAGCAGCATTTAGACCCAACAGCAGACGCAGAAGGACTGGTTCGAAGCTAAAGAGAATTTTCTGAAGCCTGTAATGCTGACCGTATAATAGACGTGATGGAGGAATATGAAATGGGGACAGCGTCATTACCAGGCGAGACTGCGTACACGTCCGCACAATGAAGCGCATTGTACTGCAGCACAGTGGCGCTGAGAGATAAGCGAGCATAAAGGCGTGTTAGCCTTTAGCGCTGAGCTGCACTGCGTTTGTGTTTTTATGACAAATGGACCTGGCTCTGCGACCGCTCGCTTTACTGTCTACAGGAGTGAAGGTCTGAACTCGCCGAGTGCTTAAATACACCGCGCCGTAATTTCATCAGCTCTCTTTAGCGACACGTTTATTCACATAAATTCTGATTAATGTGGGTTAATTTGAGATTTTAAAACGTTAGAATTAACATGACAATGCCATACCGTGAAACAAAAAGTAGGATGTTGGAGCGCCGTGAGGGGCGGGAACTGCTTAGATTCACCTGGGCATCGACGCTTCACCAGAAAGTCAGGAATTGCTAAGAATGCAGCTTTCATTAAACACTTTTCTTTTCCATACCAAAGTCCTTTTCGCACGGGATCAGTATTACCTGGGGCCCTTTAGTCATTTGTAATAATTGCAGAGGTTGTCTGTGATCTTAACCCCATGCAAATCGGACATGTCTATCATTTTATAAAGTAAAAATTCCCTCGTGAATGACCTACAGTACAGTATTTCGCCCTGAACAGAGGTCCTGTGATAACATCGGTCCCGTGTGAATCAGCATGTCTGTGATTTGGCCAGGATTCGGCGGGGTCATATATCATTTTTTCGAGGTTTTAGTTTCCTGCGTGCCTTTTTATCTATCTCCTGCGAGGAATGCAGGCTGCGTTGGAGCGCTTTAAAAATATTTTGGGTGTTGGGTCACCTCCCTATACATCGTACAACAATACAATGTGCACAAAGAGAAACGTCACAAATAGGGCTTTGTTTGTATGAAATGCAATTTTATTATTAACATGTCATATAAATATAAAAGTAATATATAATATGTAATTTAAGAATAATGTGATATTTATTTGCATGAAAAGCAAGCTTGGCTTATCCCGTGCGAATGCGCCAAACGAAACCCACATGTGAGGGGTAATTTCTAAATCACACGAGCTCCTCAGGTGATACTAATCCTGTGCGAGCAGGACATTACATAAGCCTGAGATTTACTCAATTATATACAAATGAGGTATAACGCTCCAAAGAAGCAAGCGAACGAACAAATTGTCTCGAACGATGTCTCATCCTACAGCGCCTGAGGTGCGACGGTTATACAATATCCACTTAGTTCCAGGTTACAGTTTAAAAACAAAATAAAGGAAGAGGCTAGTACTATACCGAGTGAATAATAAAAAAAGAATACATTTATGGACAGCCACGCCCACATGCAACAGCAATAAGTGATGCTGTACCATGTGTGTGTGGGGTGTGTATGTGTGTGTGTGTGTGTGTATAATCTCAGGTCTGTAAGTCCAGTCTGTAACCTAACGTCCGCGCCGCTTCTGGTTGAAAGAGAACGGTCTGGTTTCTCCTCCTCACACATCAACTTTATGAATATTGAAGTGTTAATCCTTCAGTCAATAGGTGTACTGTATGTATAATTACTGTAATTACATTAAACCTTTTCCACAGATCTCTCTCCTTATATACAATCTATTGGAGAGCTGTTCTCGCTCCAGCAGGAGTGCTTCTCACACGCTTTCATGCCTATAAGAACTCGACTGCTCTTACGCTCGCTTTCTCATCTAATTGGTTTCTGCCTCTGTGGAGCGATGCAGAGTTTATTGAAGCAGCTCTTACTGAAGTCTGATAATCACACAGGAGTACTGATTGAGCTGAAATGCCTTGAAAAGTATTATTTGCACCTTTTCCATAATCTTTTATCTTTTAACGTCAGGTGACGAAAATCACCAACTCAGTCGCAGAGCTGAAACATTTAACCGCGCGTCTAATGTTTAATAATTATAGATAAACCCAACGTAAACGTGACTCCGATAGATCACGCCCGTAGTCCAGCTCACGGTTCTCGAGTGCGTTCCTCTGTGTCACACTACGAGGTGCAGGAGGAAGTGCTCACGGTTCTCGTAGTGAAAGCCAAGTTGCAGATCTGCCTGCTGTGCGATTCCTCTCGTTTTCACACTGGATGAATAAAGTACTCAATTTAATTATTCCCAGGCATGAGCACAGACTTTTTCGCAATTATTTTATGGATGCATCCTCCAGACGATTAGACGTGCTGTCTGTGATAAACTGCTCTCATAAATTCTTCAATAAAAGACTTCAGCGCTCAGCAGAATATCAAGAACCTAATTTATGCTCAGTAGAGTTTTGAAATGTTTCTGTTAAATCTCACGTGTGTTTCCCGTCTGTTTGCTACACGATGTAGCAGTAGTATGTGCAATATAATATAATATAATATAATATAATATAATATAATATAATATAATATAATATAATATAACATGAGTCAGTAATGAAGCGGAGTTACTGTTACCACCAAGCAGTTAATTATTTTTTAATACCAGAAAAGCAGCGCCCCCAAGTGTTTAATTCATCTTATAACACAGCTGTTTGTCACGTGTTTTGTAAATTAAAGACGTCATAATATAACATAAAATCTTGTGGAACATCTTTGAGACGACCTCGTTCCTGTTCCCACGTACGCATCGCAGCGCAAACTCTCATACAAAACAAAACGTGTCACCACACTCGTCTTTTGATAACGTTGTAGAGCAGGCGCATTCACTTCAGAGCTGTTCTTATATATAATCAATCAACACATTCTGGACCAATCAGATTCCAGGACGTAATGCGTGGCTTTATATGCATTAAGGACTGCAACTGAATTCCAGAGCAGGTGTAATAAAATGTCATACATACACACTACTCAGCATTCTGCGTTCAGTTCTTTGCCAGAAATTCTACCTCTAGTTTCACACATGACTTTATACTGAAGGTGATTCATACAGAACTTTACAACTTTCAACTCGTCGCTTGTTGGAGTTCCTTCCCTTTCATCTGGGGGGAAAAAATGTGCCACTTCAGTACGAGAAAGAAGTTCAGCCAAGTGCAGGAGCTGCTCTGAGGATTAAATTCTCCCCCTGGAAGCCATTAAAGAAGTGTTGACCTGAAAGCCGCGTCTGGACATTTTCTAAACTATAAAAGCGCAGAGAGGAAGGAGACACGAGAGAGAGAGAGAGAGAGAGAGAGAGAGAGAACATTCCATTGAGTTCTCGGCCACAGGAGAGGTGTTAAAGCTGGGAGATGAACAGAGTGACGGAGGTGAGATAAACACAGAGATATAGATATGAAGCCTGACCTCAATTATAGTATGCAGATAGAGGAGACCTCACCCAGCCCGTATTGGGTGGGGGAGGGGTAATGTAGTTGGGCGGGGGGGTATTCAGGCATCTTACATTGCAAACTTGATCCACTGCCAGAAACGTAGAGCAGAGAGAGAGAGAGAGAAAGAGAGAACGCTCAGATTCAGCACCAGGAATTTTCCCTTTTCCCGTTTCTTATGAAATGATGGTCCTGAGCTCAGGCTGGTCAGAAGAGAGACTCACGTTACAGCATGCGGCAGCTGGTAACTGAGAAACAGAGCAGAAATCTGAAAAGTGAACGTGATGAGACGCTGCCGAAGACACTGAAGACTCCTTCCTTAACAAAACATCTTCCCTATTTTAATCTGTTCACGCACACACACTACAGAAACGATCCCGTATCAGAGCAGGCGTCCTTCGCTGCTGTCAGAGCTGCTGTTCTAGAGAATTAATCAACGCCTTCTGACCAATCAGAGCGCAGCATCGCTGTGCCTTTACATGCATTAACTGATGTAACTGTAACTGAATTGCAAAGCATATGGACTGAAATGCGAAATCCTAATTAGCTATGTGATTAAAGAAAATCTCCTACAGCTGTCGGGCGTTTCGTGCGTCCACATGTCCGCTGAGAAATGTTTTATTCTTAAAGATCCTCAGTAATTCAGGTCCACGTCGCGCCTGCTGTCGTACCCATGCAGAAGGCCCGATCGCCTCCACACCAAATGAATCGGTGCATAAAACTTTTAATCTCTTTTCTTCTCGAGGATAATCATTCACACAGATAAATACCAACACGCTTTGGCACAGCGACTCATTACGGCATTTCTGTGTACCTTGTTCCAGAAAGCCGAATCCATCCCTGCTTCAGACTTCCATTACCCGAGCAGGCTGGGCTTATTATTAAGACTGAAGCCTGTATGATTGAATATAATGGGCCATTGATCCTCCGCCAACAAAGGATGTGTGTGTGTGTGTGTGTGTGTGAAGAAAAACCTAAACAATTTCTCTGCTTTTTCTTTTTTCTTGGAAGAGCTGGAGCAAACAACAGCATGTGTCAGGTTAGCGCGAGCGGCATACTGATGTGAGGAACGAATCTGAATTCTGCACTCGCACCCTGACACGTCGATTCAGAAAACCTTCCCATATAACCACCTTTTTTTAGATATCCTCCTCTTTTTTTTGTCGTTTCATATTTTTTCACGTCCCTCGCTCAGACTTCTGCTCGAACCACTGGCACTTTATGTGGGAAAAAGTCTGCAGTTTCAATTTGCATGTACAAACAGCTTGTTGTGATGTTCTATTAAAAAGGTGCGAGGTAAATCAAAATGCTTCTTAGTACACAGACGGCTCTCTGACTCTCTCTCTCTCTCTCAACCCCTCTGGGGTCTCATTACTGGAGTAATATATCTGTCTTTCACATCTCCCTTTCCCTCTCGTTCTCTCTCGCTCATGTTCTCCGGTTCTGCCGTGTCAGTCTGCCTGGTGACCCACCGAGACGAGCTCAGATCCTCAACACACCTGAGAGAGAGAGCTGAATACTAATTTTACACTTAATCTTGTTGTAATGACACACGTGTAACTAAGCCGGACCTGAGGCAGTCTCCTGTTTGATCCAGTACACTATTAGCATGAATGTGCTACATGCTACATGCTACACACATGAATGACAGCTCTCCCAGGTTTCTCACTGGACATCAAATTCTCATTATCTCCCCAGCATTGACTCGTAAGAGCACAAGTGGTGCGTGTCTGAGGTGTGGTCATGACCTGGTGATGAAGCTTGCGATACAGGGGTGCTGGGTTTATTCCCTGTCACAGGGTAAGGAACTGAACACCAGATGAGATGTTTTAGGAACTACTGCTGACCTTTGGAATGCAGGATGAGCTGGAATCCATCCGTGGCTGTGGGTGGATGAGGTCCCTGGATTACTGCTGGTGCAGCTTCCTCCTCGTACAGTCTATTCTTCTTTAATGAACAGAACTCATAAGACCACTGGTGGTGCTCTGCCGAGGCTCAGAAATGAGGTTCCTCCACAGGGTTGCTGGGATTCCTTGATCCTAGATCTGCCACAGACTGGATGAGAGCGTTTGATTTTCTGAATTATGAGGAGCATTGATAGAGAAGTTCTGGATTGACCTTCTCAGGATAATGTCTTGATTAGTATTTGAAGTCAAATCTCCAATCAGATCATTTCCTCTGTAACAGATCTGAAGACACGATGATGTCTCAGCTTAGTAGCAGATACAGGCTCTGCCCTCACCCCTAGGTTCTGATGGAGAGGAGGCAATCTTTAAGAAAACACAAAGAGAGAAGTCATCTGGAAGAAGAACTCTTTCATGCGAGAGATCTTCTGACTCACTGAAGGGGAAAGGACGCTCAATGTCAAAGGTATCCTCACTTCTGACAGTGTCCCTCCGTACCGCCCGTATGGAGGTGAACTTCACAAATCTGTGAGTCTTGTGGGCTAATAATAGCTAACATGTGTCTGTGGTGTGTTAGCGGAGCAGCTAATTATTACCTCTTATCTAACCACGCATTTCTGCCTGCTGCTTGATGCCTGAGAAAAAATTAACACACGTTACTCCTACATTACGTCCAAGATCAACAGCGTGGAAGTCTGCAAACGCCTGCTGGTGGAGCACAAGCTAGTTTCAGGCACCGTGATGGTATCATACGATTAGTTAGTCTATGTGAAAAAAAACACAAGGGACCTGAGTATGAATTCAACCATATATTTTTTCTAATTCTAATAAAAACGACAGTTGGAGATCTGCATTCAGAGACAGCTCGTTTAATCACAAAAGCACAGTGTGGGATTTTTTTTTTTCTGTGCCTCCATTTAATATGTCCTTTCAGCATGTAGGTGTAGAATTACTTTTCATTTCTGTATTTAAGTTTTCTTGTGTTCCTAATTGTGCAGAAAAGTTAGAGTTGTTTCACCGCCGACTATTTTCGTAGACATTTTATTAGAGTATTTTGTAGACATGTGCAAATTGTGATAATTGTATAACAAAGGCGTGTAGGCCCAGCTGGATGATTATAAACCTAAACGCTCCCGCAATTCAATATTAACTCACCAGCAGCAGGTTTTATCGCTGAGCGTGTTAGCGCAGCGCGTCCCGTCCAGAGAGGGGTTGCGGTAATGGTGTGTTGTTCTGTTTGTATCTCGTGTCAGTGATGTTGCACAGTGTCGTCTGTCTACATGTCTCACTTGGGTAAATAAAAATCTTCGTTCATGTTCAGTGTGTGTTGGGATCAGATCCAAAAATATATATTTTATTTATGAAAAAGATATTATTGCTTTCCAAAAGAATCTCTCTTTATTTACACCCCAGTCTCAGGGTGAAATCTGTAGGAACTTTAATAAAGAAGAAGGATTTAATTGGATTTCATATGAAAAATGCTATTAAGAAGTTAGAAATAAGAGTGAGTAAGAAATGGCCATCGGGAGCTGAACATGTCACTCGAGCTCACTCTGAGAAAAGCATCAGGTTCGCCGTTGATGCTGTCGAGTCAAACGGATTAGACAGAATGACGCGCGTTGGGGAAACATGATTAAAGCTTCTATTTTAGATCGCTTTTTTTCCTCCAGTAGGATGATTAATACGGCTAGCTTATGTCTCAAGCAGCGCTTTGACGTGAAAAATGGCACAATTAGCAACTTGTGAGTAAGAGAGGGAACCCCGAGCCAGCACCCAAGGGACGCTCGCCTCCAGGTCAGGACAGAATCGTCACGCTCTGCCTGGCAGGTCTGTTCCTTAAAGGCAGAAACACAAACTCAGAAAGCGTTGAGATTCATAATCAAAATTCAGAGACGAGGCAAAGCCTGCTTTTTTGGCCACAGAGGACTTTTTTGTCATTTTGTTTTTCCTCCTTTATGCAAAATGTGTAATATGAGCAGAAGAACAAGAACAGAAAATGTCAAACACACACTCTCTCCTGCTTCCTGTTTAATGGATCATTGAACATCAATACACACTGAATAACTAAACAAGTGAATATGTTCAGGGAGAAGATGTGCATCGTCCCAACACCTGCTGGAAAACACATCAGGCACATCACGCCGCTCAGGTTCCGGTCTGTATAACTCTGTACTTCACTCCTCTGTCCCGGAAAATAAAGTTACAGCGTTACCTCTGACTGTTCCAGAGCTCTGACACTGGAGACTCCTTCCGTACATGTTAAATAAGTGTGTCCTTGGATGATATTCATGCACATTAAACATATTTTGACCTTGAGAGAAGCCGTTGAAGTCATGTGTCATGTTTTCTTACTCTGTATCTAAATGGTAGTCTTCTTTTCAGCTACAGAAATTTTTTTTTTTTACTTAAAACAGACCGAAAATTTCGAGAAAGTGAAGATTTTGTGTGTAAAGTGAATTTAAATTTAAAAGTGTCAAATAATTTAAAGTGAAAAAGAAAGAAAACATTTTTTAAAATTAAACTGAAAGATGGTAATGCACTTAAATGCGCCTTAAATCGGTTTCACTCCTTCTGCAAACGTGCCTTTCAGTGTATATGAAAATGAGCTCCTGCTGAGCCACACCCACCAGAGAACAGCAGAGCTGCGCATCAAACCACGGGAGGGGCTTTTCTTATATGAGGTCACATTAGGGAAACAGTCTAATTTGCTTGTTTAAACCCGGCCAGTACAAACACAGAAAAATTATTAAAATCAATCTCTTTTGTATTTACATTCACACACACACATTTAAACAAGACTTAAAAATTAATTTTGTATAATAGGTTTCTGTTGATGTTTCATCTTCTCTGGTGTTACAGTCCTCCCCCAGGATGACAGCACTTC
>JAOVVA010000054.1:280859-299376 GCA_028565275.1 Leiocassis micropogon | reverse complement strand
TTTTTGCAGAGTGTATATATATATATATATATATATATATATATATATATATATATATATGCTACATGTGCCCATGTTCATGTGGAATTTAATTGCACCTTTGTAAGTGTGTATTAAAAATGTACAGTACCATCTGTTCAATTCAGAGATGAACTAATGATTTTTTCAAGCTCGATTTTTTTATGATATAAGGGCATTTTTCATTTAAATTTCTTCTCGTCCCGTAGGCCGATTGTGCTGAAACAAACCTTTTTGTGTAAACCCTGTTAAAATTCCTTCAGTAGTTTTTACATGATGTGTGCACAAGCAAACAGACAGAAAAAATTCCAAAACCCATTTTTATGTGTTCTAAGACAAATATATAATTTTTCGACATAAACACTCTTTTTTTTTATCTGTCAATAAAGTTCAGGCTTCAGCTCTTCAATAAGTATCTCACTGTAATTTGCATCTCAATGCACTTTTATTTTCTGGCCCTTGAGAATCCCAGAAAACTATAAGCATCATGGTGTACAGAACAGAGAACACCAAGTGAAGTGGCTTTCAGGTGAGCTGATATGATGATGATGATGATGATGATATTGAATTACTGTAGATGAAGATCAAAAATCCAAGCGAGACGGTTAAGGCAAAAGAAGAAGAATTCGCATTGAAAATAATCGATTAGAAAGACAGTTGATTGTCTGCTCAGAGGAGATGTGAAGATTTCCCTCTCACTTACGTCTAAATAAAGCTGGATGCTCTGAACACCTGAGATCACTAACGTGCTCCTGTTTGGAAACTGCATGATGCAACAGCAGGCAATCTGAGCTGGCGGCCCATCAGCACCTGAGGCCCAGGTGAAAGAAAGAATGAGTGAATAAGCTCATTTCGATAGAAGACAAAAGCACCATCATGGGAGTACGCAGTGGGCCGGCGTTATGCTAAGCTAATCAGACAGGTTCAAGTCCATAAAACCCCAACCAGGGAGGAGAGAGGAAGTGTTACGGCTCTGAGTGTTAATGCCATTCTAGTGAACAGGAAGTCCACTGGGTAGACACTCTACTCTCCAATTACAGCCTTCTGCTCTGACTCGAACACGTCTCATCAGTCCTGAGGCTGGAGCTTTATTCTCTTTCACATTTTCTCTGTAAAACAAAAAATCCAGCTTGAAATGAAGCCGAGAAATCGTCGATTGTCTCCAAACCATACGTCTGACTCGTAACGTAGCTGAGCTGAGGTCCAAAATTTTTAAAGATAAATTCTGTTTAACATAAAACATATATATTTCTAATTCCCTTAAATAATTGACATAATTTTAAATGCATGCTTTTGGAAACTGGATTTGAGAATTCTAGAAGACTTTTGATTAGACGCTCTGGCGATATATTTCCAGCTTGAAGTGGCACGCTTTCACCGCGGCATCAAAGTCTAAATCATAAAGGTAATCAGCAGTGTGTGGAGTTTTACATGCAGTGCTCGTCCTGTCACTGTTTCCTTTTCACATTGAGTGAGAATCTGCTACATCCTGCATCCAGACTTCAGACCATCACTCATTCTCTCTCACCGGCCGCTCTTATTTCTCTTTCGTAAAGAACTAAACTCATGTCTGGTCTTCGTAACCAAAAGCAGTAACCTCGGAGAACAGCTCTGGCTGCTACAAAGCACTCACACTGGAGACTCTTCCATTATAATCAGGAGCTGTGGCACCTCAGTCTTTACTTCACTCAATCATCTCATCATGTGCTGTGAGATAAAATCATCACCGCTAAAAAGAACGGCCCAGAAAACTGCAGGTGGTGGGCGGAGCTTCCACAGCCGTCTGTAACAGCAGCACATTATGAATCTTCAGCGGGTTTAGCGATAACGCTGAGTCAGCGAGTCTGGAACCTAAAGTTATATATTCCACTTAAAGTAGAATACATCTTACACACTGCTGATTAGTAAAGACACACACGTGCGCACAAACACACTTGAGGAGTGTCTAGACAGCAACTTTTTTGTTTGTGCTTCGTTCTCAAGAGAAAATTTCCCACAGTGTCATTCCATCCATCTTCTCCACAGTCGCCTGATATCCGATTATCTTCTCGTCCATCTCCTCTAGAGAGTGCAGCACTGACACACACACACACACACAAACACACACACACAAACGCACTTGGGAAAAGATGAAAAGCGACCCCGCGCCCCCGTCTGAGATGTCAGCGAGAGGAGGGTTTTTTGGAGAAAAAGAAAAAGGCGTAGAGCAGAGAAGAAGCGCACACTCCTCTGGAGGACGGCTGAATCAGTGACTGTAAATAGAGATAAATGGGCCTCCCCAGTGCTCAAATATTTGCCACAAAATTGCAGACACGCCAACACGTCCGACAGGCTGATGGATCAGCAGCGAGCGCCGAGCCGAGAGAAAGACGAGCGTTCTCTCTCACCGACGCCAAAACAAGTCGCTCTTAATCCCTGCAGCAGGTCAGAAGCGAGAATCTTCAAACGACACTTAATCTTTATTTATATCTAAAAAAACCTCTCGTCTGTTCATCCCTCTTCATCTTAGAGCTGTAAAGACAATGTGACGCTAAACATCAGATGGGCTTAGGGAAGAGGAAATCTGCATGGCCTTCTGGGAAAACTCCCAGTTCCCAGACACCTCACACACCAGGTGTGTACGGTGCAGGTGTAGCGCGCATCGATCAGAGCTGTAAAACCGTCAGTCTGCCTGCTTTAATACCGAACTTATGTCTGATATTCCACCGTGTTTAACGTCACACCATGATCCGGTTGCTCATTACGTCCCGAAGTGAAGCGTACATCTGCAGATTTAACAGATTTAGTTTAAAAAGCAGCTGTGAAATGATCTCAGGCTCACATGCTGTTTCTGATGATACTCTAGAGATTAAATGTGTGATGGGTTAAAAAAATAAACAAACAAGTAAACAAACTGTCCTGTAAGTCTTTACCTTAAAAATATAATGTTGAACACATACTGTGAGTTTTTACTTTCCAGACTTTAATTACTAAAACAATCACCCGTAATGGATCAGGTTTTGGGCTCCTGATACCCGATCCCTGTATGAGTATGGATTCTAGTAAGGGGAATCACCAGGGACGACCCGATACAATATTATCATCATAATCAGGGGCTGATTTGATTGATATTGTGATTCTTTTAGCATCACGATGTTATAAATGTCCTCGTTAAATTTTTTATCCAAAATAAACTTAGCAAGTAACTTTCTCCTCAGGAGCCTGTGCTGCATGAATAGTTTAGAGCACGCCACCTCCAGGATTATAGAGGAACAGCAACATTTTACCAACTCTGTGTAGCGATGCATTAACTGCACTGCGATACGTAACTGAATCGATTTTCCCCATCTCTAATGGTTTCCCTCCCAGCAAAGCTGATCTGTATCTCCAGCTTCCTGTATAAACCTTTTGTGTGTGTGTGTGTGTGTTTCAGCCTGCTCACATTCCTTTCTACGTCTCTCAGTGTGTAGCCTTAAACAACTCGTGTGTATACCCATACACTCTGTTTATCTCCAGACATGTTTATGACAAAGTGTCAGTGGTGTAGCGAGCTAATCTTTGTAGCAGCTTTTGCTAACAAGTTGTCAAATAGCAAATCTATCTGTGTCAACATGTGATGGTGAGTAACTCTGAAACGTCCTGCATACAGCTTAATAAGTTTAAGAATTACTTGCTGTAGAAACTTACTTTAATTCCATCTCAAAAAATGTAAAAAAGACTTTTTCCCCATCAGCCCCTGATGCTGTCTATAAACCGTATAAAGAAGATCTCTGAGGCTTTTGGATAAACCAGACAGCAGGTTTGTAGACCTGATAAAAGTATTTTTAAGTAATTTATGGGGTAAGTTTTCAGTAAAGCCTCACTCTGTGGTCAGGAGGAGGAAGAATAAAACATCTCTGTTATCATGGTGTCACCACGTTGCCGGGAAATAGGAAAAGTGAGCTTTAAAATGAACTCTGCCGTCAAGATCTGAACTTCAAAGATACACCAAAGTTGCCCAGTTTGTGAAAGTTTGTGTTTCGCTTTGAGCCCAAGCAGCAAACGTTATTAATATTTCAATGCCAGCTTATTAAAAGCCCGAAACCCATTCTGCAGCCTGGAGGATAGAAATAGATGAGCGCACTGCGCGGAAGAGTAATCGCCAATGATGAGGGTAAATAAAACACAACCTCATGAAAACATCCTGAGAAATCTTTTTGGAATGCTGATGAGGACTTCACAAAGACGCCAACTGAGATAACAGCTGAGAGCTGGACCGTGAGGCTCTTCACCATAACCCTGAGGAATCCATGAGCGCTGCACCATTTTACCTTCATCGTCTGAGTCCTGATTTAGTCGGATCATCTTGTGATTCGGACGTGATCAGAGAGGGACATGGAGATGGGGATAAAAAGTGAGAGCGTGAGAGATAGTAAAACAGATGATGATATTCTGACTGAAAAGTTGCCCACGCATGCAAGACATGATGTCCAGGTTTCTGTCTGTTCCCCATCGTCCTTTCCTCAATCTCCCTCCCGGATTTTAACGCTCTCTCCAGGGGACGATGAAAAGGCTCGACGGGCGCTCGCAGATGTGCCACAAATCATGCCATCCGTCTGGTACATGACTCATTTGTGCATCCTTGTCCACCTGCTCGCTCCCTTTGTAGATCACTCAGCTGGAGGTGGGAAAACAACAGCGCTCCATGAAGACGTTGGCTCCCAAAGACGCGTGGCTTCAGGTGTGACCGTAAGGAACGCGGTCATTGAGTTCCACGTGGCAGGAGAATAAGAATCCCTCGCTCTCTGCCTTTCACACTGAACACTGCAGGAGCGTAACACAGATCCTCAAGAGAGTGGCCTGAAAAAGATTATCCACATTCTCTCCTGAAGTGGAAGACCCAGCGGGACACGGGGGTAATACACCACCTGTGTTTCTCTGGCACTTTATGAGGGACGTTCAGGATCAGATTAGTCTGTGAGTCATGTCTTCTGAGAAGATCTAATTGTAACTGGCAGAGCTCTAGGCTACATTTTTCAGAGAAATGTCCTTATCCATAATCTGACACATGAGAGAGGAGAAGCAGGGGTTTTTCATCAGATCTACAGCTTGTGCAATTTAGGATTGTTTCCTTTTTTTATAAAGCAAAGCCAAAAAACTTCACACACTGACAAGAACCTGAGCTTAGAATCTGAGAACCCTGGAGCAGTGAGATACTGTAGCACCATGACCTCTAACATCACCTTGCCTTTATTTACTGCATGTCATATTGATCCTTTACACCTATCAGTCCAAGTGTTATGTCTGAATCAGAGTGAAATTGATTCCTTGTGATTCGTTTGGTTTGGTATCACCAAAGGAAAATGATCCAAAAAACAAAAAATGCTGCCTGAGATGTGTATAAAGGTCATGAAAAGCTGAAATAAACTCCAAATAAACTGTTACATTCGTTACAGTAAAAGTTCAACAACAAAAAAAGTTGCAGAAAGACATAACCTGAGTGCAGGGAGCACGGAGTCGGTGCTGAATAAATAATAACTAGTTCATTATCATTTAATCTTAAGTAAATAATAAGACTCAACCAGCATTTAGTTTCCTCTCTGTTTTGTCAGAAGAAACCTTTAGTGCACACTTCAGTGGTTCTCCAGCACTACAGCTCTCTGATCCATGCTTTAACACCCTCACCAAGAAGGTATTTTTATTTTTGGGGGAAATAATAATAACAATTAATGTTTTGTTCTGTTGTGTTTTTACAGAAAGCCTCGCATAGTTAAAATGTCACTTAATGATAATATATCAAGAATCAGAAAAAGCTGCATAAAATGTGAATATTTTATATGATGTGTAACAGCACGAATGCATTTGAGCATTGGTTTGACTTCATTTCATGCCATAAACTACAAGGCAATACTGTGCAAAGGCAGCCTGGCGTACCTCAACCAAGTGGTAGAGATGGCTCAATCTGGTCAAATTGAACACATTAATTAATATATGATATGGTGACTCTGCCAAAAAGTTGCATGTTCGTTCACTTCCTGCAGTCAGCTTGATTTAGAAACAAATTAGTTAGTCATACTGACACAATTCAGAATCATCCTCCGGGAAGCAGAAGTACACATGCACATTTATCTTTTCATAGTATGACAAGTGTACAGTGCTGATCCCATGACCATTCCACGTCTACTCTATCAACATTTCTGAGAAAATGGCAGTTGAGGTACAAACTGGTGGTTTTAATCTATCCTTTTTTCTGCGCATGTTCTAATTTATTGCTATAATTTCTTTATTCTGTAAAGCTGATTTGTAACAATGAGCAAAGTGTTATATAAATAAAACTAAATTTAATTATTTACTACTTGGGTCCTGATTTCATAGATAGATAGATAGATGGATGGATGGATGGATGGATGGATAGATAGATAGAACATTTGCAGAATTCATGAATTCTGAGATTCATAACTTATATAAAAAAACTCAGCAAAACATTTAAAGATGAATGATGTCTCATCTGTGTGGAGGGATAATGTAATATATTTTCCAATTTTTCAATAATTGTAATTATTCCAAATATTTTCATCATTTAATTAATAACCATTGGGGGTAAAAAAGTAACTTCCTTGACTATTGGCTAATGGTTACCATGGTTCTGTGCTTGGTAGGGTTCCCCCGGGTGCCCAGGTTTCCTGCCACAGTCCAAAGGCATTTCCAAATTTCCCAAAGTGTATGAGATCCCTAGAGTAGGCCCGGGCCGCCTGCAGCCCTGTATAAGATAAGCTCTATAGAGGACAAGTGAGATTGAGTGAGAGGTTTGACTATTTATTCGTTAATCATTAATCTGGATCATAAAAAAAAACAGAATGTTTATGTGGCTGGACATCTAGACCTTTAAGTTGCCTCCTCCTGATCTACACCTGTATATATGGATTAACTGTAGCAAAAAGCGAAAAGGTCAAGATTTTACAATGTGTATTTGGAGTTTGGTATCTGTCATCTCACAGACAAGGAACGTGAGAACAGCTAAACAAAATCTGACAGCATCCTTTTCTGGTAATAACATCATTATTGCTGGGACACACTGCCCACAGACTGGTATTAAATCTACTAGAGTTGCAGAAACACTCCAGTCGATCTGTGCTTTATATCCTGAAATGCATCTAACTCCTTGTGGACAGTGGGAAGTGGGCTTCAAAGGGACAGGGACGTCAGCAGGCAGTAAAATATGGTGGCACATTAATAGCAAACCCGCTGAGACATCGTGTCACAGACCTCATCAGGAGGACAGCCTGTCCTGTCACGGCTGGCAGCAGACGTACCACAGTCAGCTCAGAAAGCGGAAGGGGGGGTGTTTTGTTTTTTTAAAGGCCAGAGTATAGCACGTCCACATGACCAAGAGAACCAACAGAACCAGGACCAGCACCTCCCACATGACTTCTCAAAAGCCACAAGAAACCAAAAAAGCCTCCTTAAGCCACGGTGGTGTACTCTGTCTTAGTGTCTGTATTTTATTTCTTAGATCTTTGTACGATATATGTAGTTTGTCTAGGTTCTCTAGGATGAGAAACTCATCATAAACCTCAAGCTGCTAATCAGAGATGAATATTCCCTGTTACGTGTGGTGTGAAGTCAGAACTCCTCAGCTCTCACCTTTAACATCAGAGAATGGGATAATCATCAATAACCTACTGGTTTCCATTACTCTGTGTTAATGCGCTGAAGTCCATAGGTAATGCACTAGATGCCATCATTCTGGCTAACAGTATTTATATGACTAACAAACCCCCGGACTGGGCAGCATACTGGAGCTTGACCTTTCCCAGTTGATCTGCTGTGTGAGGAGGAACACCAAGTAATTACCAGTCTCAGAAGAAACTCCAGCAACCTGTGAAGTGTTTCATTTTTTAAAACGATCCATTCTAAAAATAGAAGCAGCTGGAGCCGAGTCATTTCCATATGCATGAGACCGGCACTTTTTCATCCTGTCAGAAGGAGCTGGCGCAGAGCCACGAGCAGACCCGTCTCCGGCTGATCTCAGAACAGCGCTGGGGCACGAGTCAAATGCAACCCGTTACAAGCCTTCTAAGGTGTGACGTGACGTGCGGCACTGAGAGGTCCTGCTCTCTGCGCAGTAGTGAGGAGAAAGCCGGAGAACCAGCAGAGAGACCTCGGCTTTACAGGTCTACAGGGTCTCTCGCTAATATTCATGAGGCGTTGTGGTGGAGGCAGCTTCCTGCTGCTTCTCTCAGGACTCTTATTTACATTCTGTTCATCCTGTAAACACACTCTGTACTCTTGTACACCTGTAAACATTTATAATCTCAGTACCCGCCGTCACCCAGAGGACAGAGCGTGCCCTTGTGAGTCCTGTGTTTTATTCTCATCTCACCTCTGGGATACAAATAAGGCTGAATGCAGTGTGAGTGATGGGAATAAACATAAGCAGTGCAGAGATGGTCCTGTCTTTTGAGTACCTATGCTGTTTATTCAGTGTGATGAACACACACACGCACACACACACACACACACACACAACCGCAGGGTGACGTCCACACACCTGATGGATGAAGACCTGCGCTCCTCGAGGACTCAGCAGCAGAATGGCTCGCCGCAGCGTGTCCCTGTAGCGGTTCAGCTCCTCCGTCCGCATGCTGCTGAACAGGTTGGAGAAGACGCTGCTGATGTTCCTGTCCACCCTCTGCAGAGCCACGTCCAGACCCTGTCTCGCCGTCTGGTCCAAAAACCCCTGCAGTCCACGGATATCTGTAAGAAGCCAAGCACAGAAGTGTTTGTAAATGAAACTCTAAATGCTTTCCCAACAACTCATGTGTTCTCACAGCACTGGCTCCTAGCTAAGGCACAATTTTTCTCACAAAACTCCAGAAGAGGGTGAATTATAATCAGGAGTGATGTATTTCTAGTTGAAAGCACACACAGTGAGAGGTTTAAGGGCTCTTCAATTACTGCTTCCCAGGCCTCTGCTCCTGTCTATTAGCCATGACAGACATCTTGTAAGAAAAAGGTGTTGCTGTCTGCTGAATCTTTTTCTTCTCTATCTCCCTTCTGCTTAGTGTCACCTCTGTCTGGGGTAAAAAAAAAAAAAAAAAGAATATAGTGAAAGCTGAAGACCAACTGCTGTGTGTGTATGTGTTGCATTGTCAATTCTCATTGGACAAAAGGTGTTGATTAATTCCCTATAACAGCCGCTCTCATGTTATGGTTTCCATAGTAACAGTTTATCCACACTGCCATACACTCCACTGATCATAAACAGATTGTGGTGATCGATGTGGTTTTATGTAATAATTCATATTTTGCATTTATGGAAGGAGTCTCCGGTGTCAGTTTATGCTGATGTGTGATGTGACAAGCTGAAGCTTTAACACTCGAGGCTCCTTCCCTGAACATTTCCCATTGCACGGCTGTTTGATATGTTTGTGTGGCGCATCTGCCATACAAGTTGCATATGACACTAATGCCAGGAGGCCTTCTAAAGATAATTATTTCATCACCTGGATAGAAGATAATTAATGTAATAGTTACTCTTTTTATACACCGGGCTGCGATTTGCATAGATTAAATCCCTAAAACACATTAAAATGGATGCATTGAATCCTAAATGCAGATTATGTAAAATTATGCAAACATCTTTGTTAGTATGCTGATGACCTGCTGCTCTCTGAATCAGAAAGGAAAAAAGAAAATGAAGCATGTTTTGTTTTTTTTGCACACAGAACGCCGGGTTGTGACGAGTGCTTGATGGTGTTAGGGGGAACGTTCAGCATTCAGCTCATTGGTTTTACCAACAGCTGGCCTGGGCCCAGTGAAACACAACTTAGGTACTTAGGGGAAGAGATCATAACAAGAGATAATCAAAGAGGAACGGAGGAGCAAATCCCATCAAACGGGATCAATCCAGCTGGAGACCGCGGCGAGGGGGAAACCAGGGGATTAGTGAGGAAAAGTAAAGCGCTGATTCTTCACTTCACAGCTTCTGTTCCAGGCTGTTCCTCTCTTCTTCTGTGCATATGTACACACACACACACACACACACACACTGAGCTGAGATGAGCAGAAATGTGTCTATAAACAGGTGCCGGATATTCAGGGGTAAAGGGCAGCAGGTGAGTTACACATTCATATCCCTCTATCTATCCATACAACCCACCCTGTTCCCTCTCTTCTCATCATCACGTACATTATGTATACACTACCTACACTCCCTTAGGACTTTATTATTATTTATTTATTTTTATTATTATTATTATGCATTATTATTATTATTATTATTATTATTATTATTATTATTATTTGTGTAAAAAGAGGTCATATCCTACCCTGAGGCTGTTCAATTCAACATACAGTCAAAACATCACCTTAAACTTCAGCAGGAGTGAGGAGTCACACTTCTCATTGTGAAGAAACATACTGTAACTCCAGGACATCTCACCTGAGATCTGAGCTAAAGCAAAAACATGAGCATGAGACTTAAATAACAGAAACACGACATGCAATAGAACAACGACCTGAGCAGAACGCAAAACAGGAAATGACTACAAACTAAGAGCAAGGAATTCTGGGAACTGAAGTCCAACAAACACAGCTTACTGCATGGCACGCAGGAGCAAATGCAAACCTCGGTCCTGTCCTGAAGATGTCAGAAAACTTAAAGGTACCCCTTATCTCTGGACAAAGCACTGACACTGGAGACTCCTTCCACACGTTTACATAAATATTCTGTAATGACATTAATTAACAATCATTGATAACGGGGAAGTTTATTCTAACAAGAATGAACACATTTTGATCACAATATTTTAGAGCGAATGCGTTAATATTAAGCTGCACTACTGTCAGAGCTGCTGTTATAGAGAATTAATCAACACCTTCTGACCAATCAGAGTCCACAGATTTGCTGTCTAAAAGTAAACATGATATTCTAGATAGTTAGGTGTTATTTAACAAAGCAGCCTAATTAGAGTTTTGTAGTATTGTGACTACAGTGAAATGCTTAAAGAAATCATTTCACATAGTTCAAAAAAAGAATTGTTGTTAAATAATCAAACTAATTGGTTCATAAAATATTCGTAATTATTTCTCGCTGTCTTCGATGCTGAAAAAACTGTTTTAAGGTCACAGGATGAAGTTTTAGCATTATCTGAAATACGTGTGTGATAACTGTGTGTGTGTGTGTGTGTGTGTGTGTGTGTGAGAGAGATATTTTAGATAGTTTGGAGTATAAAAGGTGTTCACTGTAAACAAAAATAAAACTTAGCCCTCAAAAGGGAAATGAGCGAGGAGGTTATCAGGGCGTTTTAAATCCCCCACATGAGGCCTTCCCCGTGGCGTTCGTCTCCACAGGCTGATGATCTCGCGACCCTGCAATGATTCTCTGTACGATGTTGCTCAGTAAAAGTGCTTCTCTTCAGCTCCCTTTTTTTAGTTTTAGTTTTACGCTTTTATAACCTCACCAAAGACTTCGATCCTGTCTCTGGCGTCTCCACTAAAATACACTTCGGTATATTCAAAACCCAACACTTTCCACGTTATCGCCTCTCTCGCGCTCGTCTTTTTTGCTGCGCGGTGTGAGAGGATGCGGATCCAGAGGGCCGACCCTGCTCGCCTCCTCGCCTCCATTCAGATCTTCAACTTTATAGAAGAGTTCGCATGAAAAGCGCACTGACGAGGAGGACGCTTCCTGTCGTGCCTTGCCAGGGGCAGAATGCTGTGGATCTCCTGGCAGCCACACAGCATGCTAAACTCTGCACTGGTGAAAGAAAAGGGCTGCGGGCCAGAGCAGGAAAAGAGGAGTGAAGGGGATGGGGTGAAGGAGGAGGAGGAGGAGCTGTGTGGCTCCTTTGGGGACGCTGTGGCCCTGAATGCTGGAGGCTCTTTTCTTCCATCATCTTCATATTTCATAAATGAGTGTACATGCAGCTGAACATGAATATATTATTCCGAATGAGCAGAACAATTATGTGTTTGAAACAGACGCAAATACAGACATGAACAGCATCTGTGTTGTTGTTTTGTTGTTGATCTTGTTGTTTTGCCTTTTTTTTTCTAGAAAGCTGAGGGACGTGCAGCAGGATCTTGTGACAATAAATGGCAGAAGGTTTTATAATAATAATAATATTAATAATAATATATGCTTACATTAGGGGTCGCCACAGCAGATCATCCAAATATATATACTGTATAATATTTTTAACCCTTTCATTTTTACCCAGGTATTTGCAGTGTAAGTGTATTTTTATCCAACTCTGGTCTTATGTAATAAATACAGTGGAACCTCGGATTGTGAGTAACGCGGTTTGCGAGTGTTTCCGCAAGACGAGCAAAGATTTATAATAAATGTTGACTTGAAAAACGAGCAAGTCTTGGTTTACGAGTATTATGTATCACGCATGCGCTTCTTGTTTTGACGCCGAGCGTCACATGATCACAACTGAGCCAACGGTTTTTCTCTCTCTTGCGCTGCAGAATTGTGGGTAATCGTCTCGCCTATATGTTACTATAACACTGTGACCCTGTGTGTGTGCGTAAAACATATTTTATTTTGTGTTTGTATGTGTGTGTGTACAGCGTGCGTGTACTGTTTATTATAACACACGTGTGTGCGCGTGTAAAGCAAAAGCAAGTCTCATTAGAGAGGTTAAAGATCCATTTTTTCTCTCTGTGTGTGTGTCAGCATGATATTATGTGTGTGCGCGTGTGTCAGGACACCGTGCCCCTTCACACACACACCCCTTCTCCTCTCACCTTCACACACACACACAAACATACACACACACTAACAGAAACACTGCTCTGTTGCGATTCTTTTCAAAGATAAAGTGCAGGTTAATTTGTTTTATCTTTACTTTACAGCAGTGATTCTGTTAGTGTGCGCTCACTCGAAAGTTATTAGCGATGTTCCTTGTTAATTTTCCCCAAAAAACTGTCTTTCCTTTAATGTGTGCGTGCATAAACAGAAACAGTTATCTGTCGGGATTTATTTTTAACTTTTTTTTTAAAGGTAAAGTGCAGGTAAATTAGTTTTATTTTTCTTGATATTTTATATAAATTATTTTTATGTATTTATGTTTTTGGGCTGTGGAACGAATAATTTGAGCTTCCATTATTTCTTAAGGAAAAACTTTCTTTGATTTACGAGTGTTTAAAAATACGAGCCCGCTTCCGGAACGAAATATGTTCGTAATCCAAGGTTTCACTGCAACAGTAACACATGCAAAAAAATGTAAAAAACACACCAAATAAACAAATAAGGTTTGCTGCCTTTAATTTTACTGCTCCATGAAGCAAGCTCAGAAGCTTAACCATAGCAATGTAAGTGCATTTTCTTCTTCTTTGTGTTCAGCACTTTCCCCAGGGTGGTGAAGGGGGGCGCTGTTCTGGCTCTCTGTCGCCACTTGACGTGGTTGTGGGTGTGGTCAGGGTGGAAGATCTTTCATTTAAGTGCCTGATCTCCTTGTCACCGCTGATGCCCACTGTTGTGCACCTGTTGATGTCGTGCATCAGTTGTGATCGTAGATCGGAGGTGTTTGAGTTCTTGACAGATCAGTTTAGTCGATCGCTCAAGTCGGCTATCTAGTATTCCGATGAGCTCTTCAGGGACTTCAAGAGATCACATCGCACAGGACCTGTTTGAACACCTTCTTAAGGTCAAGGTCAAAGTGCTTCTCAAGCAGAAGAAGCATTGTAACTGTATATAAGACTGGGCAGATACTGAACAGTACGTCCCCTATTCAGACAGAATTAAGGAGGTGACCCTGGAGTTTTTTAGCTGTCAGATCACGGAACATCAAGACTAGGACAAAGACAAAATGCTGTGTGAGGTTTTTACTTTAAGGAGAGCTTGACATGCTTGACGTACTTCACTGCGATGCTTAAGAGCAGGAAAATTAACATCCCAGTGGGAAAAGGGTTTCAGTCACATAGTGGTAGTGTGTTCAATAAAAAAAAATGAAAGAAGGAAACCTAAAAATAAACCTGAATACGCATAAACCAGTCTGGAGCACTAAACAGATCCAGATAGTGGCACCATGTTTGCAGTGTATAAATGAATCTGTTTAGAGACGGGCGAGGACAGACGACGGAGCGGTGCTCGATGACAGCCTGAGTGGAGCCGGGTGAGTTTTTATTCAGTAGTAGCGTGAAGGGCAAAAAATAAATGGAAAAGTACAAGACATTAAAAGCAACCTGAGATCTGACAGCTTTACTGCAGCGGCACATTGAGAATTCCACACACAGCAAATGTCTCTCTGACAGCTAATTCCATCGCTCCTCTGACAAAAGATGGCATTTTAATTATAATTGCGAGAATTCTGTGCGAGTGCCTCGTGTGTATCGATATGTGTTGTGAGAGATATTTATTGGACGGAGCAAGAGAGCGCAGAATGATTATTCTCTTCATGAGCTGTCAGACTGGTGTGTGTTATAATCAAACATATGGTTTTAAATAAAATATGTCTATCGAGCTCGTAGCAGATAAACACCGCAGTGTGGACAAAAACTTCTTCTTCAGCTGTCAAACCACAGTGTTTCTGAAGCTCCACGAGGTGAACGTTTCATCAGAACGTTGCAGTTGGCGCCCCCCCGTCGCGTGAAATCGCCGTCCATCGAATGAACGTGTCACGCCGTACGTCCCGTGTCTGCTGACTTCAACTCATCAGAGATCGAACCTAAAGCATACCTCCAGTATTCAGAACAAACACCCAGCTCATCCCAGAACCCCTTTATTCACACAGATGACATCACAGCGCGAGTACACGAGTGCCTCGGGGCTCACGCTCGTCCTTCCTCGGGGCAGATGGTCCTGACAGATTGTCCATCGCAGGACTGTGTGTTTCCATTTCATGACAGGATCAAGAGCGTTAAATTCATTTACTGTGTTTTTGTACTGATTCTTAGAAATTTATGGACATTTGGAAAATCATGAAGCGCCACAGAGTACCTTTGACCCTGAAAGTTTAAAAAAAATTGACAAAAGTAAGAACACAGTTTCACATCAACATTCAGATTTCAGCACAAGACGGCTGAGCAGCAAGACACGGACAGAGTGTTCTCTTTCTGTGTGTGTGAGTGTGTGTGTGTGTGTGTGATGAAACACGAGTGAGTTACTGCTAGCATCTGAAGCTGATTAATTCTGCAAACATACCAACAGACATAAACCATACAGTAGATTATACTTTTTCACCTATTAAAGAATGACACTTGATAGTTAGTATTCATTATGGTTTTTTTTTCAAGTCCAAAAAGTGGAGTTCTCACAGCACTACTGTCTGAGATGCTGTTGTAGAGAATTAATCAACACTGTGCAACCAATCAGAAGTCAGAATACGACAATTAACCACGGGAAAGTCTTCTCTTGTCACCGTAGCCTTTACCTGCTTCCAAAAATCAAACATCTGCCTCATCTCACCGGATCCTGTACCTGCAGCGCGGTGAGCTTTACGTTTCAGTAAGAAAGTGGAGGAGAAGTCATGGTGTAAGCTCGGGCACATGAAGGGGGGCAGATGTAATCGCAGAGCGAATTTGTTTAGGCTGTTTAAATAGCCGTGTTCAGACACCGTAAACAGAGAGATTTCCATCCATGCAGTACACAAACACACACAGACAATGTCAAGACCAGAAAACATAACGCAAGGCGTGAGACTACAAGCACAGGGGACAGAGGAGATGGAGGTGGGGGAGGGGACAAAAACTCATACATGTCAGAGCGTGAGATTGGAATGGAAACATTTACACCGTGAGTAAGAATTAAACCCACAAACTGCACGCAGGTATATGTTCAGTAATCAGAAGGTGCACTGAGGCATCACGGCCCAGCGCGGAGTCTGTACAGCGTCAAGATCATTCTCAACTTTAACTTGTTGATGCAGGAGCCAGTATAAAGTCGCTGCTGAAATTCGAGAGCGTGTCTTTCTGCTGAAATGTGACCGAGTCCCTGGGGAACGCCCGTGACCTTCTGGAAGTAATTCAGGACCGGCGGGACGCAGACGTCACGGCAGCCATGTTGTACCGAACGTGTCAGTGGTACGTGTCTGAACCCGAGACATCCACAAGCACTCAGACTGTAAAAAGCTCGACTTTATTTCTCTGCTCTGCTGGATTACACCGAGCTGCGTGAAGTCATGGCGTCTCTGCTGTGTGTCCTGAACTGTGTGTGTGCTGAACTGTCATACTGCTGAGCTAACCTGCGCACACACACACACACACACACACACACGGAGTCACATCGAGACACACGACGTGCTGCGATGACACGACAGCGCTCTGGAGTTCAGACTGAAAATTGCTGGAGTTTTGGATTTAACGTTCCAAACTCGTGCTAATCTATAAACATTCTCCTAATAACATTCATGAGAAAAAATTATAAGTAAGGGAAGCTGTGACGTTTTGCCTTCTTCACACACACCACAAAAGGCCTATGGACTTATTATAATATATTAAATTATGAAATATTATAATATTATAATACTTTCATAATTAAGAGCTTGTTAACAGATTAATTTCTGTTAGTGCTATTATTGAGAAATTCATATAAATTTTCATCTTAATTATTATTTTTTATTCTTCTTGTTATTATTATTATTATTATTAATAATAATAATATCCATCCTGTGGTGTGTATGCTGTGTAGTGTTGCGGGCGGCCTGGAGCTAAACACTAGATTGGGTGCCAACTCATCACAGGGCACAAGCTCACACAGACAAACACACACTCACACTCCCATTCGTACACTACAGGCGATTTGGAAACACCGACCAGCCAGTGTGTGTGTGTTTGGACAGTAGGAGGAAACTGGAGAATCTGGAGGAGACCCACCATGCACAGGGAGAACGTCCAAACTCCACACACATAGAGCGGGGTCGAGAGTCCAACCCACAGCCCTGGAGGAGCGAGGTCACAGTCCTCACCACCACGCCACTGTGCCACCGGGTACCGTCACCTCATTCTATCACTCGCGTTGTGCAGCTACACAGGCCGATATGTTTATGTTCTTTCTAACTCTGTATTTTTCAGTTAATTCATCTCAGGCAGACAGACAGAGATACAGATACTGTTGTTTATATAATGCTTCTACTCTGTACCTTCACTCGTCCTCTAGAACTTCAGCAAAATCAGCAAGAAAAAGCTAAAGAAGAAAAAACGGGACATGAGCTCTGCGTTCATCTCTTTTTGTGCTCGGCGTGTTCTCGCTCTTTCAGCCCGTGACAATGGGCTCGAACCGAGAACAATCACACGCTGTGGCAGCACATTTACACACACACACACACACACACACACACACACACACTAACTGCCTGTTCAGATGTGTTACTTTGTGGCAGTGCACTGAAAAAATATACACTATACACATATAAATATATAAAATACTGTATATAACCTCCCTTCAACTTACAGTAAAATACCTAAAGGTAATGATTTACACTTAATATGGTCAGTCTGAACCTTTTAATCTATCAGGAGATATTTATAGAGCGTGTGTGGTTAATTATTATATCTAGGTGTGTTTTTTTTAACCCACAGTGGTGGATAATACTTACACTTAATTTAATGTTGATCAAATATTCATATTATATTAAATGTTAACAGCCGACAGTTTAAATACAGCTTTACTTTGAAGAAATTCTCAGTTAAATCAAACACAAACATCCTCTGGCTCCACCCACATCCTCAAGGAAAATTTATCTTTTTAATATATTTTTATCTTCACCACTAAATTAGTTTGTTTAATTTCTTACAAGGGTGGGCCATACATGTCCATAGATTTTTATAAAAAACTATTTATTTATTTATATAATCTGCTCTACACCATTTACTTTCTGCAAAACACATTGCAATATGTTTCACCCACTGCTGATGAACAAGCATTAACACAGCTGGACTGATGTGTGCAGTGGCGCTGGTGATGCCGTCCAAAATGATTTATGGCTCTTATCTTTTTCTACGCCATGGCCTTCAAGTGCCCCCAAATATATATATATATATATATATATATATATATATATATATATATGTAAATCACTTAATAATAATAATAATAATAGTAATAATAATAATAATAATAAATAATACATTTGTTTTTCCTATGTATGGAACATTATGGCCCACCCTGTGTGTATATACTGTGTACATTTGCTGTAACAATAAATGAGTACACTCCATGATCTGCTACATTGCTTTAAATTAATTAATCAATTAGCTAAGGTCACTGCAGCAGTTAACGTTAATAGCATATTAATTTAGCATTAATAACTTAACATGTGCATCAACTGTTATTTATTTAAAGATTACTAAAATACAGCTGCATTAAGATGTTTATTCCATTCATGGCTAAGTGCAGATAAATTACAGCACTTTCTTAAACTTGGAAATTCACAGGTGTTTACATTCAACTATACAGTGGAACCTCGGATTGCGAGTAACGCGGTTTGCGAGTGTTCCACAAGACGAGCAAAGACTTTTAATAAATTTTGACTTGGAAAACGAGCAAGTCTTGGTTTACGAGTACCGAGTATCATGTATCACGCATGCGCTT
>JAOVVA010000054.1:259106-269687 GCA_028565275.1 Leiocassis micropogon | reverse complement strand
ATGAGGAGGATGCTGATGAAGAAGTCAAAGAAGATAATGATGATGAGGATGATGATGATTATTATTATAATGATAATAACATTGACGATGATGTTAATGATGATGACGATGATGACTTTGTTAATGATGATGATGGCAATGATGATGATGGTGATAGTGATGATGATGATGACTTTGTTAATGATGATGATGGTGATAGTGATGATGATGATGACTTTGTTAATGATGATGATGGTGATAGTGAATATGATGGTGATGACACTGATGACGTTGATGATGATAATGATGGTGACAATAATGATGATGTGATGATGATGATTGCGATGCTGATGATGACTATGGCGATGATGATGTTAATGATGACATTGATGACGACGATGATGACGTTAATGATGATGGCGGCGACAACATTGATGATGATGTTGATGACAATGACGACGATGACTGACTATGATGATGATGACAATGTCATTGATGAAGCTGATGACGGTGACGTTGATGAAGATGATGACGATGATGCTGACATTGATGATAATAACGACTGATCATGACGATGAAGTTGATGAAGACAATGAAGATGCTGACAATGACGATGATGTTGTTGATTACATTGACGAAGATGATGATGATGATGATGATGATTATTATTGTTATTATTGTTATTATAGCTGCGTTACAGAGGTTTTTGGCAGACTTGCTGTGTCTGTAATTCCAGCAGGAAGTCAGACGTCTCCACAGAAGACTGAAAAAGCTTTTAAAGCCTTTTTTTCCCTTCCTGCCGCGTGGCTGTGAGATGAAATCAGTCATTCTGCTGCCTGATAACGAGAGCAGAGGATTTGGGAGGGTTTTATTGCAGTCAGGAAGGCGGCCTATTAAAGTGGCACTAAAGTATCTTGCCTTTCTTTTCTCTCATTTCTTTCCTCATGCCTGTCAGGATGTTTTTTATTTTAACAATCGGGAAGGACGCCGCAGTAACAGGAACCTCAAATCGCTGACCACCGTCACATAAAGAGGCTCAGGAAATGATTAACTGTCCACATCACACTCTCTCCTCACGATCACGGCCTCGTGCGGACGACTGGAGCACCGTCCACTGGTCTGATCTGCAGCGACTCAACACTGACTCTCTCCTGACCGCCTCAGTCTTACTGCCAAGTGTGTGTGTGCTTCAGTATAAAAGTGAGCACTGCAGTCAGGAAACACACACACGCGGATCTCTAACACATTAAAGCGGGATTAACAGATTAGTAATGGATTCCTTTCATTAAATCAGATTGGGATTAAAGTGTGTAATAGACTTATTCAGGATAATCAGACAGTGTATGAAAACACAGCTGCGAGGTTCGAGGGGAAACGACAAAAACACCACGGAATACTGACAGCTGTTTAATAATTTAAACTCATCAATCATTTACTTGTTTTCCTTCAAAACCCAGGAAGTATTTTCTGAAGGTATGTTTCCACATGTGTTGAGAAATATAAACCCGTCTTCCTGTAAACCTTCCAGCCCCTCACACTGGAGACTCCTTCCGTAAACCTTAGATCAGATCTCCTTACGACATGCCCCTTCCATTTGGAGCATCTGTGGTGCAAATCGCTGTTTGACTTTACCTGCTACAGATGTTTATGTAAGATGTGTGGGAGGAGTCTCCAGTTTAGGGGTTCACGCTGCTTTGAAGTTCCTCAGGATAAAAAAAAAAAAAAACAGAGGGAACATCAGGTGTCACACTAACCGGATAAAAAGGCTGACGTGTCGCTCTTTAATTATCAAAGCAGTGAAATGATTGTGAAACTGCTGTAGTGCGAGAGGAATAAAACACCCCAGGGTGTGCTGTTAGAGGAAAATAATCAACATTTACTTTTATATCAACTGCACATGTGTAAAGGGTGTCAGCGCATTTCACATTAGAGAGACTAATGAACACTGACTGACCAATCAGAGTCCAGACGTCATCAGCGCTGTGGTGTGAAGTGCGTTAAAACCCAAACGGTTTGCATTTTTTTATTTCATGTTTAATGACAGTCATGGAGCTGATGGAGTTCCTGAGAACGGAATGTTTCCATCCTGAGAGACAAATCCGAAAACAAAGTCTCTACACCCGTAAAGCATCACCATAAGTCTGAGCGCTCGAGCCGACTGAGTTTACAAACCCATAAGAAGACCATAAAGTCTGTAATTTTGAAAGCATTAAGTATTAAAACATGGCCACGGGTTTAGAAAAAAAATGAAGGTTTGAGGTTTGAGCTTCTCCGCGTCCTGTTGTGGCAATAATGCCGTTTTATTTACGATCATAAAGACGCCAGGTCCGGCTCGGGACGAGTCCTGAAAGCATGAGGGTGTGAAAAGTGCGCGGTGTCGCTAATAAACACGGCTGTTTGAGCCCCGAACAAAAATAAAAAGCTTTCAGAGGTTTGATTTGTCTCAGAGTTACAGCCGAGCCCACGGCCTCAGGAGAAGCCATTAGCACGAGGCCCGCCATACACACACTCATACACACACTCATACACACACACTAACACACACTCAGCCTTTGGTTTCGTAAATAAAGTCTTCAGAGGCCGTGTCCATCCCAACCGCAGCACTCATCCAATCACACTCTCACGAGCGGCCCTGCGAGGCTCTAACGACTGCACACACACACACACACACACACACACACACACACACACACACAGAGCTCTCACTGTGTGCACACCTTTCAGAAAATTCTCAACACTTCACTATATTTTTAACTTGTTGAACAAAACACACTGCTGTTTTTTCACATCCAATCATCAGCCTGAGTTTTCTTACACAGAGACGCATCACTGCGGTCGGATGTCGCGCTCTCCCGTCAGAGCCAGCGCTTCCAGAGAGGGAAAGATTTACACCTTCAGTCTTCTTCCTCAGACCTCATGTTACATCTGCGCATGTTCCTCATAAAATATCAAAAGAAAGTTGCTTTTGTTTTTACTTTTTAAATATCTCATGACGTTACATTTGGCATACATGTGACAGCAGTGACGATGCTTCCTACAATGTAAACGATCCGTAGGATAATATACACTATTTACTGTGTGATTTAAATATACAGTATATATACAGCACAACCTTTATCACAAAAAAACTGGATTTATACTTTCCAAAATATGAAAAGAAATCCTATACTACCTATTTCTTTTTTTTCTTTTTTTTAACAGCATAATACATAACATTTTACTGAATTAGATGTATCACATTTGTAAACAATATTGTAATTAAAGTGTAATGTATATTTGATGATTAATAAAATAAAGCTGAATGTATACCCAAAAGAATATGTTAAAATATTTTATAAATGTAATATCAAATCAGTGAGTTCCAATAAGTTGAATACAAAGTATACACAGTGTTTAAGTGCATCTCAATAAAATTGAATTAAAAAAGAAAAATTAAGGTTCTTTTGTTCTAAGTTGATTTAACAAGCAAAACTTTAATGAACTAAATTTATTACTTGTAAAGAGAAACATGTCAAGCCTTGTTTGTTTTGAAAAAGAAAAATGAACAATCTGTATTAATTTAATTACTGCATCAGTGTGTCATGGTGTGAAGGTGATCAGTGTGTGGCGCTGCTGAGGCATTACTGAAGACCTGTGTTGTTGGGTCGGTGTTTCTCATCGTCCACTGTGTTTTATCAAGTCCAAAGTCAACACAGCGTCTACCGGGAGGTTTTAGAGAACTTCATGATTCAAGAGAAAGATGAGAAACACCTGAGCTCTCCAAATCATCACAGACTGTGGAAACTTCACACTGGATTTCCAGTCCAGTTCTTTTTGTCCTTAGACCAGGTAAGACTTCCTTGTTACTAGGAATGTAACAGTTGTAGCCCATTTCCTAAAGTTTTTTGTGTGTGGTGGCTCTTGATGCACTGACTCCAGCATCACTCCATTCCTTGTGAAGCTCTCCCAAGTTCTTGAATCAGCTTTGCTCGACAAACTTTTTAAGGCTGCTCTCATCCCTGCTACTTGTGCACCTTTCCCCTTAACACGTCTCTCTTCCAGTCAACTTTCCATGAATATTCTTCCATACAGCACCTTCTGTGGCTTAGCCTCCTTGTGTAGGGAGTTGATGATCATCTTCTGGACAACTGTCAAGTCAGCAGTCTTCCGCAAGTGTGTACTGAACCAGACAGACAGATACACAGTGTTTATACTGTACGAATAATAATTTACTGAAACTCAAAATGGTGTATTCTATTTTGAGATACTGGATTAAAATTAAAACAAAAAGTGCTTGAAATATTTCACTTTGCTCATAATTTCAGTATTATAGTCTAATTGCTCAGCTCTACTATAAACAAAACTTGAATTTGATATTTGTGCCTCCTCCTGTTATTCTGAATTGAAAATCAATAAATAAAATACATTTAGCTATATCTTTTTTTTTTTAATGGCCTTGGAAATAAGCAGCCGATCAGAATGAGGCTTTTCTTCCTTATGAGTGTGCTTCAGGAAAACATTCTCTAAATACGTCCACACTGGCACACATTCAGAAGCAGGTTTTTGTTGTATGTTCTTAACATTTGCAGATTAAATAACAGAGTATCTGACTAGTCCTGGTGGAAGAACATAACATATGGCATGGATGACTGCCTCCTGTAAGTGCATGTTAGGATCCTGGAAGTGCAGAATATGGAGAAAAAATGGTTCTCGGGGTTAGGAACCATCTGCACACGATCTGCTGAGCTCCAGTAAGCTGGCAGATATTTGCTTTAGCAGATGTGATTAAGCGAGCAGGCCGTAGTGGATTCAGGGACGAGTGCCATGCTTGAGGGGAGATGTTATCAGCTGGGATCAAACCTATGGCTTCTTGGTATGTAGCCAGTTTCCTCTAACTGCTGGACCTGCACCAAAACCTACCGCAGCCAATAATGGCATGCAAAGAAACTGATGAAGATTTATGTACTGGAAGCTCGTGAACCTGTGAGAGCTTCCTCTTGAGCTACCGTGGATCAACAGGCCAGCAGTTAGCTGCGACGCAATTGCGCGGGTCTCGTCATTTAAAAGCACATGTTTGGTGTGAAAACCAAAGCAAGATAAAAGCACAGAAGAACTGCACCTGTAGTTGTGGATGTTTGTGATGAGGCATCTCATCAATACGACTCTTCCCCAAGAGGAACGCTGTCCCTCCATCTGTTTATGTCTTATTTATGTGAAAAATAAGTGACAGCTCGAACACTGAAACACTGTGTATGTGTGTGTGTGTGTGTGTGTGTGTGTGTGCTCGGCTTTCTATCTTCACTTCTTCTGTTTTCTTTTCATTTCAGTTGCGCTGCAAACCTCACACCGAGCACGAATGTAATCTTAGGACCTTGTGAACGCTGTAACTTACCCATGATCCTCTGGGAACATCATACAGAAAATAGGTTCAGCATAAGCCTTAGGATTACATGTTTGGTCGTTTCCAGACATACTGATGTATGAGGTACGCCCAGATGTTTTTTAACATAAAAGTTTTATTTATTTCATTTCTTTCTTCATTTATTTGCTTTGCTATACACCATGCTAACACTAAAAGACTCTAACAGAATTTATCCACAGCCAATGTCCGGACAAAAAAGACATTTCATCACAAGTAAGTAAGACAATCACAAGTAAGACACATGGTGTGACATGGAGCTCACTAGCTCATGTTTTATGTCTTTCCTTTAGCATCTGTATGCTCATTTCATGCGCCATCTTTATACACACTGTGAAAGCTTTAGTTCATGAATAAAGGTGATGGATACGACACCGTGTCGTGTTTGAGTTTAATCCCACTATTTTTTTTCACATTTTGTACACAGTTGAATTAGTTTGATGTTAATGACGCATCATGAATCTACAACCACGACATGAACGCTAGATCTCCTGCTAAATGCCACCGCCACCATGCTGACTCTTCTCCCTCACTGGGCTTAATGAAGCCATGTGCTGTAAACTGTTGGTTTTATTTGTACTTCTGATTGTTCTTTAACAATGCTAACGCTAATGCTCATGATAATGTAACACACTCTCCTACAGAAAACATCCTCGTAGTTTAAAGGATGAACTGACCGAATGTGGATTGGGAACGCACGACGCTGGGGCGTGTTCTAGCCGCCCATGTACCAGCTCCAGATTAAGCTCAGAATTGTTTCTATAATTACAATCCCCTTGAGTGACACACCAGCAGGAGCAGTGTCTGCCATCAGCTGAGAGTAGAAAGCTAAAATTGAAAGTTTTCTTTCACTGCCGCTCCTCACTCAGACTCTCAGGTGTCTTTAAGGTGAGCTCTGTTCTTCCAGCTCGGCTGTGGACTGGAGCTTACAGTCCTGTGGGATCGGTTGTAAAGAATTCGTGTCTGAATCTCAGCGTCTGGTGGATTTTGGAAAAAAAAGAGTACTGTGTGAACGAAAGAGAGAGAGAGAGAGAGAGAGAGAGAGACAGCGTAATACCAGTAAAGATCTGCAGCACTAGCTCTACATTTTCTATTATATATGACCTGGGTCACTGGGACATCATGCTCAAGCAGAACACAATGCAAGCTTTAAAGTTTAACTCTGAGAAGCAAAAATCAATTCTACTGTACGTATAACGACATAAAATAATTTTGAAAAATAATAAAAAACACTACCACGAGACATTTTGTGTAAAACATTGAAGTCATGCTATAAACCTGGAGCTTTCTGATTCTAGTCAGTTAAATTGAAGATTGCACCGAAATCCAAATAAACCTTTTTTATTCCATTTTAGGTTTCAGCTGTTTAAGCCCTACACTGAGAAATGTCACATTTTGTACTTAATGTTTGATGAGCTAGATGTGAATTTATTCAGTCTTTGATTATTCAGGCTTTGAATGATGTTCAAAGAATCACCTTTGTACTTCGAGGAAGAGACGAGGCGCATGTCTAAGAATATTTTCAGATTTTTCTGTCTCTTTAGAGACTAGGAGTGCGGGAAATTGGATTGTTAGACACAGCTCAATTCATTATTTAAACAAGCTGCAAATCCCAATAATCGGATCCTTTTTCTTTTTAGACCAGATGGGAGATGAGGTGTAAAGGCGTGGGCTAACAACTGTGCTAACGAACATAGGAATAAAACAGCTAGCAGATTTAAAAGGGACAAATGCAATTTTTTCCCTACTTTTTAATGCTGTGCACAAGCGCCATCTCACCAAGATGTCCTAATCCTCCTGGACCTCTCAGCTGCATTTAACATGATAAACCCCAAGATTCTCTTGTCTATTCTTGTGGTTCCTTGGAATCTGTGGCACGGCATGGCAATAGTTTGCCTACGACCTAGAAGATCAGTTGTATGCGATGACATGGAGGGAATTCACATCTTCCCCATGCAGACTCTCCACTGGTGTCCCACAGGGCTTGGTACTTGGTCCTCTTCTGTTCTCCCTCTACAGTATAACTGATCTCTCTGTGAGGTCATATCCTCGCACGGCATTTCATACCATCGTTATGCAAATTACACTCAACTCATTCCCTCCTCTCATCCCTTAGACACACGTTTCAAGGCTAGACTACTACAACTCACTCCTGGCAGCTCTGCCTCTGTGCACCATGCATTCTCTGCAGCTGATCCAGATGACTTGATTTCAACCTTCCTAAGTTATACCACACCACCCCAATTCTCCACTCCCTCCACTAGCTTTTTGCAGCTGCCTTCCTACAAAGCTAGCTCTCAGCTCTACAATTACATTTCAGCATTTGGGAAACGGCCTTCAACAGAGCGACTTACATTTTGATCTCATTATACATCTGAGCTGTTGAGGGTTAAGGGCCCTGCTCAAGGACCCAACAGGGACAACTTGGTGCTGGAGTTTGACCTTCTAGACCAGAGTCTTAGCCCTAATCACTGAGCCATGCCTGCCAACAGCTCGAACGTCCCTGCACCACGTTCCCTCTGATCCAATTCAGCATTGCTCGGCTACTCCCACCATCTCTCAGGGATCGAGGAAGACGTCCATCTAGACTATTCTCTGTTCTGACACCTAGGTGGTGGAATAAACTTCCTCTAGATGTCTGTGCAGTCTGAGTCGCTGTCAATCTTTAGGCAACAACTAAAGACCTATCTGTCTCTAAGATATTTTGGTTCACCCCCCTCCCCCTACCCACCCACCCATTCCAAAAAAAAACTTCCCCACAGTGTGTGACTGATGGGAATTCTAGTTTGTAACCTACCAACCAGTGTATGTTTCATTGTAAGTTAAATGATTTAAACTTAATCATTTTTGTTAGTCACTCTGGATCAAAGCATCTGCCAAAATGCCTAAATGTAAATGTAATGATTTAGTAAAGATAATGCTAATGTTGTGCTTTAGGAGACTTCATGAGAAAAATCTCCCAGGTGTTAGCATGCACGCTGCAAAAAAACATCTCATCACCAGTGACGATGCTGTAAATATGGACAAATGCAGGGCCGACCCAAGCAACATAGGGCACCACATGCTGGGGTGTGGTATATAGGTTCTGGTGTGGTCTTTACATTCAAAACACTTTATTTCTGTTACTCGTTAACGTTTACATCCTGAGAAATCAAACTTATTTCCTCAGCTTTTATGAGCCCTGTTTAACTATAGTGTTTTGTGTTTAAATTAATCTAAATTAAACAAATTGTCTAAGATTCATCCCAACCCTTTTAGTCACTTATAGTCTTTTTTTGCTGATTGTGCACCAGCTTCTTACTGACTTTGTTGATCTGCACATCAAAAAATTAGCTCAGCACCAGGCGCTTAGACATAAACTAATCCTGCCGGTATGTCTCACATCCTGAACTACTCCTGGACTCAAATTACCTTTAACGTCAGTAGCATTTCGATTATCCACATAGGACATGCAGGATACTGTGCTTTGTAGCTATTTTATCTTTATTATCTTTTTTATCTTAATATAGCGCATTTATCTTTCTGTTTAAAGAAAAGAACGTGATGTACCTAAACTCAGAATGCACCACCAAGGCTGCTTATAAAGTCATCCTACATAGTTAAAAAAATTATCATAAAAAAAAAAAAAATGTTATATGAATATATACAGTAGTCTACACTAAAATCCAGTTCAGTTTAACTCCCCCTCACCCAGGCATTATTTTCCTCCTTTTCTTTTGATTTTTTTCATTTTTTTCCAACATCACCAGGGCCGGCTCTGGACAAATGTATTGTTTTATTATAAAGAGATAAATATACTGTAAGATTTATAGAATTCAGGGTTCTTTCAGAGACATTTACTCAGATATATTCTCAGATATTAACACTACTTTCTAGAAATAAAAAAGCTTTATAATTAACAAAATGATCCACCAGCAGAACGAGAGTACTTGAAGCTTGAATGAAAGAAACCAGTTGGTTAAATCTTATAGAAGGAGAAATGCTGGATAAGTGTGATGTGATACAGGTTATTGTCAGACGTTTTCTGCAGTGAAGCCAGATTCTACTCTTTCTCTGATATGAACACACACACACACACATTGACATAATGAGAGGAAACATCAAAAGAACACACAGTGGTACTAAATACGGAACAGATATCAGAGCTGCAGGTGTGCACACAATATCGCGCCCCGCCCTGACGGATACTGAATCACCTGCAACCAGCAGCAGGAGCAGCGACCCAGGAGCGCAGAACAGTCCGTGATTTATCTGCAGGATTCACCGAGTCCGACCTGACACATGACAAACCCCTGAGAGCGCCGCTCTTCTGTCTTTCAATGTGTACTACAACACGCTGCTGCTGCGGTCTGGGATCTGATCGGTCAACTTCCTCCGACAGCAGCGCAGATTCACATTAACACGTTATGGTTTCTACGGCTCGTTCACAGGGACACAGTGCTCCATGCGCACTCCAAAAAACAAGGATCGCGAGAAGATGATTATTTCTGTCATGTGTAAGGAAGGAGTCTCCAGTGTCAGAGGTAAAGCTGTACGCAGAAGTTTACGCAGGATGCAAGGTTTTTTTTTCTTTTTTTGTCTTATTAACTTTAAGAATGAAAAAAGAGAGAGGCTGGTGAAGTTTGGAAAAAGTCCTCGTAGCTGTGTTAATATAAAAGAGACATTCCATGATGTTAAATTTAATTATAAACAAATCAAAAGGATAATCTTCTTTAATTAGTAAAAAAATATCTGTTGGCAAATTGCTGAAAATTTGTGTAAATAAATAAATAAATGAATAAACATTAGTGATTTGCTCTCATAGGAAAATAATCAACATTGTGGCATAACATGATATTTCATGATATTCCATTGACCCAAACTTTACAGAAATTCACAGAAATGAGGATGAGGAGGATGCTGGGGTGCGCTGCAGTCCATGACTCCTTCACAGTGTGCACACGCGTCTTAGAGGTGGCATGAAGTCAAATTATACTATAAACATAAATAGAGGTGTAAAGGCTGTCGTTTAACATCGAGTGGAAGCGATGGGTTGGTTCCTCTTCCCAATTACATCCCAATTACTAAAGCTGCTCAAACTGCAAATTAGCGCCGCGCTCAGAGAACTGAGATTGGCCTTGAAACCCAGCGCGGATAAAAAACACAGAGAGAGAAAGAGAGAGATATTAAATCAGCGATGAATCCACATACACACACACACTCAC
>JAOVVA010000054.1:244237-256929 GCA_028565275.1 Leiocassis micropogon | reverse complement strand
TTATAACCGGTGGCGTGTAATTAAGTGTGTAGTAAGAATTTATTACTGAGCTGAAGCTTTATTTGGAAGGCAGACACACAAGGGGGCGGGGTTTGCCTGAAAGGAGGCGTGTCTCAGTAACGCTCGATTCTAGCCTTGAACTTTTTCGCCTCGAGTCTCGGGGCGTTTAAACCCGAGTGCACAAAAGCATCACAGCAGGTCATTTAAAAGTTATGTGAAAAGAAAAGTGTGTTTGTCTTTCACCAAATGGAGTTTACAGGATCATCACTTCATAAAGGCCCCTCACCCCGGGCAAAAACACTCCGCTCGTCCCCTTTCTCCAGCCGACAGAGAAGCAGATGAGCACATGGGACTGCAGCTCTTCTAAATAAAGTGTAATGATGAGTGTGTCTGCTGCAGGAGTGGACTTTTTCTAACAGTATAGAAAGTTTACACACCCCTTCTTAAATTATGGCTTTCTGTCATGAAATAAAATAAAAATAAATAAAATAACACAATTATTGCAGATTTTTTTTTCTTTGATTTGATTTAGCAGCCAACTATATTCAAATGGAAAAAAATTAAATAAAACATGCTAAAAAATGCAATAACTTGGATGCATAAGTCTACACACCCCTTATACTGTAACATTGTTAAAGCACTTCTGCTTGTGTTTTGGTATTAAGAGACTACTGACATCTTCATTTCAGCATCTTAATTCCACTGTTCCCTAAAAAGAAAAAAAGATGTTGGATCTCCTGTACACCACCCTCTTCATAGCATTCCACGGGTTTCTGACCGTTCCAAAATGTTCACCATCTTCTACGTTAGCTGACATGGATTTGTGCTTTGAGTTGTTTTTTTGTGTTAGAAGTTAAAAGTATTATTATTGTTATAGTCAACTGTATAACAAAGCGCTGCAGGTTTTGTTTTAAAATAAATCGTAATTTGGAGCTCGTAGTAATTCCCTCTATCTCAACTAGAGCCCAAGTCCCAGCAGAAGAGAATCAGAACCACAGCGTGATGCTCTCACCACCCTGCCTCACCGTGGGGACGGAGATCTGCGGGTGATTCGCTGTCTGTTTATGCACCAAACGTGTCTTTTCTACTTTGGTCTCATTAAACTGTAACACATTGACAAGACACGTGAAGAATATGAGAGATCTGTGTGACATGCAGAGCGTGAGGAGGATTCGCCAGATGTTCCTGCAGCTGCTTTAATGTTGCTGTAGGTATCTTTGCAGCTTCCCTGAGAAGTTTTCTCCTCATCATTTCATCAGATTTAGAGGGACAGCATGTTCTTTGTGACGTTACTGTGGTGCTCCATGATGGCCTATACAGGGTTCCATGGAACATCTAATGATTCAGTAATGCTTTTGTCCTGAGCGATTCCTCTCCACACTGAGATCCTGTACGTGCTTTTTAAGCTCTTTCAGGAACATGGCTTCAGCAGTCAGGTGAAACCAAACAGGTGTGACACCATAAGGGGAGACACTACAGATTTTTGGTGAATGGGTGGGGCTAACCCGCCATAAGGTAAGTGGGTGGGGCTAACTGCTGTAAGGTGGATGGGTGGGGCTACCCTGCCAGAATGTGAATGTTTGAGGCTAGCCTGATGTAAGGTGATTGGGTGGGGCTAACCTGCTGTAAGATGGAGGGATGGGGTTAAGCTTTTATAAAATGGATGGGTGGGGCTAATCTGCTGCAAGGTGAGTGGGCGGAGTTAACATGCTGTAATGAGAGTGGGTGGGGCTAACTTGCTGACAGGTTTTTGGGTGGGTAATTTGACATAAGATGAGTGGGTGGGGCTAACCTGCTGTAAGGAGAGTGGGTGGGGCTAACCTGCTATAAGGTGGATGGGTGGGGTTAACCTGCTGTAAGGATAGTGGGTGGGGCTAACCTGCTGTAAGATCAATACTTTAAAGGTGTTTAAATGTGTTTTATTTTTGTACCATCTAAAATCAAACTAACATCAAAAATAACCCCTTTTGTTGCTGGATAGTTTCCATAAATCAACCTTTTATGCATGTTTTCCTTTCTTGAGTGGTTGAGAATTTTTCTTCTCTTTGGATGATTTTTTTCACACAAAAAAATCCTTCAGTGCCTCTGAGTAGTAGAAGTGACACTAAAAAAATATCTGGCAATTTTACATAGCAGTGGGCTTAGGTCAGATCTGACTGCTATTGAAGTTTCCTTTCATTTTATTTTTTTACATTTAGAGGTGATGATGCATAAAACAGAAAAGAGCAGCTTTGTGTTTCAGCGAGCAGCCAGTGAATGCTGAGAGAGTTGACACTTTCTGCCCCATGGTGCTTTTGAGGCACAGCGAGATACTCCACACGGTCTATAGTGAAACCAATTTCTTTAAAAAAAATTTTTTTTTTAAAACTGAAAGTGAGGAAGAAAAAGTTTGATGGAAAATATGTAAAATGTATGTGGTGGAGAAAGTCATAGACTGTATACTTCTCAAAGGGAACGCAAGGAGACAGAGATAGAGCCAGGGAGAACAAAGGGAAAAATGGGAGAGGAGATGAAGGGTAGAGATGGGAAGCTGTGCAATAATCCAAGGTCTCTCCTTAATCATAATCACTCAGCTGTCAGACGGAGTGTGAGGCGAGGCCGTCTGCGGACGGGCAGACCCAGGTGCCATCTGCTCCCAATAAAAATCCTACAAAAGCCTTAATTTGAATAAATGTTCCCTTTGTCCTGTCCCCTGAACGTCCCTTTTATTACTGTCCTCAATAAAGTGCTTTCTGCTCACATGAAGAGAACAATCTGGAACTGACATTGAGAGCAAAAATTACAGCAAGAACGAGTCAAAAGTTCTGAGCTTCATGTGCATGGAAGGACATTTGTTCCATCTGATGTTCTAGGCCCAGATCTCCAATCGCAAACTCAGGACTAACGAAACCCAGTGCCTGAAAACATAACAAGGAGAACCACAATGCTTCTCTCCTCACCAAAAAAATCTTGTAACTTTATATAAAAAAAGCATTGACTCAGAACCAAAACTGTGCTTCAGGCTACACCAAGCAGAACCTAACGATTACAGAGCGTATCCTAGCCAGCCTGGTTAATAAGAGAAGCTGCCTGGGGAGAGACGCTCTTCTGATGTCATGTGGTTTTGGTTATCAGAGATTGGATTCGTTTTCCTGATGGCAGTTTTTGGAACAGATCATTAGCAGGGTGGGAGGTTTCACCCATGATCATTCCTGCTCAGCTCTTCGTGGTCTGGCAATGTCCAGTTCTTCATGTGATGACAGGGTGATGATGATTTCCTTAGCAGGCTTCTCACTGTGTTGTAGCTTCCTCTTTTCCCCCGGCGGAGGCAAATAGTGATGTCAGATGTGAGGACGTGTTTAATCATGGCAGTATTGAATTGCCTGGGGTAAATGGAACATTGTTAACTGCTGTAAGAAAACATCCTTTGCTGAGCATTCCGCTTCATGGTTGATGTATGCATCTCACATTTGAGATCCCATGTGATCATGGCTTGGAGAAAGTTAAACAAGGTGACAGTGCTAACTGATGAATTATTGAAAATGAGTAGGCCGGGGGATGCATTTCTTGAAGTCCATAAACCTTGAGCTCAGAGCTTTTAAGTTTTTGTGGTTTTAAAAGCTCTGAGCTCAAGTTTGTCTCCCTTTAACCCTTTTAAACACTATACAGTGAAACCTCGGATTATGAGTAACGCGGTTTGTAATAAAATTTGACTTGGAAAACAAACAAGTCTTGGTTTACGAGTGCCGAGTATCATGTATCACGTATGCGCTTCCTGTTTTGACGCCGAGCGTCACGTGATCACAACTGAGCCAATGGTTTTTCTCTCTCACGCGCTGCGGAATTGTGGGTAATTATCTCCCCTGCTGGGTCTTAGTGCCATCTCAGGGAGGTTTTCCCTCAGCCATGTCGCCCTTGGCTTGTTCATCAGGGACGAAATGATAGTTATAGTCTATACTTTTATAGTACTATAAAGAGTTCTATACTTTTTCCATTAAAGTTCCAATTTATTTTCATAAATTTTTGCTTCTGTAAAGCTGCTTTGTGACAACGAGTACTATTAAACGTGATATATAAATAACACTTCAGTGAATTTACTTGAAGTTAAGGGTCAGACTTCTTTACATTTAGAGTTCTTTATTGGCGTGTTATTCTCTGTGTTGCTGACTGGTGCGGGGGGGGGGAGGGGGGGGTGATGGGTATCGCGACTGGGAGAGAGGACCCGGGTAGGTGATAAATTAGGCAGCTGATGGGTGACTGATAGGTGGCTGTGATGGAGAGGGCGGATTGGTCTATCAAATCTGCAGTAGGAGTCATTTCACTGGGTTGGAAGATGGAGGTCAATACAAGGGGAGTCTTCTTTTTATAGTTTATTAGACTGAGTAATCAATTCTGCTTATCAGACTGCTGCTATAGCTTTCACGAACCTTCATGAATTTCTGCTTGTCTCTTTTTTTTGGTGCAGAGGTCCACATTTGTACCATGGTTTGTTATTGATGGTGTAGGTGATGGTTTAATGGTGATGCAGATTTCCTGATGGAAGCTAATGCAAGATGTGGTTCCATGTGGAGACTCACCCATATGCCCTCTCTGTGGCACTGATGCAATACTGATCCAGTAGTCCATGTCTATATGACTTCTGTGTCCTCAGTTCATATACAGCACGGTGGCAGGGTATGCGTTCTTCATGGGGCTATACGAGTGGGGTCAGGGGTGGTTAGTGGCTAAGGCATTGGAACACAGTTCAGAAGGTCCCAGTTTCAAACCTCACGGCCAGTTCATCCTGTTAGGCCCTTGAGCAAGGCCCTTAATCCTAAACTGCCCAGACGTATAATTTGATAAAAATCTAAGTTGCTCTGGATAACGACGTCTACCAAATGCGTATATGTAAATGTCCAACGGTGCTTCCTCTCCAACTGGCCCGGTCTGGGCGTGCTTTTTTTACTCTTTGCGACTGAGTCTGCTAATTATTGTGTCCAAGAATCTAACAAACAATTTCATATTAAGCAGAACATAATGAATCATTCTACATTAAGAAGAACCCAAAATACAGTATCTGCCTGGCCCAATCTGATCCTAATGATTTGCACAGCACTAACTCCTGATGACTCACTATACAGCGACAGATAATTTGCATGTTCTCCCCATGCTTGGTGGGTTTCCACTGGGTACTCTGGTTTTCACCCACAATCCAAAGACATGAAGATTAGACTAATTGGCGTTCCCAAATTGTGTGTGTTTGTGTGTGCTCTTGAGCTCTGCTATGGATGTCTCTCACGATCCTTTTCAGGATAAGCTGTATAGAGAATGAGTGAGGGATAAGAATGATTCACTGTAGAACAAAGCAGAGCCCAGTTCTTTAATAGGCAGAACCTACAGCTTTGATCCACATCCAGCAGGAGAGCGCTCAATCCACACTCACCAGAAATAAACGCTTTATCAAAGAAAAGGTTAGAACCCAACGTTTCAAAGCAGAACCCATTAATTAACTGTGCAGGAAACTGAGCCCGGTTCTTTAATCGGCACCACGCAACCTACTTCCAACAGCACCTGAGGGTTCAGTCCATACCTAATGGAACCTATCAGAATTGCACACTCAGCAGCTGAGAGCTGATCTCCACAGAGCCGCTCTGCACTGCAGTATGAACCTCACACACTAACACACTAAGGTTTACACGCTGTGCCTCGTCGGGTCACGTGCACGCTCCTTTGGCTAACAGGCAGAAGAGAACGAGGACGGAACAGTACCACTGTGTTTTTACTGAGAGTGATGGTTCTGCCAGGCTTTAACCCGTCCAGAGGTGTGAAATAAACCGAGATGAGTGTGTGTAGACCTTTAAATGAGCTTCTTCTGGTGTTTGATGTCGCTTCCTCGTCCAGAAGATGGGCCGTGGATCTTAAGAACATGTTGTTTTTTTTCATAACTGTCATGTTTTAAGGGAATAAATTTAGCGTCTCAACCATCTGGAGAAAAAGTGGAGGGAAAGAAATTCAAAGCTGTCCAAGAAATGAGTAAACTGTCATTATAAATAGAGTAATTGCCTTCTTAGTCACACTAAAACCATCCTGACACTTTGGATTCCCCCAGACTAATTGGCATTTAAGAAATCAATATGCTAAGACTTAAAAGCATGAGCAATTGCGATGCATATTTAGCTCCTCGCCGAGCTCAAGCACAACTCTGTTCTGAATTCAAGCAATCCAATTACAGATATTCACAAATGCTAATCACCTTGAAGTCAATTCAAATGCAATAATCACAGGAGACTGTCAACTGAACAATCTGCCTAATTAAACTGAAATAGTCTGATATGCAAACAATAAAGAGATCAAATAACATGAATTCAGACAGATAGATTCCAAATCAGGATTAAGCTGTTTTACTTTTTTTTTCAGGAAGCTTTTGTGTACATAAAGTTCTTTAGAAATTCCTCTTTTAATTCATGAAGTACCAGATGAATGTTTCTTGACACTAAGTCTGAGGGGTACTCAAGCCTGCACTGAACTGGTACTGGACAATGAAACACTGTGCCGCGCTGCTCTGCCTTGTGTGTGTGTGTGTGTGTGTGTGGGTGTGTGTGTGAGACTGTGCTGAAGCGCTTTATTCCTCTTATACCTCAGTAATATCAGCAAATAACTTTTAAAAATTAATAATGAACAAAAGATCATACTTTCTGTTTCTTTTTATGTTACATTTAATGTTATAAATTGCCTGTAAGACAAGTCCATGTCAGGGCTCCCCCTAGTGGCACTCTGCTGCAGCCTAGAGTCATTTGGTTTTGGACCTTTTTTTTGTTCTTGTGCTTTGGTCTGTGTTCCTGAATTAAGTGAAGCCTGTGAAACCTACACGCACCTGCTTCTCCTTCCCTGACAGAACTACAGTATAAACACTTCTCTTTTTTCCAGTTTCCCTCTAAAAAAGTCAATAAAGCCAAAAAAAATATAAAAAAACTGTAGAAACCAAGAAACGGCAAAGCAGAAAAACTCCTCTGTCCTGGAGAAAGTTACAGCTTTACTTCTGCACTGACACCGGAGACTCCTTCCAAAAAACTCCTGACAAAATATCAACAATATTCTCGACCCATGTTTTCAGTTTGTTGATGAGGCGCATTCATCGTACTCATCCCATCGCACGAGTCGTTACCATAGAAACGCTTGCATTAAAATAAACCTGTGATTGGCAGCTGCACTACTGTCACGGCTCCTGTTACAGAAAATTAACCAACACCTTCCGACTCTGACTCGAGAATAAACACAGACACTATTTACGTTGGCAATATTCCTTTGCGTTTGTCTCGTGCAGATGATACAAACGCCACATGTGATGTGTTTATTAAAAACCCATAATGTAAATGTTTAAAGTCAACATCTGTGAAAATATGTAAGATAAATAAACCTGCTAATGTGCTGTGAAGAAAGGCATTACACACGACTGCAGGCGGTGACTGCGTTACACAGCTGGAAGACATGGACAATCTGCCAAGGTTCTGGATTTATTAAAATAAATCCATAAATACATGCTAACACCCACTCCATAGGAATATTTCACATTCTTGTGTACGTAACCATGGCCTTCGTGCTTTCTCCGACCTTCACCGAATGCAGTACAGGTGGAAATGTTTACTTAGTTGAGCTAATAAAGTGATTTTCTCACTCTCGTATTTCTCAGATGATCATAATATTTTATATAAACATCTAACGGGACCAGGACGCTGTCCATGAGTCTTCTGTCTAACGTTCCTTCTGCTTTGTGGAGATTAAACAGCTCTCTGCAAGAACAAAGGTATCAACTCCTTCCTCCCACACCGAACTCCTGCCAGAATCTGGTGCACAATCCCTGCTGTTAAGCCCGATCTCACCACGTGTACGGAGCTCTAGGAGCAAGCTGAGGGAAAAGCCGGGATACGTGCTGGAGCTGAGGGTCACGGCAGACGGCTGGACCTCTTCAGCAGAACCTCGTTTTAAATACGGCTCACAGAATCAGCCTTATTTAGGGATCAGTGATGTAACAGAATATACAGAATTCATTCAGAGAATGTGTTTAGTGTCTGCTATATTTAATTCATTCTTTCATCTTTAGTCCCTACCTGGTCTCAATTCAAAGGTTCTTGTTTAATTAAAAAGACATCTTAGTAGTTTAGGCCACACCCACTTCAGGTGTAAACTGGGTATGGAGACCTGGAGTGCAGAAGATCGCACAGTGTTCCGCCACTAGCAGGTAAGTTTTTACTTGCAGAGTAGAGTAGAGAGAGAGAGAGAGAGAGAGAGAGAGAGAGAGAGAGAGAACACTTATTGAGAGGAGAAGTAGCTCTAAACACTTTTGTGTTTCAGTTTTAGTTGTGTAGTCATGTAGAGCTACAACCCAGGGTTATGATGTACCAGAAATGAGGTTCTCTCCAGGACAGAATGAGGAGCTGAACGATCTGAGCGAACCTTGGAATAAAGAGTAGAAGCAGTACCTCAACAGAACCTGGCTGAGGACATCTCCTGGACACTAAACCAGGCATGTCTCCACTAGATGAAGACCCTCATGCAGACCCTGGACAAACTCTTCTAGCATATTGTCACTACCACATATATTGTACAGTATATACATAAAAACTAAAATGAAATCTATATCAGCCAGCTTATTCAAGTTTCCAAGACCGTCTGTTTTATGAAGCTCCTACAAATTCCAGTGAATCTTATAAGTTCATAAGATTGTGTGCTATTACAGTATGTTACTAAAGCTATATACTGTATATATACAGGAAGTGCAGCCTCCATGAAAAGCAGTCATGCAGTCATGCTGTTTTCCTTTCATTCACAGACAATGAACAACAAACATACTTTCTTAGAAATATGAGATCAAAGATTATCAGCAGAGAAGACACTGGAAATGTTTTTGAGAGAATCTGTGAAGTGCCTGAGCCGTGAGTTCCTCTCCTCCACTCTCTACATTAGAGTCTCTTGATGAACGAGACCAGAGTGTTGCTCTAATGCTCCTCTGAAGAGAAAAATCAAAAGCTCGATGACAAGATCAGATGTTCCAGGAGATCATCTTGCTGATGCTGAATTTCCATAAATTGACATAGACAAGTAATTTGCTAATGACTAGCACTCTGCTATTACCGAGCCCAAGCTGCACAGGTTGGCTGGTTTCCACGGACAACTACAGAAACTGTTCAATAACCAAGAGCACGTCTTTATCACGTATCTCCAAATCTAATGCAGCAATTTGTCAAAGGATTGATTGTGATTGGGCAGGAGGTGTTGATGAGTTTTGTGTCGAAAGTTAATGAACACTTTTTAACCAACCAGAGCCGAGACTCCAGCAGAGCCATTCTACTAGGAGCAGTGGGGTTTTAGTGCTTCTTTCAGGTCAACCAGCAAAAAGACACATGAAGTTCTTACCATAGTCGCTGTCATAGAAGACGAGGAACTTGCGCCAGCGGAGCTCATCGACGAGCGCGAGCATGACGTCGCTTAGACGCACAGGCGGCCGGGCGGCCAGCGTGTAGCGCCCTCCGTCGGCGCTCGGCTTCAGCGGGCAAGCGGTGCGGGGTGAGCCATCGTCGCTTCGCTGTATGTACAGGTGAGGGATGTGCATGGCGTCAGTGAGGGACTGCAGGGCGCTCGCTGAGGCACATCCGGTTGAAGTCACGAGAGCCAGGATCCCCTGTGTCATCAGCTCACACGCTGCAGAGAAGAAGAGAGAGAGAGAGAGAGATCAGACATCATACTGACTTAAACAGGATATCAGAGTTTGGTGAGACACTGAATGACCTGATACTTGATCTTCACAACTCTACCATGTACTGGTGTCTACTCTTTATTAGCACCTGTTATATGTGAAGTTAAACAAAAAGTTCTTCAAAAAAGTTAAACCTAACAATCCTTATGTGAGGATCACACAGGCACGAGTGTATATAGACAGATGTAGCCTGGAGAAAATACCAGGACATTCAGGTCACAAGAGTTTAATTCTTGGATGGATGAACGGCTCTCATGCTCTTCCACTCCTGGAACAAGACTGTAAATGTTGAGGACGTCCTAAAAACCCTCTGAGGATTCGACATAGCTGCTGAATTCATCATTCATTAGTGAACTCGGCTCATTTGTGTGGTAGAACAAAGGCCAGATTCTCTCTTTACTATTCACACAGTTCAAACTCTGCAAAAACGAGGGTCTAGAGATTTTGGAAAGACTAAACAGGGTTGTCATGATCCTCATGCTTGACCACAAAGCTGTGTTTTGATTTTCTTTGGAATGCGTTTATTTTAGTGCTGTCAGTCAATTAAAAGATTTAATCGAGTTAATCACAGTCATAGTCTGTGATTAATCATGATTAATGTATTCTAGGAAAAATAGTTCCCCTTGAAGGTAGCTCGAACGCACAACTTTGGTTCTATCCAAACTTCCATCTAGATGCTTTTTATAATGAAACTTGCTGTTCAGCACCTGGTGATGTTTCCTCATTCATCTGATTATCTGTGTTAAATGTGATTAAAGATGAATTATGATTATGGGTAGCCAATAGGGTCAAACTTGGTCATATAATTAATTTACGTAAAAAAACAAAAAAATAGTAACGTTAAAGTTTTTAGAATAATCATATGCATGAACGCATTAATGTTGACAGCCATAGTTTATTTTTTTGTCGTTTTTCTTAATTCATTACATTTAGGCATTTGGCAGACGCTCTTATCCAGAGTGACTTACATTTTTATCTCATTACACATCTGAGCAGTTGAGGGCCTTGCTCAAGGGCCCAACAGTGGCAACTTGGTGGTTGTGGGGTTTGAACCTGGAATCTTCCGAACCGTAGTCCAATGCCTTAACCACTGAGCTACCCCTGGCCCCAGGTCTCCCAGGTAACATACACCTCTGACAATCACTACACACTTACTGTACACATGGCAGTTAATCACAACCAGAAAAAATAAACAACCAGACTAAAGCGATCAAGAATGACATCTTGTCATGTGTGTGTGTGTGTGTGTGGGTGAGTGGGTGTGTGTGCATGAATGATGGCCTGCAAAGGACATTTCCCTCCAGTGCTCCTATGATATAATGTGTCCCGGTCTGACATTGTACTCTACTCCACTGTTACTAACAATACTCACATGAAGCCAATTCCACTAAAGCTGCAAAAAAAATTTAGAGCTCATGGGAAGGCTTCTCTCCAGGCTCTGATAAACTCCTCTCTGCCCTGCGTGCACCGGTGATCTGAATCATTGCTTCAATTAACCTTTCCTTTAAAATACAGACAGGATTTGGGAAGATTCTTAACACATAGCTGAACTCCGAGGGCTCGTATGAAAGCACTCGCCGTAATTGAGAGAGAGCCATGATATATTTAAGTCTATAAATATAAATATATATATATATATATAGTCTGGGCTTCTGATTTCCCTCATCCTTCATTTTTTTTTTTGCACTCCCACATTTAAAGGCCCACAGTCTGTGATTGGATCATTACATCTAACTATAGGTCTAGAAATGTCTTTACAGCAAAGGCTTCCAAAATAGATGATTATCCTGAAAGGGTGAGACGTAAATCACTCCATCATCATCACTCTGAAGGCTACAGAACTTCACACTTTGCAGATGTTTGAGGGAAACAGAGTTCTGTGAATCCGATTCCTACAAGTATCACCAGGAGAGCTGAAGTAAATGCACCTAATGATGCAGTAATTAAAGAGGACTTTGGCTGGTTCCTGCATCCAGCGCGCTCCATCGATCTCCTCCATGCACAGAGAAACGCAGGAGAAACAAACAAACAGGCTAACGCAGGGTGCATTTTAAAATGGATTTTGTTTACACACACACACACACACACACACACACACACACACACACACACACACACACAGAAGAGATTTTTAACTACATGGTCCCAGATGAGAGCCGCCATCTTGTATGCAAACTTAAATTCCTTTATCTTATGTTAATTTGTTGAGTAAACTACAAAAATCTCTCTCTCTTACTCATGCACACACACACACACACACACACTTCGACTGATTCACTAGAGCCGAAGAAAATGTCCTTAATCCCACCAGTGATTTTTTTGAGCTTTTATAGATTAAAGTCGTGGCGTTCTTCGTTAAACCCAAACAGATTTCAAAGTGTTTAAGAGCGCGGTAGTAAACAGCAGACGACGATACACTATACTAACACGTCTCTGTCTCTCCGCAGCATAGGACACTAAAACCACGTTAACATAACTGAGGATTTCCTAAAAACTCCTAATAGCAGCTTACAAACCCCGATCGATGGCTGCAGCGCTCATGTGAAGGCGTTAAAACTGGGATTCAGGTTTTACATCTGTGTCTTCGGCGATGAGAAAGATAAGAATATGGAGTGTTTAATACAACAAGCACATATTTAGGATCAGGTGTGTAGAAAAATGTGCGTGTCTAAAGTTTAGTAAAACTGTAGTGATCAATTATTAAACTCATGTACTGTACTATATGTATAGATGCTTAGTTTCTTTTTTTTTGTTTTTTGTCCATCGTAAGGCTTTAAGCTCCGCCCACTTTAATCATGACACATCATCTCATGTTTTTTCCTTTATAAACCTTTATAAACCACACTGATTAGCGTGCACACATCACAGCCCACACTTTACCTTTAAAATTCGTAAAAGCCTCCATTCAGAATTCCTGAAATTCAAAACGATTCCCTGTTTCTAGATCAGCTGCTTCCTGAAAGTTTACAGGTTCAGGTTT
>JAOVVA010000054.1:214693-236928 GCA_028565275.1 Leiocassis micropogon | reverse complement strand
CGAGGTTATAAAAGCCAAAAATTTGGCGTGTTTGGTACACACATGCTTCACAACCGGCAACATGACAAGATGTTCCCCTATAGCGTTTTCACGCAGCATCTCGTTCCCGCCTTTTCAGGGAACAGGGTTACAGCAAAGTAACCCGAGACGTACTCTGATGTAGAGCCCCAAATCCTTTATATTGATATTTATAAACAATATTTATTTCTGAGTAAAAATGGGAAAACATGAGCTGTGTACAGAGTTCTGATCCTGGATCAAAAGAAAAGACACCAAATATACCAGCACCGAATAAAGTCTTATTTATAATAATAAAGACAAATTTATGTAATTAACAGTTTGAACCTCTGGTTTCTGTCTGCGTTCTTCTTTTGTGCTCGTTTTTTCCTCAGCTGGCATCATCCTTACACAAACCCAGTTCAAAGAGCAAAATCGTTGCGTCTTATCTAAAATGCACTTAGTTCTTCTAGTACATAGGAAAAAAATTATAAAGAAAATAGTATGAAGGCTGTGTGTGTGTGTGTGTGTGTGTGTGTGTGTGGGTGTGTGTGTGTGTGTGTGTGTTATTTCCCACAACACCACACCGCATTTGTTTAGAACACTAATTCACATTTTTAAAAAGTTAAAAGTCTTTTTATATTCAATCTCACTTAAAGAAAAAAACTCTTGATGCACTTTGCAAACAAACATCAGCTCGGTTCCTTTGGTATTTGTGCATGGGCGTGGTGTTCCACAGAAACAGCAGTACTGGGTACACTGGGACACACTGGAAGAGGGTGAGTTGAGTTCCTAAGTGCCAGAGCAAGTTTTGGATGGACTCTGCCCAGGGATGGAGCTGCATCCAATACGTCTGATTCTCTAAACAGAAGATTTTTTGATTCAGCCCCACATACTGATTGGTTTGTTTAATTTGACCATTAGATTGGGGTGGGATTTTAAACTGATTGCCTAGCTTTTCTCCAAACACTCGACAGTAACTGTGTTCTCTGGGATCACATAACACCTAAAATGTGCTGGAAGATAAGCCTGGGTAAAATGATAAGGCACAGGGACTTTGAAAACTATGGTCTTAATGTTATCTTGAAATGCATAGAGGTCACTGATAATGTCTCCTGTGATATGGGACCAGGTTTTCTGAGGTGTGAGCAGAAGCAGGAGAATACTGATGGAAGCTCTCAGTTGCCTGAATCGTAACATCTTTCAGCTCAGAGGTCAGCCTTTTGGAAAAAAAACACTACAGGGTGCAGTTAGGGTTTTTCTGTTAATCTTTGGGGAAAAAACGCCCCAATGCCATCTTCAGAGGTGTCGACCTCAAATTTAAACACTCCACAGGTCAAGCTTCTTAAAGATCTTAGCCTCATGGAGTTGTTTAAAGGCAGCCCAGACCAATGGCAGAGGATCAGGTTTATTTGACCATGACCTGTGGAACATATCCCTGCTGAAGAGCTTCTCCATTGGTTGGGTCTCTTTTTGAGAAAGGAGGTAAACTCACGGGCATACTCAAGGGGGTGGGGGGTGTTTGGTATGGCTCCCAGCAACAACTCCACAAAATTCCACAGTCGTATTGAGTGCCTCTGAGTGATTATTACTAACTGTGATCGTTACTAAGTGCATTAGTGAGAGGGGTGCGGGTGACTAGCTTTGGTAATGACTTAGAGGCCCTGGTCTTGGCCTGGCAGTTCAGTTTACCATGTGATGCTGAGAGCAGCCACAGTAGAAACAAAGTTTTTGTCTCTATGGCATTTTCCTTCATCCCCCTGGATCTGCCCTAGTTGTACTGGCTCAAGAACGTTTGCATCAGGAACTGGCATGAGGCTAGGTGGTCAAATCCTCAGCAGACAGTCTAAGCAGCTGACCATGGAGAAAATGTGCCAGCTATGACTGCATTCCAGTTCTATACGCAGATCTGCACCCTGATGAACTGCAGCCTTGATTCCCAGCTTGTTTCATCCTCTGCCACCTGCCAGGGTGCTGAAGCTAAGTGCATATTCAGCTGCACTCTGGTTCTTCTAGCTACATGTCAACAAATGCTAACCCACCTACAGGGGTGGTCAAACTCAAGAAAAAACCTTAAGGAAGCAGCTGTCCCATGTACCATTCTCACAAACACTCAAAGCTGCTGGCTGGACTCATCAGTAAAGCATTCATGGACTGCTGGTGCTTCATGCTGGTCAACATCTTCTGCTGCATCCAAGTAGCAGGAAAGTAATCTGTCAGGTCACAGAACAGAGGATGCAAATGCGGGTAGACTGAACTGCTACATGATCAGACAAATACAAGAATGAAACTCTGTGACGTTTCTCAGGCAAAGGCCAGACGAGCACAAACAACATAGACTGGGCAAGACCGGGCTTGGTACAGACCAGCTTAAAAACACTAAGTGCATATTTCACAACATGGAAGAACTGATATACCTTCTTGTGTGTGTGTGTGTGTGTGTGTGTGTGTGATAGGTGTATAATAAATACTTAAGATGACATAAGGTTGTGACTCCATAGCAGTTGTATCTGTAGGCTACTTTGTATTCTGGGATTCAGATGATATGTTACTGATTGTTCTTCACCATCACGCCTCTCGTGTTCTTATGGATAAGTTAGGCGGAAAAGTTCCAGCACGGTCATTTCTACTGCCATTAAAGAGATGGATTCTCGCTTGTCCCCGCTGTGGTACTGATTAAAGGTTATAGAAGCAGTGGCATTTGAAATTCATTTTGTCCCTCTTTTTTCTGTTCCAAGGGCTGCTGAGAATAACTGGGTGTATTGGCAGCTTGTGACATTTGTTAAGTCAACTTTCCCTTTTCTTCTCCTCGTGCTGAATCTTAAAACCATTCGCCAAAGATAGGACGAGGCTCGTGGAGAAACCTCCTGAGTTATAAACAGGGTCTGGCTATGTAGAGCACACACAGACTGCTCACTGGGTAATACAGTAGGAGCTGTAATAACACTGAGCTGTCTGTAGGAAAGAGAAGGTTTCCAGGTAACTTTCACTAATGTGACTATTAAAGGAGCAAATAAAGGTTTTTATTAGCAGCGTAAGAGTTTTTGTCTTTCCCTTACCAGGAACTCTAAAGATGAGCAGCTGATCAGTAGAATTTTCTGACATCTTCAAGCAAGAGAAGTTTAAGCTAAGATCTGAGTTTTTACTACAACGTGACGAACTGCTGTTTTTTTTTAATCTCATCACTTTAAGAGAGAGAGAGAGAGAGAGAGAGAGAGGCAGCAGAGGGAACAAGTGTTTACAGCTGCTATAACAGAAATGAAAACAGGACCTCACTTGTCTTTGGGATGTTCCACATCATTAACTGCAACTATAAACAGATAAAAATGTGTGTAGTTCTTTGATAAATAGAAGAATATTAGGACAACTAGAACACTTGTGGATGTGCTGATGTCGCTTATTATCTTTCTCAATCTCCACACCGTTTATCCTGTACAGAGTTACAGGAGGCCTGGAGTCTCAGGAGACTTAGGGCACAAATGCCAGTCCAGGATCATGCAAACACTCACACACAATTGTGAAATTAACCTAATCTGCATATCTTCAGACTGTGGAAGGAAACCGGAAGAAACCCAGGAAGCACAGGGAGAACATCCACGCAAATAGACCCCTGTTGAACCCTCAACCCTGGAGGTGTGAGGTCACGGTGCTAGGGCACTACGCCTCCGTGCTGCCTCCTGTCTCATTATGCAGTTATGAAATACCTTTGTGTTTTCAATTATTATTAAAAAAGGGTAAATTAATCGTTACTTACGACACCCATCATAATGGGTTGAGCTGACTGTCATTAACTAACAGTAGATGGAGAGCTACTGTAGGACGAATGAAATAAAATGATGTAAACATTCCAGAGAGCTGGGAGAGTGTGTGAGAAGCGTGTACGATCCTCCACTGTTTGGTTTTATTTACTCGGGTCGTGTCACTCGATCGGCAGATTGCTACTATTTTCCTGAATGTTCTGCTCTGAGCTGAAGCTAAAAATCTCACTCGGTGGGTGACGTGATCATCTGGCCCCAGAAATTTAGCGAATGACTCGAGCATCCTGTTAAAGCTCGGGGCTGCAGTAAGGTCCTGCTCTTAAACCTGATACCTGAAACCGTTTGTGAATTTGAGGAGCTCATGAACCATAACAGCTGGCAGGTTTCGCTTCTTTTCATGTCTTGACCTTGAATTGACCTAAAATTTGCTTCGTCTGAACAGTAGGTAACTCTGGGAGATTATAAATTTCTTAAAGCACTGGAAATCTGCTGCTTTTTTTTTGTTCATGTTCGCTCTTTTTATTTTATCCAGAGCGGAAAATTTACGCTAGCATTTTCGCTGCAGTTCCGTTCTAAATTGAAGACTAAAGTATTTATAAGCCTCAAACCCTTTCACCTCTGATTCAGGGCATTCCTTTTGGCTTTAACCACAAAAATGTCTCTCTAACTGAAAAGCTTTTGGTGGTTTAGAGCGTAATACCCGCCCTAATGGAATCGCAAACCTCAGGAATAGCGGTAGGTGGAACTTTCCCAGGATAATTAAGAACTTGTGTGTGTGTTTCTCAGGATCACTAACAATGGGTGAAAATGTCAGATAAAGCCAAAGGCTGCTCCCCGCGGTCGACATTGCTAGTCTAACCAATTGCTAAGGTTCTGTTCTGTAATCAGAAAAGAGCCACACTGATTTAAACAACATCACTGGAGGGGTGTAGGGATGAATGCTAATGTGGAGACCCAAGGACAGAAGAGAGGCTGCATGCTAACATATCTCTGATTCTATTATTCTGCTGCTGAAAATTTTTGGGTGTAAATAAGATCCGAATACGGATCGCTGCTGGATGATAATCATGGATTGCGTTCCCATTACGGCTGTTGCTTGCTGTCACGGATGCTTCAGCGACGGGCGTGCACCCGAATCTATTTCCGCTCCTTGCTCACTCCAAACAGCTCACTTGGTAGGCGGCCTCCCCTTCTGCAGGTGTCCGAAGGGGCGGGGCTGCTAAATCTGGCCTGGCTGCCGGGAAATAATCATCGATGGACCTCGAGCTCGCTCCGCTCTTTAAAAAGAGGCATGGAGCTTAGTGGCATGTGACAGAGGAGATCTGATCTGAAAAACATCAGATTTGTGTCACATTAGGGTAAAAAAAAAAATCAGATCTGAGTGACTTCAGGCTGGTGATGTGATCGCAGCCTGAGTGTCATCATGGCTCAGGATAAATCAGTGTCCACAGGATGAACAGATTTATAAAAATGTTCACTGTAAAAATGCACACAGCAAGCTATCTAGTTCAGCGTTATATACATTTGTTTTAAAAGAAGCAAACGTTCACACACTTCTTTGATTAACATCAGATGAATCTGAATCTGAAGGGTCTGTAGTTTCAGAGTCAAAAGGCACAGCATGAAGAGCTGCTATGAAACACTTGAAAGCGTCTTATTTATAGCCTCGAGTTCATCACTAATGCTTGGGCATGAAGCGCTAGCTGAGTCATTCTATAATTCGGGGCACATTCCACATAAATTCCTCCAGTATCGGCTAGCTGCAGAGATTAAACGCTAACACTCTTTTCCAAGGTAAACGATGGTGTCACTACTGAGTTCGTCATCCATGATACTAACAGAACCTCATCCTGCAGCTCAAACATGATCTGTCCCGGTGCCAAGTCCTGGCATCACTGGTCTCATGTGCTTCTCTCTGTTTCTCCAGATCTCCTCTCCTCCCGCGGGACCAGCATCACCACCAGCCCTCTATCGAGTCTTCTTACTGTATCAGTTTAAGTGTGACACGGGTAGAACGAGTCGTCTCGGGGAATGATCTGTTCAGTCGCCCTTGTGGAATATCACAGGCTCTGTACAGGGGTTAGTTCATCTGTTTTGAGTCTTCAGGTTTCCCGAGTCGTTTGTTCATCACGTCACTGCCCCATGAGCTTAACCAATGCAGCCTGAGCCGGAAAGAGAATTGATTAGTTTAACTGATAAGTGGACATAATTCTTTCCCTAAAAAGGTAAAATATGATATTTTTGATGAAAATATTTAGAATCAATATCTTTCTCATCAGCAGACATGGAATAAACACAGTACCCAAACTCCCAGCGTGACAGTTGTGAGGCGTGTTAGTGACTAATCCAGATGTTAACAAGTGAGGAATGTGATGTGGCCGGATAAACCCCCTGTTTAACCCCCATGATCAGGTGATCTTTAATCATTAATGAGAAACGAGTGATGAAGGAGTGAGACCCTGCATGAGAATGAAGAGCTCTCGTATCGAAGCAGACCCAGTGGTACCGGTCCTGTACAGAAACTCAAAGGTCATGCACTATATAAATAGCAGGGTCTACCCACTCCCGGCTTCTCTGCAGGCCAGAATATTTAGACAAAAGCACTGAAATAATTTGCTGCAATTGTGAGCTGTTTGCTCGGGTGCCGCCGCATGCCTCACAGCTGCTCCCTGTAACAGACTATTCACCGCACGGCGTGGGGCCAAATCTAAAAGCAGATCCTGTTTAAATTAGATTTGAATGAAAGTGACTTATATCCCCATTTGCTCAGGGATCCTCAAGCTCATTTCAAAAGTGACGTCGGAAACAGCTCAGCTGTGGAACTTCAGCTCCCCAGGAAAGAAAAACTGTAAAGATGGCGTCTTGTAGAGACGTCTGTCATCAATCTGCTGGATCTAAAACAGAGGAGCAGAAACCCCGCCCCTACTGAACTCTGGACGTGTGCTGTATGTTTATTAAAGAATCAGCACCATCACGATACCGGGCACAGACGACGGGACCATGACCGTGACCTTCTCCACAATTCAAACAGATTACAGAGACGATACACATGACATTTTCTGGAGCCGAAAAACTGCTGCGAAAATCTGCTCTGAGGAATATTAATTAACTGCATAACTGTCAAATCCACCGCGCCACTTCGAGCAGAGTGAGGAGGAAAGCAGTGCGGTCTCATGACATCATACTGCTTTTAGTTTGATGGTTTTGACCTTAAACCCTGTACTCAGACCAGAACGTTCTGTGTGCATACATTACAGGTTTAATCGTCCAGAACTGAGTGAAAATAACGCGCTGAAACCTGAGGCTGGAGCTCTGGAGTGTCGTTGGTATCATAAGTAAAGCCCTCGAGCCATTTCTGTAGGACAGCCCACACTGTCACGCCGCAGTCACCCCGAGGAGGAGCGCGTGTTCCAGGGAGTCGCAACCTTACAGATGATCCTTCATGATGTTTAGACTCAAATTGGCTGCTTGACCCTTCTCATCGGGTTTAACCCAAAAAGATTGCAATTTCATTTGTTGTTTTTTTTTGGATAATTTTCCTTCCATTTCATTTTTCTTTTTGTTTTCAGCACTGAGCAGTAGTGAGGCTAAATGTGGTTTGGTGAAGAGCGAGGAGCTTAACCACACGCAGTTATGATGACAGCACACATTAGTCATAGGTCATAAATGAGAAACTGACAAAAAAGCAAAAAGGTTTTACCGCTCACAAAGAGTTCACTGAAAAACTTGTGCAGTTAATTACAGTACAATCACTAATTCATTCTCTATTGCGTTATCCTTTACAGGGTCGCGGGAGGCCAGGAGCCTATCCCAAGGGAGATGGGGGGGGTACGGTGGACATGGTGCTAATCTATTACTCACACTATGGGGAATTTGTAAACACCAGTCAGCCTAACCCACATGTCTTCGGAGGAAACCAGAGTACCCAGATGAAAACCCACCATGCCACACAAACCCGTGGCAGGACTCAAACCCTCAACCCTGGAACCTGGAGGCCACAGCTCGAACCACTACCCCACCACGGTTACCCTGGGAGGAATCACAAACACTCCTGGTGTAACACTATGTAAAAATGAGTACTGCAGCTTCTTCCTCTCGTCTCTTCGCCTGGTTTCGCTCGTGTGAGCAGGACACGCCTGATCACTTCTCTGTCACGAATCTCTTAGAACGCTGAAAAAAATAAAATGCTTAATGGTCCCAAAAACACTCGTCAGTTTCTCCCAGGCGGTCTGCCGCAAGATATCAGAGCCACTCTAACCTTGACAAGTGCAGGAAAGCATTTATTGCACGGCGTCCGCTCGAATCTGATGAGAAAATGGAACAGAAATGTTATGCGTGATGTTTGGCTCCCTGTGAAGCAGGAATTTATTCACATTTACACTGAAATTTAGAGTTACAGAGGAGAGATTCCAACACGTGCACGGCGCTCTTAAAGCAACAGCAGACCAGGTGTGCGTATTTCTGCTCATCAGCAGATTTGTGCGAGCTACGGATCCTGATTGGTCAAAAGGCGTTGATTAATTTAATATCACGGTATGTCTGAGAGTAGTGTGGCTTCAACGGGTGCTCTATAGTGACGAGGAGATTTTACTGGACTGAGGAAGTTTTTTGTATTCATGGAAGGAGTCTCCAGTACCAGATATTTTCATAAATTTTCTTCTGGTCATCTGTTTACAAATCACAAATCTGTACAGATTGAAAAGTACAAAATGTAAATAAATAAACAATAATGTGTGGTTGTTGGAAAATGGCGTGTTATAAGAGGAATAAGAGACTCGGGATGACGTGTTTTAGGATAAACTTCGGGTTAGTAACAGGGACGCAGTGTTGATTAGTTTCCTAAAGCAGCACATCTCACATGTGACTTGTTGTTTGTTGTTTACTTCGGTTGCACTCTCTGGTCTGAGCGGACGTCTGTTTAGTCGTAAACGCATGACCAGGAAGCAGAGTGTTGCTCACAGAGACTTATTAAAAACAGTCATCAACATGTTGCTACAGGAGACGCTCGAAATGCTAAAATTACCCTCCAACGAACCACAGTCCAGCGAGTCCTCATCAAAACATGGTGTGTGTGTGTGTGTGTGTGTGTGTGTGTGTGTGTGTGTGTGTGTGCGTGTGTGTGCGTGCATGTGCATGCTTCTCTCAGTGTTTACAAAGTCTCTGCAATTAATAATGACAGATGGGCCTTTGGTGTAACGACGGAGGAGCGTCTAGCCGCTGTGTGATTTCTGAGCCTTGCTACACGGCGGTGTAGGTACGCCGTCTCTAAATCGGCTTCTTCGCCAAAAAAAATCTGTCTAGTGAGCCAACGCAAAGGTGTTCTTTGAAAATGTTAACAGTGCTAATGGGGAATAAAAAAGTAGAGCGCTATTTCTCATTTGGATTCATTTAGCGCTAGCAGAGCTTGCAGTTTTTTGAAGGAAGCGCCAACTTAATAGGGAACATCTGTGCTACTGAGTGGCATTAAATCTACAATTAATCAAATGAATGTGGTTAACCGTCACGTAGCCGCGGAACCGGCGGGATTTATAGCACCGTTAGAGCTGCTTTAAGTTTGTCTCTTTGTTTATTCAGCACTGTTAGCTCACTAAGATTCCCTTTTAGGTGATCTACACCGAAACCTGCTGCTCACAACACACGCTCTGTCATCGAAGAAAAATCTCGGTCGTACACACAAGAATCATCATGCCCGCAGAACTTCACTGAAGAACCTGGAAATGACTAAAAGAGCGCCCCCCGGTGATGCAGCTGTGCCATCACACCATTACCTAAGAATCTTGTTTTTTAGTTTAATGCTATAATTTGAGGCTATGTTTGAACTAGTAACAGGAATCACCAGTGCCCAGCCGATACCATACGGTATTATAACGATACTCGATTCGATTAGTGCAGTTCTGGAAACATCACGATTTCATAAATATTCCAATTCAATACTACATTATCCCCCGATTCTGTTACAATTCGAAACAAACAGTAAATAACTCGCTCTCACCACACAGGGCATTGTGCTTTCTGACAATGTGTGAAGAGTTTAGAGGGCGCCACCTATAGGATTAACTGCAACATTTTACCACCTCAAATGAAAACATATAAATTTTAAAAATATTTTAAAAAATTATACTGAAGTGAGTGTGGCAAAGCATGAATCCCCACACAAAAGAATTACAATACGTAACTGAATACATAACTTCTTCTTTTAATAATAATAATAATAATTATATATATAAATACAGGCTTATTATTATTCTTGTTTTTATTATTATTATTATTATTATTATTATTATAATTTTTCTATCATACAAACTTTGGCCCGTAACTAGTCCTGTACCGAGTTAAATCGCAGATGGGGTGCTATGACTTTTCTAAGGGGTGGAGGGTAAATTTACCCAACAGGAGGCCGCAGGGGGCAATTTACTGCCCAAAAAATCCTATAAACTTAATATTGAGTCAAACTTTGACGGATTCTAGCCCAGAGCAAGAATATTGTAAAAATATAAAATTTACAACATTTAAAGAGGCTTGCAAGCTGTGTCAGAACATACCGCTGGGGGTCAAGAGGCGCCCAAATTTGCCCTATTAACATATAATATTGAAGGTACTGCCCACTGAAACAGGAAGTGCTCACAGTTGCATTCCCTGCTACGGTAACTTCCATAGGAACTTTGAAACTGAACCTAACTGTGGATTACACAGAGACATGGGGGCGGGCTCATTTTACTAAGGCAACCAATCAGTCTCTCAGGACCATTGTGAAGCTGTCAAGCCATGCCCTAACAACCACTTTAGAGCACCTTAGCAACTGATCGCGTAGGCTGCCGTTATAAAAGGGCCAAAGGCCATGACAAGCACCGTTCACAATTTCTTCAGAAAATTTACATGTCTAGTTATTATTATTATGATGATTATTATTATTATTATGCACTAGTGGTTCAGTGGTAGATATCTTGCCTGCCATGCAGAAGGCCCAGCTTCGATTGCCCAAATTCAGCCACTGGATGCGGTGCTGGTTCCAAGCCCGGATAAAATGGGAATGTTGCGTCAGGAAGGGCATCCTTGCAGCCACCAGAGCTGCCGCTGTAGCTTTCCTTTTTGGCCACGCTTCCAAAGGCACATGAATGGTAAACTATTTAGTGGCAGGACCTCTGCTGGTTTAGGTACGTTGGCTGCGTTGGGCCGGACTGCTGGTCTCTGGTGTTCCTGTGCTGGTTTGCTTCCTGTGCTATTGATGTAAAAGGTGCACCTGAGTTCAAAGGTGTTTTTGGTTGTGTTACTGCTTCCTGAAGGCCCATGTGGGCGATGCAGAGGGAACGCTGTTTTTAATAGCCGTAGAGCTGCCTGTAAGGTCTGTGTTGAACAGTGCCGAGTGGACGCCATGTTTGATAACGGTAATGTTGTACAGAGTACACTAAGGTGGACATTGAGAGATCTGTGCAGAATGGCCGCTGCTGCTTTGCCTTTACGGCTCCGTCTTCGCTGCTGCACAAAGCGGTTACTGAATTTATGCGTCCTGTTGCTCCACCATAAAGTACAGAAGATGATGTAAAGTGTAACGAGTGAAAGTGTTTGCTGTTATAAGAATGATGGTGCAGTATATATCGCAGGTTTTCTGCTCACGGCTGGTTATTTAACGTGGCTGTACACAGGACGATGGTTTTATCTTTACAGTCGCCATCCGTGTGTCCGACATCACCGAATCCTGAAAAGATCATTTGTATGGAGTGTTCCCCTGCCCTTCTCAGCCTTGTCTTCCCATCTTCAAACCTTTCCCCAGACAGAGGCGATGCACCCAGACGTCAGCGCCTAATTAACAGAACGCTATCCGAATGCTGACATTCTCTCTCCTGGTGCACGGCTGCAGGCACTGGAACAAACCTCCCATACACACTCATAATGAAGGTTTTTCTGCATAATTGTATAAAAAAATCCCACCTTACATGTCATGCTATAGGGCTTCCTGCTGGGAAAAGTACGTAGACGGAGCCACAATCAAGTTACACTAAATAACACTTAGAGAGAAAAGGAATAAAAAAAGAGAGACGTTTGATATTTGGAACATTTTATTATTAAGAGCATCAGCATTAAACATCAGCACTGCTATCATTCAATTCACGTCCTAATGACTGTCATCAGAGCGACATTGTCCAATTGTGTTCAGATAATCACTGACTGCACGGCGCGCAGGATCACAGCAAATCAAAGTGTTTTGTTCTTTGTGAAGCGGCGTGCGACGTCTTACAATAGAGGAGTGCGAGTTATCCTCGGAGCGCGGTATCATCTCCTCCAATAATGCTGTCGAGATCAATCACGCTTCAACCCAAACAGTGGAAATAAACACCTCTGTCTCGTGCTCTTTATCTGTCTCCCCCTCTTTCTGTCCCTCTCTCTCTCTTTCCCTTCCTCTCCCTCTCTCTCTCCCTCCCCTTCGCTTTCTCTTCGCTAGAACAGTCGATCCAAGCCGTAGCGCGTTTAGCATTCACAGAGCGCCCGTGTCCTATTAACGTCAGCACACAACTGTGGCTCAGAGCAGCTAATAGCCTTGGGGAAAATGCCCTTGAATATCCATGAGATCTTTACCCCGTCACCTCCTTCCAAATGTGTCTGTCTGCTGCAGGTATTAAGTGGCAGTCAGGAACATTGCACTGAAAGTGTTGGAGTCTAAATGTGTGCACAGGGGAAAGGCTGGCTCCATCACAAAGCACGGCTAAGTGAATGTGACAATATCACGCCTAATCTTGTGATTGCAATTACGCGAGCTGGAGCTCCGTAGCACAGTGGACGCGCCATCGAGGGGACGCGCGTCTGGTCAAGACACACCACCCACAATGAAATAACATATCAGTGTTTATTATTATCTGAATCTTTCAGATAATTATTTTTTTTTTCATTTATAATAAATTTATAATGCTTTATTATGTATTAGTGTATTTTTGTTTAAAGAAAATAATATGGAATGTGTGTCAATATTCCGTGGAAGGCAGGTATACAGAGTTTTATTGAATGTAGCAAATAAGACACACACACACACATGCATGAGGGTCAGGGTGGAGGTGCAGGTGAGGGTCAGCCGATCAACTAAAACCGTGAGCTAAAAACCAGAGACACGAGCGATAATCAAAGACTAAGCACAGCCTGGAATAAACAACACAGCGCAAACTTCACCCTGAACACAGGAACTGAACTGATCAGGGGCAGAAGACGGGTGAGAGTAAACTTTACACACACCAGAGGTAACTGGGTCCATGCACTTCATGATTATTACTACTGTAATTATTACATATTTCACATATATGTACTCTAGTTGAGTAGCTTTATTAGAGGATTCTTTTTACTTTTGCTCCTCTCAAAACTACAGCAAATATCTGTACTTTAACTAAACTACATTACTGTGTGACGTTGCGTTATCTAACCACACAGGTGTGTAGTATTTGAATCAGGAATTTTAATTGAAAAGCAAAGAGAGAGAGAGAGAGAGAGAGAGAGAGAGAGATTTTTATGCAAACGGCTACTGTGAGTTCATACGAGGTGGAAAAAAGTTTGGAAACTAGTTTTGTAACACGCCAGCAGGTGGCAGCGCAGGGAGCGCGGACCTTTCTAAGTCAGCGTGCCAAAAGACATTGTCCTGTGTACATCGGGAGCCGTGCAACTGGTGCTAATCTGAGCATGTGCGTTACCACATTTGTGGCACGTGAAGAACTGGATTCACCCTCCTCACATTTCTCTACAGAAACATCATTAGCCACTCCGCTCGCTAGATCTGTCTCTTGCAGACGTCAGCTTCCTGAAGTGTATGAATGTAGATAAATAAAGTACTTACTTGTAAACAGAACTCATCTGAAAACTTTATGATACCACCTCATACACACCCTGTACTTCTGATACTTGAAGGCTTGTACTTTTACTCAAGTACACACGTAAATGGAGGACTTTTACTTCTACTTGAGTAATATTTGTATATCTACTTTTACTCAAATACAGGATTTGTATACTTTGCCCGCCTCTGCTAGAGACAGCCAGTGACAAGGCGTTGGAGGAGACGTGACGTGATCCAAAACGAAAGCACACGGCAGCGTGGAAACAGGCGCTGTAGTTACTCGGGACGAGGGGAAACGGTGCCAGCTATCAGAAAACGAAACGCTGCCTCGCCTCCAGCGTGAACGATCTGTGAGATTATACAACGTTTTAATGTTTGTTTAATTCAAATTAAACCTTTCAGTCAAAAAAAAAGATAGTTTTCACAAACGTTTGTCACAATTAGGATTTCAAACGAAACAGTTTATACACCAAGGCCATAACTTTACAGTACGGATTAATAGTGACAGTGAAATACTTTCTTGTCTTTCTTGTTGTGGTCGTTTTGATTCGTCCACATTTTTCTCACATTTCAGACACATTTTTATAATTTTCCTTTTGATCATGTAAAGCTGCTTCCCGATAATGACGACTGTTAAAAGCGCTATACTAATAAAGTCCAATTGAGTAACACAGTTCTTGAAAGAGAGTTTATGTTTTATTTAGATACAACTTTGTAAAAAACATGATAAATTAACTGATAGATGTGTTATGAACTTTTAGTAAGATGTTATGTGTTAAAGCTCAGGCCTGTTAAACTATGAGGTCATTATCCTGACCAGTTTAGGAATACGTGCAGGATTCCCAGGGAATTTCACCCTTTAGGCAAGATAAGAGTGTGTAGCGCCACCTGCTGTTTCAGTGCTGTTTCAGCCCATTTATATACGAAATACGTTTTTGGTAGAATATTCACATGATTTTGCTAATAGTCACATGACTCATAAAACTAATTGTATTTGTTTAATAGACGAACAAACAAAAACAGATTTTGTTTGCAACACATTATCTGGAAAATATCTCCACAGTAAATAAACTGACTTCAGTTAGAAATGGGCCGCGTTCACATCATCACAAACCCGATGCTCTTCAGATCGGATCGGAGTCAGTTTCACTTGTGGTCGTAGATCAGATACATATCCGATACAAGGTCATGTGACCTGAATGTGCATGCGTGTGGTGTGATGTCAACAGTCAGCGCCGGCAGTGTGGTGATTTCATAGCAGCCCTAGCAACAGCTGCGACCTCAACACACACACACACACACACACACACACACAGCCGACTAACTGCTCTCCGTCCTCCAGAGTAAAACCTTGAGCAGAGTCGTATCGATGTGCACACGCGTGCCGTTTCAGAGGACAGACGCGTCCACATTAGAAAAATCCACATGTAAATAATCATGACATGCAAATCTGATCCAACCAAATGTTACAATTAAGTAACATATGTTGTAATGTGAACGCAGCCTGAGTGTACGGGAGCGAGGTCAGGGTTCCGGCTGGACGAAGCAGACCAACTGAACGCTGTAACGAATTCAGATCGCAGTGTGGGAGAGAGAGACGAGAACTGAACTCCATCAGGAGCGGAATTCATTACCACAACAAGTTCTCTTTCAGTAACTGCAATGTTCTTATCGATGTAAAATCTCAGACTGTAATAGACGTGGCCTTTTTCAGGAAACAGCTGAGAAATGAACGAAGCAATGTGATCACGGCAGGGCTGGAATATTGATCAGTCAGGCATGTGTTTACTTACCCGTGTGTTTACTTACCCGTTAGTGCTTCACTGTTTTAATTATAAAAAACATAAATCAGAATGGAGACCGCCCACTTTAGAGAATACAACAGTGTGACTAATATCACACACTCATGAGGGGGTGGGTACAAATACTTCTAATCAAATTATCTTTTTTTTAATGAGAGGCGAAATGGAGGATGTTTCCCGCGCTGCACCCTGTACTGCTCATAGTGTTGTGCTTTATGTGTTATTATACACATCTGTATTGCTTCACACTTTATAACTGTTTATAACTGTATATATGTGAATGCATTATTGACACCTGGTTTATGTGTGTGTGTGTGTGTGTGTGTGTGTGTGTGTGTGTGTGTGTGTGTGTGTGTGTGTGTGTGTCTTGCTATGGATTTTATGTTCGAGCTTTAGTGTGACGATGCAGACGCAAAACTTTGGCCTCTTACAGAAAACTTTGCAACCCCTGGACAAAAATTTTCGATTCAGATTGTTTGAGGTTTTTCTGTAGTGACGTGTGATCTGTCGTATTCACTTCTAACACACGGAGTTTGTTTGTACAGCTATTCCAACATGAAGAAAATCACAGAGTGAGAGATTAAACGCCACAAGAACAAATCAAACTCAGAGTTTTCGATTTCTGCAGACGAACAGAACTGTAAACAAATCTGTGCGATGAAGTGCTGCGAGTCCGACCAAACACCATCGAAGCACAGTCACACTGATGAGAAAAGCTAACGAGTGTAATATTAATTATAAAAGCTGCTGTCAGTGATGCAAATAATCACAAATACACTGATGTCTATATGTGGAGCGTCTTATTGGGTGCCGGATCTTCTGTATATAATCAGCCGTGACATTACGACCACTGAAAGGTCAAGTGAATAAAAGTTATTATCACTGGCACCTGGGAGTATGTGTGTGTGTGTGTGTGTGTGTGTGTGTGTGTGTGTGTGTATATGTGTGTGTGATATAGGAAGCAAGTGAACCTTTTATCCCTACAGTTGATGTGCTAAAAGCAGAAACAAATGGGTTATTATAAGTGTAAGTGCAAGAGTAAGAACCAAACTGTGACGTCTAGACGACTGGGTCAGAGCGTCTCTAAACCTGCTGCTCTTATGGGACGTTACCGGTCTGCTGTGGTCGGTACGTACCAAAAATGATTCAAGAAGAAAAGCTGGCGACAGGGTCACGGGTGTCCAGGGGTCTCTGCTACAGGTGTGTGTGGAGTGAAGGCCGGCCTGTGTCGTCCGAGCCAATAGAAGAGCTACTGTAGCTCAAAGTGATGGAAATGTATAACTGATATAGAGTCAGGACTCACAGCGGCCTCACAGTCAGTTGTGTATGGAGCTGTGAAGCTGAAGTGAGGACCCGCTTCCTCCACCCGTGTCCTCCACCAGAACTGCACCAATGGCAATGGAACAAGGTGGCCTGGTCTGATGAATCTCATTTTATCTTATACATATATACATATATACTCACTCAGTTGGGGACCTGGAGCCTATCCCAGGAGGCTTAGGGCACGAGGCAGGGTACACCCTGGACAGGGTACCAATCCATCGCAGGGCACACACACATACACACACTCACACACCCATTCACACACTATGGGCAATTTGGGAATGCCAATTCGCCTAACCTGCATGTCTTTGGACTGTGGGAGGAAACCGGAGTACCCGGAGGAAACCCACCAAGCACGGGGAGAACATGCAAACTCCATGCACACAGAGACCGGAATCGAGCCTGGCCGGGAATCGAACCCGGACCCTGGAGGTGCAAGGCGACAGTGCTAACCATTACATCACCAGGCCGCCCTCATGTATATTCATTTATTTAATTTTTTTATTATAATGTTTTTTGGTGTATATAGTGTATGTATATCTGGCACTGCTTCCTGTGTAATGATCTGCTCGAGTTTCTCACAGCAGGAGATATTTATAAATAACATAGTTGTTCAATATAATATAACGGGCATTAGTGTTTTATTATTATTCATGAAAAAAAAATCCAAAAATGTATTTAAAAATGTCTAAACAAAAAGTTCCAAGACACTAAAATACATTTAATTTTAAAATGAATGCACACATGCATGGAATAATCACATTTGTAAATGTTCTCTTTCTGTTGTTTGTTTGCTTTAATCCGCTGTTTGTGTGTAATATTGATGTTCAGCAGTCGATTCTGAATTCAGGCTGAAATGAAGGTTTAATTGAGTCACTCTTATGGATTTGCGTCCCTGACGTGGTTTCGCTGACAGACGGCGGCGCGCTCATCTTATTACACGTCTGAAATTGAAAGAACGCAAAACAATAAAACGTCATGTTCTGAAACGCAGAACTGAAATGTTAAAAATAAATAATAAGTCCTGAGTAATAAACCTGAGCGCTATCTGAAAACTATCCCAAGTGTGTGTGTGTGTGTGTGTGTGTGTGCATGTGCGTGTGTGTGTGAGACACAGAGTAGACTTGTTGCAGTCACAAATTTGCTCTTCCTCTCTCTAAAATGACGTTTTGAGGCAGACGTGACGTGATGTGACGTGAAAGGACGTGCACGAGTCCAGACTGCATGGCTGCGATTACGTTTGTGGAAAACGTCGCCGCCGGCGCTCTGAAAATGCTCTTTTTGTGTTTGTTTGTTTTCCTGAGATGTTTAAGCCATGCAGTGTTTTAATAACAGCCTGCCACAAAGAGCGCTCCGTAATTGCACATCATGTAGTAGTGAAATAAATCTGTACGCAGACGGAGTGTTTTGTTTCTTAAACGCGGGATAAGTCTGAAAAATGCGCCGCTCGAGTCATTAGTGTCCGTGCACTCGCAGTGTGTGTTTTTGTGTGTGTGTGTGTGTGTGTGTGTGTGTGTTTTTGTGTGTGTGTGTGTGTGTGTGTGTGTTTTATAAAACGTGAGATTTTTGTCATGGGTGTTAATATTTCAGGTTAAATTATAATAACACGCACCATACAGTATAAGTAATGAGGATATAATTTTAATAATTAGATATTTTGATTATACAACAACAATAAAACAACAAAAGTTACTGCCTCCCATGTTTTTTATCTGATTGTAGCACGTCTCAGTATTTGTAAACACAACCTCAGACAAACAAAAACATCCAACTTTTTTTTTCCATGGCACTATTTATTTAACAAAACTGAACCCGGCTGAAACGCTGTGGTGGGACCTTAAGAGAGCCGTGTATGAGCGAACGTCCGAAAACCTCAGTGACCTGGAGCAGTGTTGTAAAGAAGAGCGAAACCATGTGAGAGACTGAGAAAGTCTGATCAAAAAAAGGCAGGGGCGGTGCCTGGGTCAAGGTGTTGGACTGCAGACCAGGAGGTCTCCGGTTCGAGCCCAGACATATCCAGGTTGCAGCTACCCGACCCGTCTCAAGATCATCTGTTGGGGGTGCTCTCCTAGATTCACACACAGAGGCAGCGCTGGCAATAAGCCCTGTATCTTAAACGAATCGGCGCTCCGGACCCGATCCTATGGCGTTCTCCTGGTGTCCCTCCAGGTCTGAGAATGCGGAGAGGTCGAGCTCGGGGCTTTAGCAGTAAAAATCCCGCATTTGTAATCAGTTTGATTAGGAAGAATGTCGCACGCTGGTCAGTGTTTTATATTTAATTTATTAAGGAACACCTCACAGTGTTTTATCCATCTATAATTACTGTATGTTTAATGTTGTTCCTGTTGTCACTTCTGTTATAGCAGCGATAAACTCTCGTTACCTCCCCGGCCTCTCTTTACTCTCTATCTATCTATGTTCCCCTGAATCGTGTCATGTGACTAAGAAACCGCACGGAAGCGTAAACTCCTCTGTCCTGTAATGAAACTTGAACTCGGACACTGGAGACTCCTTCCACACACACACACACACACACACACACACAGTCTCCTTACAGAAAACATAAGCACATCAACTGTTACACAATTCATACTCGTTTATCTGCTCATATCATGCGTCTGCGCTACAGGTTTCTGTGAATGAGCCGTTACCATAGAAACACTAATGTATCAATATAAACCTGCACTACAGTAATCAACACCTTCTGACCAATCAGCATCATGAATCTGACTGTGAAAATGAAGAACGTATGATGTTTATGTTACAGTTATCATAGCGTGCAGCACTCATTAGAGGAGAAAACATCTGTTTCTGGAGTGTTCCAGATCTTTGCTGAGAGATAACAAGTCCTTGGTTGTCATGGCGAAGCTCTCTCCATTTACATGGGGTAATACACGGAGATGAAAGGCTAAATTGGCGGCCGGGGAGCAGAACGGCGAGCTAATTAATGGAGCCTGGTTCCCCCCTCGGACCAGAGCCGAGCGTCTCACGTCACTGACAGCGGAACTCACTCGACTGGAAAACTTCATTTAGTCCTCGTTTAGCGTGCACGGGCGCGCGGCGTACCCGCTGCTCACTCCCGTTCCCATTCAGTCCTGTAATCTCGCTAAATTGGCGTGAGTGCACAGATGGACTCGTTCGGCAGCAGGTACAGTAATAACCGCTTTATTTTTAAAGCGACGTTTGATCCAAAACATCAGACATATGCTTCCTGTGATTCTTTGACTGTATGATGAAATTGAGAATATGAAATAGGAAATTTCACTTCCCTGTTCTGTTGTGTGATTACGAGAAGATTCCCACAGCTTCGGCCTTCCGGCGGTCCTGGTAGCGGACTTATCTAACTGTACTCATCTTTATTCCATAGCCGGCAGACACGAGGTCTGGCGTATGAAAGGGTGAATTTCCACATGGATTATTTTACAGCCGCGCTGTCTGCTCATGTTAGTCATTAGTCTTTACTATAAACTATACTATACTACACTATAAACTCTACTATAAACTCTACTATACTATAGTTTAAACTCTAACTATACTATTAGTGTAGGATCGTTCGAGTCAAACCCGGGACTTGTGATGAATGAAGGCGTAAAAGTGATGGACATTTACAGAGACTTCAGTCACAGTGCGGTGATGAGACTCTCAGTCGCAGCAAAACATCTGAACGTTTTAAATAAGTCCATACGTCTGTGAGTGACGATCCAGGCCGAGGCGTCTCAGAGCTCACTGGAGTCGTTCACATGAACATTCAGAGAGTGGAACATCTGATCACTGAAAATCAACGTCACCGACTTGCAGAAGAGACGTATCTGTGTGTGTGAACTGTACACACACTCATTCACCAACACACTTACACACTACAGGAACTCGGCTGGGAGTTATCGCCCCGTCCCCCGTACAGTCCTGACCTCACACCAAGACATTTACACATGTTTGGGTCATTAAAGGAGTTCATGGGAGGCCAGCGTTCCAGACGTGAATCAGACAGACAGTCCGATCACGACTCCAGTGTACAGAGAAAACGTTCTACCTTGATGGTGTCTGAGCTCTAGTGACACACTGGGATGAGTGCATTAGTGTATCAGGGGATTATAGAGAGAAATAAAGGGAGTTTTTACTCTCAGAACTGTGTTCTGTACAATCAAAAGTCCCAGTTTCACTCGAACACCTAATAACATCAAGTAATAACAGTGAGCTTTTCTTGTTAAATAATATGATGCTTCTCCTAATTAAAATTCTTTCTCTTTAATTCAACGCTGTGTTTATAATGATGTAATGCTTTTCCTAAATGAGATGTTTTCTCGTTAATGCTTTATGTTTCATCACACTGTCACGGTTTTCTGTAATAACAGGATGTTTGTCTTGTAATAGTGTGAAGCTTTAGAACACTGAACACTTTCACATGCGAGTGTGTGAGCGCGCTGGAGTTGGATTCCTCTTAGTCCTGATTCTCAAAGTCAAAACCCCCCCAAAAAAACAACACGGTCTCACAAAAACACTGAGCATTGAAGAGTAAAGAAACAGGCGAGGGGGCGCATTCAGGGGTCAGAAGGAACAGGGCGGGGCTTCAGAGCTCCTCACTAGAGCAGTCCATCGGGATGACGGGGACAGAGGGGTAACGAGCAGCAGGGTGCGTTAATTACATTTCCTGAGACGCACACGATGAGCATGAAGGCATCACGCAGCACGAAACTGCCAAACTGGAAATCAGTTTATGATGACATCATACGTTACATCATACGTTACTTCATGAGTTACATCATACGTTACTCTGCTCCAGGACGGTTCCTCGGCTCTCAAGAGCTGGAACGGTTCGTTAGGACCAAAAATGGATCATCATACTCACAGAGAAGAATACTGGGCTGAACTCGCTCGTGTCCTTAACACAACCTTTCCACACACACACACACACACACACACTTCGAGCCAAGACTCAGCCAAGCTGAAAGAACATTTGATTTGAAGGAGTGAAATCCAGTCCTGTACACCAAATGAAAGAGAAACAACTTCCTGTCTGTGAAATGGCCAAGCAGATGTCCTGATGTGTGTGTGTGTGTGTGTTAGATCTGCTAATGTATTCTTATTATGGTACAGAGAACCGTACTGAATAACACAAGAATTGTTATACACAAGAATAGAATTATACCATTTTATTTGTTGGTTTTTGTTTATTTGTTGGTTTTTGTTAATTTGTTTGTTTGTTTAAAAGAGTTAATCTCACTCTGCCGGATGTGTCGGTTTACTGGATCTTGTCCTGATCGCTCCGTGGTCTTCATGTTCACGTGTGTTCATGTTCTCGAACACACTCTCCGTTATTCCATAAACAGGTGTATTTCATGTACAGTGCTGTGCAAAAGTCTTCACCCCCCCTCATTTCTTCATATTTTGCTTAAAAATGCTCCAAAACATTTTTTATATTTTATAGTATCGAGGAATAAGTTCTCCAGGGTTCCTGAAGAATGTTTTTGTCTCTCGTCATGTCCACTCCAGTCGCTGTACCTGAGCAGTTTCAGAGGAGTGTGTTTGTGTTTGTTAGGCCACACA
>JAOVVA010000054.1:200278-210325 GCA_028565275.1 Leiocassis micropogon | reverse complement strand
TATACGAAATCATATCATATATAAAAACATCTTAAATTGAATGAAGCTACAATTAACATGAAAAATTTAGGTAAAAAAAACTGACTCTAACTGAATTAAAAGGAAAAGATTCCCGAATGAAGCTGCTTGACTGTAATTAGCCTCCGGACCACCAGGGGCACCATGAATATTTTTAAACTAATATGCATTTGCAATCGTTTTTGTTGAATCATATATTATGTATTAATTATCTATTAATACTGGTTTAAATTAGTATTGGATGTTAACTAGTGTTAAAACTAGTTTAGGTCATTACCATCACAAGGTCATGTAGAAGCAGCGATCCTGAAGCGTCGTACCTGGACGGAACGCACGCAGGTTCATTAGTTAGTAGTAGCGAGTTGGATTAGCAGTAGTAGCTAGTGTATAGTGTGAGCGGTGTTAGGCTAACATGAGTAGAAAATGATTTAAAAATAATAATTTAATAATTAATTAATTAATAAATATATTAAATATATAAAAAAATTGTAATAATTTTTTCAATTTCAATTTTCTTTATATATATATATAGGCTATATAAAGTATTCTATGTATTTTTTGTATATCATTAACTTTGGAATTTGGAGGTTCAATAAGATGTGTATAAAATTTGGGTTCAAAGTAGGAAGGGATTCACTTCTGTTCTGGCGTGGTTTTGGGAGAAAACCCGAGAACTAAGATGAACCCTGTACAGCCTTTAACCTGGAGACTCCACGCTGGAACAAACACCCTGAATCAACGTAAACTATTTCTTATTATGACTGTAGACCAAATCTATGATAATTAATCCCATATCCATGTTTTTGATGATTTGTAAGCATCAGGGGGGTACAGTGGCCTCACACCTGCAGGGTCGAGGGTTACACACCAGTCTGCATGTTCTCCCTGTGCTTGGTGGGTTTCCTCCCACAGTCCAAAGACATGCAGATTAGGCTAATGGGCGTTCCCAAATTCCCTGTAGTGTGTGAATGAGAGCTTGTGCCCTGTGATGGATCGGGACCCAGTCCACGGTGAGCCCCGCCTCCCGCTCCAGGCCTGCAGAGGTTACAACACGGGGATCGTCTCAAAAGCTCGACTAACTGTATCTAATCTGGAAACATGTTTAACGATGTTACACTAATGTGCTGATTTCAAAACATTAAAAAGGTCGCAGAATTTCACCTGTTTTTACATGAAATTGTTTTAATAAACATTTACAGATGTTCTAAAGCCGTGTTCATTAGCTGAAGTGGAGAACGCGGGAGGAGAGGAAGAGGGCCAAAATAATCTGAAAGCTCAGCTGGAATGGCTTGTGTGTATGTGTGTGTGTGTGTGTGTGTGTATGTGTGTGTGTGTGTGTGTGTGTGTTCTCAAAGAGCAGCCAGCTGCACTACTAGTCAGCATTCGAGCACCAATACACAGTTGTTTTTATTTTCCCTCTACAGTAACTCTTATTTAACAGGAAGTAGTGTTTAGACTGGGGTGGCACGGTGGTGTAGTGGTTAGCATTGTTGCCTTGCACCTCCAGGGTCCGGGTTCGATTCCCGTCTCTGTGTGCATGTTCTCCCTCTGCTTGGTGGGTTTCCTCCCACAGTGCAAGGACATTCTGATTGGCGTTCCCAAATTGCCCATAGTGTGTGTGTATGTGGCCTGCGGTGGATTGGCACCCTGTCCAGGGTGTGCCCCGCCCGTGCCCTAAGTCTCCTGGGATAGGCTCCAGGCCCTGAGTGAGTGAGTGAGTGAGTGAGAGAGCGAGCGTTTAGACTTTCTGCTTTTCTGAGGCGTCAGTTAACGAGCGAAGTGGTGGAAAAGTGATGGCGGTTAACTGTTCCACTGTTTTCCATACTGTACACACACACATCATTAACACAGCACTCACACACATATGGTTCCTGTACACACGGTCACGTTCACACTCCTCCCACAGAGTTAATAAGGCGCTCTGTGCTGCTCTCTCGTCTTCCTGCATGAAACGCTGCCAGAGTTCCGTGTTTAAGCGAGCTAATTGGTTTGTCTGTAGCGAAATCCTTCGAGCTAACAAGCTAGGACGTTTATCCGGATCAACATCATTTCACCGAAAAAACAAACATTTATATGCGTCCTGAACAGGCGAGGCATCATGGGTAAGTTTTAAACAGTGAGTGTTTTTAGAACGTGTCTGTTTTAGTTAAATAAACTCTAGACGTGAGAATATTTGACTTGGTATTAATTGCTGTGCACAATTTTACCCCCAGGGCAACACTAGGCATTATCGCTCTCAGGGCGAGGCAGGGCCAACCCTCTGTTCTGGTGTTAGATCTTCAGGAAGGAGTCTTCTTATTTAGTTCCTTTAGTTTTTTGGGGGTTTTTTCCCCCGTAAATCCCATCAGGGGATTTATTATCCTTCAATAGGAAATGTGAACTTGCAGATAATCAGGTGTTTTCCCCCACGTGTGTGGACAGGTGTTATTTTTGGTGCTTGCCATGAGATTTCCACACCAACCAAACCTCAAACACATAAAAGTCAGCTAACTGTGAGAAAAGAAAGCCATTGTGCTCACCTCTACCTTCTCCACCTCCTCCACCTTCATCACCTCCACCGCTGCTTAAGAGCTTTACAATTTTACTCATGATTGATCCTAGCAGTGGACTAGTGGGCTTTTACTCTGAGGTGTGAATAAGAACATAATACAAGGGGTGTTCGAGTCAATCTGGGACTCGTGCTAAAGTTTTTGGTGAATGAAGGCGTAAAACAGGCGATTGACATTTACAGAAGACTTCAGGCACAGTACAGTAAAACCCTGTGTATATGCACACCCCTGCTTCAAATCACCATCGCAATTATTTTTTTATTTGTACATGTTACATTACTAATGTGACATAAAGACAAGGGGGTGGGGTTTCCCAGGGAATACACTTGGAGAGAACACGTGTTGATTGGCTCGTCTGCAGGTTTTATTAAAGGAAAAAGAAACAAGGTGTGAAAATTAAAATATAACTCCGCCGTGGTTTAATACTTGTAATCGGTTATATAACGAGCCGAGGTTATGTTAATAAATGTTGCGTGGATCTCTGCCCCGTGATGCCCGCGGTGTCACGAAGGAGTCCAGGAGGAGGCAGTAATCACAGCGACGCCCGCCAGCGCCTCAGATCAGTAAATAAGCCCAATGATTTGATCATCCATCATGACAAGCGCTCGCTCGGCTCCCCGAGTCGCCATTAATGCAGATGCATTCATGATATGCGTGCGGCTGATAGCAGCAATAACCGATGGCGGCGGGGGGTCAGCAGGATGCGGTGTGTCAGTACGCCCGGCACATCATTACTCGCCCTCCCCGTGCCCGCGCTGCCGAGATTCTGTAATAGAACGCTGTCAATCTTGCTCGGGCTTCGTGCTCGTCCTGTTATTTATGGATGTAAAGCGAAAAAGCATCACGAGGAGGCGCCGTCTCTCAGCCAGGGCTCCGGGGGAGCAGGAAGAAAACATCCACGCTGGACCGTCTATAAGGATCCTAAACAATCTGCACTTATACATCCAACCTGAGCTTCCGGTGTCACCGCTCGCCTCATTAACCCAAGGACACATTGAATTAATATGAAATGAACACAATACCTATCATCGTAGTGCCTTCACTCATCCACTAATGCTCCCAAGGTTAAAGGTCATTGTCTGGATAACTGCACAAGAAATATTGATTTTATTGAAGCATCCTCGCATCCTAGTTTCGAAATGCTGAGCTGATGTGACTGAGGTACGACACGCTCTGATCATTCAGACTTTTATTATTATTCAGTTCAATTTTTATTTATATAGCGATTTTAACAACGGTCATCATCGCAAAGCAGCTTTACAGAATCACAAGACCGCCTGATTCCACTCTGCACTAATTATACATTCACCTTTATATACCCTTATTATTAGTACTGTATGCTGTATGCAGGATTAGCAGGTCACATGACCATAATCTGTCTTTAGTGTGTATCTGTTCCAATAACTCAATAACCTCTCTAAATGACTTCTCCGGCACGCTCCTACACACCGTTGTCTATTTTTTATTGCTCTGCATCTTAAACTCATTGTAGTTTCAGCAGGAAAAAAGCGAGCACTTCCTGGAGTGTCTTTATACTGAAGAATAAGCGCAGTCCTCTTTTCTCACAGGATAGGACGCATAATCTTTACCCACATGTACGTTTCACCCGCAGCGATTTCCACTGCTCGGTTTATGGGAGGAAAAAAATATGTTGGTTTAAAAAAAATAAAAACATTTTAAAAGGCGTGACGGATTCGGACTAAAATCCCAGGGACGCTGTGAACAATGTCCGTACACACCTCCGCACGGAAGACCAAGGCAAAGGAAATAAACATTTTGTGCGTTGTCATATTTATCACATTGTGGCTATAAAATGAGAGAGAGCATGAAGAGGTGTGTTGATACAGGAGAAGAAAAGAAAGTCATTTTAATCTGTATTACGCAAAGCAACAGTGAGCTAATTGCGCGTTCATGCACCGTGACTAAGCGTGAAAGCGTGACACCTTAACAACTTGAAACCACGCAATTCCCTACAAGGCATTGATTGCATAATAGGACTGAATGTTGGAATCTATCATCAATGGCAGCCTAATTAAAACGGGCACGGAAACACTGCACGCCAAGCTGCGCAACGCTATTAATCAGCGGGCGCATCCCGAGCACAGAGCCCACATGCACTACACAACCGTTCTGTAACACAATAGCTAAACAGGACAGGAAGCCTCAGAAGGTTAGCTCTATAAATTACTCTCAAGCGTGAGTGTGTATGATTATGTTTGCCCCGGTCAGGTATCCGGGCGAGCACGAGGCCCGACGCGGAGAGCAGATCGGCGCAGGCCCACCTCTCGCATTACACTCTCTCAGCTCAGGCCGGCTCTCTCAAACGCTCCCCGGTTCCTGAGAAGGCGAAGCCGCGGCTGATTAATAGAGAAGGTTCCTGTGTTCTGGGAGATAAGTTCATGCGCAAACATTTGGGCAGCCCCTGGTGGCATGATAGAGTGGGCGGAGAAACACATACTAGAACAAGACCAGAGGGAAGAGGATGAAGAATTGCATCCTGGGTGAGATGGACCTCCTCCAGGCACGAGAGGTCCACCACGGCTAAGAGCTATAGTGCGAACTAGAAGATGGAAGAATGTAATTTCCTGCAAACTCATTTTCGAGTATTGCTCCAAACAGGGTGCTGCAGAAACATTGGGAGGTTTGCAGAGGATTTTAAGACACAATCAGGACGTATACTGTATGTCTAGAGCTGCTTTGTTTATCCAACAGGGCCTTTAAAGGTCGGTACATCACAGTGCTGCAGAATGCTGGGTTCTGATTGGTCAGACGCTACATCATCATCATCATCATTATCATCATCGTCATCGTCTATGACAGCAGTGTCAGAGGTGAAGCTGGAAAAAAATCTTCAGGACAGAGATGTTTAGACTTGTTTGTGGTTTCCCAGTATCCTGAAAAGCTGCAATTATTTTTGTTTCATTATCTTCAGGAGAAGGAATAAAGAGAGAGCGGTGAGGGAACAAGCGTTTGAAGCTGCATGTGATAATCGGAACTCGCTTTGAAACAGATATGCATACATACAGGTATATTGTGTTGTTTAAAAATAAAAAATCATAAACATCTGTAAATTGCTGTGGTGTAAGAGGAATAAAGCACCTACTGACATCCTGTTATAGAAAAACAATCAACCAGTTCCTCATCCCCCCCATCATCATGTTTTATCCCCTACAAAGCCCAATTCATTAATGATTTTATGGCAGGTCAATTGTTTGTAATTGCTTAGTGTCCAGAGTAAAAATCCCGGCGCTCTCAGCTGTTCTACATCATCCATCTGAGACCAATCAGAAGAGAAAATTAACTTGACTAGACTCCAAATTAAAAAGGCAGAAATTGATCAAAGCCATTAGTTGTGATCGATCACTGCGACGGCGGAATCAGCTACACCTGACACTCAAAAAAATATATAAATGACCACAACTTCAGATGAAGGAACAAAATGTCAACGTCAATCATGAACCTATAAATAGCTCCCTCGCTAATGCCCCCCCCCCCCTTGCTCACTCTGCAGCTTTCACAGAGAGAAGAAAGAGAGAGTGGCTGGAGAGGCGGTGAGCAGGTCAGATAGGAAAGAAAGCACGGGGTTGTGCGCTCCTGATGAGGCTAACTGAAGGTTCTTGCGAAGGTTCTCAAAAAAGAATCCTCCTGTAGCCGTGGATCATTCTCCCACACGACCACTAGCAGGCGCAATTTGCTCTTTCCATGATTCTTTTAGTTCTAACAATCACAGTCAGAGAAAGTTGTTCTTGACGTTTTTATCGTATACGAGATCTCGTTCCTGCGCGAGGGTAGACTGGGGGTTCCTCAAAGAGAACAAACCAGTGTTTACACACATGAAATTCTGCATCAGCAACATCCTGCTAAACCTGGTGAAGGTCCAGGAACAGACAAAACATTCTGGATGAGCAACTCACCATGGCTGGATGTAGACATCAAGGAAACAGAGCAAAATGAAGTGGAAACGTTTTGTTTCACATCAATGATGAAATATATTTTCAGGTACACATCTGGAGCACATCTGTCTGCCCCCTAATGTAGCCAAGTGCAGAGGAGGTTTTAAATAATGTTATTAACACACCAGTATACACCAGGAAGCAGCGCAATCAAGAGGAAAACAAATTACAGACGATTGTTCTTCTAACACCAGGGAGTGTAGCATCACAGCCACACACATACACACACACACACACACACACACACAGTAAACATGCATTTTCCTTTACCTGAGCCTTCCTCCATCCTCTACCCATGTTCCGCGCTCAGCTTAGCTCACATCGCTGAGGGCAAAGTCAACCTTCTAAAGCTGCTAACACCCACCACCGTACATCGGTTTCATACAAGGCTAGTCAAAGGTCAACGCTGCTGAGGCTGTAGTATACATTGCATGATCCTGATTGGACCCAGTACTACCCCCTGAGGCACCCCGCACCACTGCATGCAGGCTCAACTTTGCCCTTTTTGAAGCGAACTGTCGGTTTGTTTGAAGACTTCACACGGTGGTTGTAGAGTTAACACTGTCTGAGTGTGTGTTGTGTAAAACTGACCTACATTATATAAACCATGTGCGTACGATCTCGCTGCCTGGGCGGTTATCCTGCACTGTCATACTGCACTTCCTGAGCAGTCTGTCTTTAGTCTTTTCTTTTTATGGGAGTGATTTCACCATCTGCTGGCTTTCCAGAATGAGATGCCCGTTTCTAAATGCAGCTCCACTTCACCAGTGAGTTACTGTCTTTTACAGCTGACCTTTATCCGTGATTTTTATAAAACTTTATCGCTAGTGCTAAGTGGATTATTAAAGCAACCTGTTTGACCATCCTGGCTTTGCTCACTTTATTAATTCACACATCATGGCAAATCCAGAACATCTCCTGACAAGCAACAGCTGGTGCTAACTCATTCATGGACTTATAAACTAATAGCTCTGATCTTTGTAAGCAACACTATGTTGTGCAGAGTTTAGCCATTAACCACTGCAGGTCCACGTGACTGCTAATTTAATAGCTGACCTTCTTCCCAGACTTTTTATAAAACTTTAGCTCCTTTACTGAGCCTCTCATCAAAGCAACCTGTTCAACCATCTGCTCTTTTGTCTTGCTGTTCATGCATCTGAGCAAATCCTAACCTCATCAGTTGTCTGGTCGATGTTTTTCAGACTCTGACCAAGACCACCAGGAAGAGACGACCTCATTAGCGATGTCACAAAACCTGAAATACTTGCTGAAAGATCTGTGAAAACACAGTTATGGTTTTGAGCCATTAGCCAGTGCAGGTCACTCCTAAATAGCCATCGTTAAAAGCCAACCTTCTTTCATGCCTCTTTAAAAGACTTTCTGGTGCTGAACAGATTTTTTCATCAGCTGCCTGATCACTGCATTTCTGCATGAAACTGTCTCTGGACACTCAGGGATAGATAACGGCTTATTCATGGGTTTTGGCTGTAAAGCAGTGGCCTATAGCCTAGAACACTTGGGACGGGATCGCTGCGAGAGAACGTTCCACTGTAATGGGATTAGCACACAGAAAGATTACATTTTATATTCCAGGAGAGGATGAGAATAACTTTTCCCTCCCATAATTTGCTCTGGTTTCTGCAGGCACGCCATGAAATCTGCCAGACTGCACGAGTGTGGAACGGGATTAGTGTGTCCTATCAGTCATCGCAGGATCCTCTCCGAGCCTGGCGTACAACACGACACTGGCCACGACCATGTCGGAAATGTCCAGCCCACACTGCCAACCATCCCGAGCTGCCAAGTGAGAGAGTGTTATGCTGTTGCTTAGCATAACACTCCTCCACACCTCACTGCAGATCGAGGCTTCATGGTCCGAGGGGAAAGCGAGTTCCAGCTCGACGGAACGGCGTGATGGTCCACGCCAGGGTTCATCAGCTGGACCTGATCGGACACAAGCGACTCAACGGGAAGCGGCCGGGTTCTATAGCTAGCACATCCTTCGTTTGAGTTTCACACATGAGGTTATGTGAATCCTTTAACAGCTCATCAGACTTGCAAAGCTGCAGAGATTTTAAAAATGATAAAAAATAATAATGTTTGATTATTTTATTAACTAGCATGATTAGAGAAGTGGTGTCATGACTTTTGAAAACACAATCAGTAATGAAATAGAATAGACTATTTAAGAAAAATCAACACAGAGAATTGCTTGTGTGTGTGTGTGTGTGTGTGTGTGTTTAATCTCTGTTTCAAGTTCAAAACACACGTCTCATCTGTTTGAAGTAGACCTGTGCACTGAGACGATAAAGTGATAAAGTGATAAAGTCACAAGAGCAGGGTGTGAGTATTTGAGCTCAGGCAGATATGAAGTTTGCTCGACAAACAGACGACAGGCTCCTAAAGTCCTCTCGGTGCCGAGTGTAAAAAAAAAGCTTTAAATAATATTCATAACTATGAGCTAATAATTCATGGTTGTGCATTAAAAAGTAGTCAGGTTATTTTTTTAGGTTTTCGGATATTGTGTGGACTGCCTGTATCTCTTACATCTCTGTTTGTTCTGTGTCATAAAGTCCATAAAACAGCCTCCTTGCTGCTCACACTCATTCCTTATATAATTATACGTCCTATGGCTCACTGGATCCCTTTTGTTCTCGACTGGAACATTGTGATGTGCTTCCTATGGTCTGTCAGTCTCTGGGTCTCTGTACAGCTAACTCTCTGTTCTACCTGGAACATGCTAATGACCTTTGCACGTTTGTACTAACAGACGTACATGATTTAAGGTGTTTGGCCACACATACTGTACTGTATAAAAACCCTGTCTTTTGCTGTGAATAGAGAGAGAGTACATCCAGACACCTCGGATGTCCCCGGTGTGCGCCGGCCCGATCGCTGAGCGTATTAAAGCATGAAGTTTATTTATATAACATTTTAGTGGTTTACATTTTTAGCTGAAAACCCCTGATGTACTGTAAAAAAAAACCCAACAACAATAAAGCAGGCTAGAGCTTTTTATTTGACCGAACTCTGATAGCGATTCACCCGTGCCAGAATTGCAAGATGCAGTAAGGGGTGAATAAACGCTTGTGCATGTGCATGCCTGTCGACAAGTCAGTACACAGGTGTGCGTGTCTAGGGGAAAAAAACTAAACCTAAAAAGAAATGAATAATCAGTTATTTGTGAGCTGGAGAAGCAATTTATATTGAGTAAATATGAAGGGAGTGTGATAGGACAAGGGGCAAAGACAGATTATGGAGCCTGAGGAGATAGTGGGAGGCACTAAGGAGCCTGTTTTTGATGCATGGCTAAGTTTAGGAGCTTGACACTGACTGCATAAGCGCTCATTAGCAGCCATTACTAGCGCCAGTGCATGGTTCGGGGCTGTGCGGTCATTAGGCGTAGACCAGACGCAGACTCTCAGGTGCCGACTTCATAATGGCACAGATGAGCCGAGCTGGAGCCGAGGACACCGCCACTGCCCTCTCTCTAAAGGCCAAACGTCACGGCTCTGTAATCACACACG
>JAOVVA010000054.1:115803-128154 GCA_028565275.1 Leiocassis micropogon | reverse complement strand
GTGTGTGTGAGTGTGTGTGTGAGTGTGTGTGTGAGTGTGTGTGTGAGTGTGTGTGTGAGTGTGTGAGAGAGAGACACTAACCGGAGCAGCCTGTGATGCAGACGGAGGAGGAGGAGGCAGCTCTTCAGGTTCTGGGTGGTTCCAGTGTCTTGCATTATACACAGCTTTAGTGGGAGACTGCACACACACACACACAGTATTAGTACATTAGTGATAAAAGAATATCACTGCTCTACGTCACCCCCTGCAGGCTGTAGTTAAAAAAAACTTTTGTTGAAAGTGACAGAACATTGAATGTTTGGAGCCAACACAGTCTGGAGCTCAGATTAGAGGTGTGTGTGTGTGTGTGTGTGTGTGAGCTAACACCTTCTCCAACTCACACACCATAAACAATAACACACAGACTCCTAAAACACCTTCCTGAGTGACAGAGTGAATCCAGCTGCAGTCTAACAGCTGTGTCTGAGCCGGGTTCGAGCTGACTCTAACCGCTTCAGCCCAAAACACACAAACACACTTCAGCCTTGGAGGGGGAAAAAAAAAAACTACTCATGTTTATCTTTTCCTCAGCCTCTGTGTGGAGAAACAAGGTCAGTGTTTCCTGATATACAGACATCGTGCACTGGATAATCCCTCTGTCACTCTCCTGAATCACACACACACACACCTCACCCTGATTGTGTGATATACACACTATCCTGTCCTCTTCTCCTCCTGAGGGTGAGCAGGGGCCAGTGTGGTTTCTGCCCCTATGGGCCTGCAATAGTGCCTGCTTTCCTGCAGTTACCATGTCTGACCACTAGGGGCAATGATGACGCGAAGTATTATAATAATAATAAAGCCAACTATGGGAGTAAACGCGCTACATAATGTTTTTTGGTCCCCAGGAGTCTAAGGATCAGTTTTGGTGCAAAGAATCGACAGTAATCTAAAATGTTTATTTTTTAATTAAAATGAGACACATAAAAGGATTAATGTATCAGTCTAACACTGACGGAGCTTTTCCAGAACTCATGTCGAGGATTAAAGACGAATCAGTAAATTAAACAAAGCTTTATTTTTCTGTCCCTGAGTCTATTTTTTTTTCCTTGTCTTGTCTCTAAATGAGTCTCTAATTAAAACTCATTAAGGAGGCTCTGGATCGCCCGCCTCGTTTGAAACTGCTGAGCTCGGAGGTCGTTAAGCGTCAGGAGGACAGCGCAGAGGAGAAACTGCTGCAGGAATAACAGCCTGAGCGAGATTCGAAGCGGACGCCAGGACCGCTCAAACAGCGTGAACTGACGGAGGATCGGCTGCCAAGTTACACACAATGAGGAGGTCAGCAGGGGGAGAAAGGGACAACCTGGCAACCGGGGCGGGATTCACACCCGCCGGACCTGCAGCTGGGTTATTAAACACTGACGAAGACGGGCACAGGACAGGCTCGGCCCCACAAGCGCTGTGCCGTGGGAGGCTGGTTTCATTTGCACTAATTAACTAGTTCTCCTCGAGTGCCTCTGACGGGCTGCAGTGATTTGGAACACGCCCAGAGTCATCCACGCCGGGCCAAGAAGGTTTAGCGTTAGCATTTTACTCCTCATCAACACTCCGACAGTGTTAGGGACAAGCCAGAAACCAGTTCACTATAAATTAGAAATAAAACTGTGTGTGTGTGTGTGTGTGTGTGTGTGTGTGTGTGTGTGTGTGTGTGTGTGTGTGTGTGTGTGTGTGTGTGTGTGTGAGTGTGTGTGAGTGTGTGTGAGTGAGAGGGGGGGTGCTGTTAGAGGAAAATCATCATTAAAGTCACTATACACTCAGTGTGTAATCTTTTCTTTTTACCCAACATTAGGGTGACACTTCTCTCTCTCTTGCGTTACAGTCCCAGTGAACGACCTGTTACTATAGAAACAATAAAATTTCAAAAAGCACAATAATATAATCCTGCACTAGTGTTGGAGCTGCTGTTTTAGAGAGTTAATCAATACCTTCTCTGTACAGCACCGTCCAGTCTGAAAACATTTCAGTTTATTATTCTTGAAGGTCAAACACAGAGCTATGATCCGTATTGTTTTAGAAACACAGGTTAAGTTTTTTCTTTCCCTTCCGTACCATTTGATTTGCTTCATGTGACATCACCCCCTAGAGGATGTGCTTGTGATACAGGCGCTGCGAGACACTGACCTGCCCGTGGTCTCCAGCATATCCGCACTTGAGAATATAAAAAGAAGCTCAGGTGAAATGTGTGCCTGCTTTCCTCGTCATCATTATGAAATTCTCAGATACAATTGTGTAGATACAAAAGGATTGTGCTGAACAGCGTCTGCTACTGAGCAATGACCTGCGCAGGTGTACATAATATATATGTTAGTGGTGTAATCCTGGCACACAGGGCAGGACATAAAAGAGAAATAAACAAATAAATAAACAAACATATAAACAGAAGAGTATTAAACTGATTGAACTGCTTTTAAACCGAGCATAAAATTGAATGAGGAAGTACTCGAGTCTGAAAGAGGTAATGGTAATGTCAACACTTTTGCCTCTGTTTGAAGGAAAGCAGCAATAAACAAGAGGAGCGGTGCGAAATGCCCGAGACCAAGGACGAGAAAAGCAGACAAGCAAGAGGAAACCTGCACATCCCTGAGACAGGACTTCATATTGGAGGGGTCCAAGTGATCACGCAGTACAGACATGGATCCATGGTTAGAAGAAAAAAAAAAAACAAGTGAGAGATGGAAATACTGCAGTTAAAATAAAATACTGTTAATTCAGCCACAAGGAAAACTGAAAGTCGTGGCTTTTACATATTTAGTGAAGAAAAGACCCACCCCACCACGACTTTGTGGTTAAAGCCAGACGCTCTGTTGAAACAGAGTGGAAACAAAGAACAATGGACAGAGGACAGAGTAAAAGGTCTGATAACACTCTGGGGTGATGCATCAGAAAAACGGGGCGATGAGGAAACATCGTCACCACGGCAACAAGTGCAGAAAGGGTTTGACAACATGTTAGATTTGGGCTAGCAGTCTGAACAGTCAGATCCAATCACGTTCACATAACGGCGAGGATACTCCGTCCCGTAGATCAGATTTGTGAAACACATCAGACTTGGCTGCAGTCTGAAAACACACAGACCGTGTAAACAATGCTTCAGAGAGACCGGTCAGAGCAGCGTCGTTCCAAACAGGAAATAAAACCCTGAATGTGTAAGCGCTGTGTCAGGGATTACATCACGGCCCCGTAATTAAACGTTCCAGGTCAGGTGAGGTCAGGTGCGTGTGAATGGTGGTGATTAGCGTGACAGAAGGTAAATCTGAAGGCTTTACCCGTTTGGGCCCACTGAAGATCCTCCTGCTGCTCTCCCTGACTTTCTCCTGAGGTTTGACCTGAGACCTCTTCGGCTCCTCAGACGTGGAGCGCGAGTTCACCTCAGGCATCTCCAGAGGATCTTCATTTCAACAAGAGAAAAACAGTTATAAACACACATTACTATCAGGACACAAGTAAGAATTACATAAACAATTTGGGTTTATTCTGTACATCCGCGGGGTGTTTAACACCGAAACCCAAAAGTGAAATAACAACAATAAAGAAAACAAAGAAGTAAAAATTATTGTCCTACAGATCATAAATCATGTTTAGTAAAATGGACCGGAGGAAAGCAATTAACCCTGAAATAATGGATAAAACCTGCAAAGGAAGGACACACACACACACACACACACACACACACTCTCACACACACCAGATAGCTGATATAAATCTCAGGGCAATAATTTCAGCGATGTCATCAAGTCTCTCTTATTTGAAAAGTTCATTATGAATGTTTATGATGATTTGGGAGTGTAATGTAAGGGCTAATGGTCAGAGACATATTGAGGACACCTGTTAGGGATGGGGGGAGAGACGGGGGGAGAGACGGGGTACGGTGTGATCATTTCAGTCATCAATCAGCATCACTTTATCTCCATCACTGCGCTAATAAATTAACACCACTGAATCATACCACAGGGTTACTACACTTATACCAGCCCCCTGTGTGTGTGTGTGTGTGTGCGCGTGTGTGACTGAATGTTGTGTGAGTGAGAGCGAGTTCCTGACCTGTGCTGCTGTTCTCCTGAGATGCTTTAGGTCTTGGATGGTCCACACTCGCCCCTCCGGACACCGGTGCAGAAGCCTTCCTCTTGGTCTTCCTCGGCTTGTCTTGGTTCTCCTCCCCCCCGCTGTCGCTCTCGCTCAGATCATCAAAGCCGAAGTATTTGATCTTGTAGTTGGAGCTGCCCGAGGAGGCGGAGTCTCCTTCCAGAGAAGCGGCGTCTCCGTCGTCGAAGCCGAACAGGTCCAGTTTGCTCTCCTTTTTGGTTTTGCTCTGAGTGGATCTGGACCTGACAAGACCGAGATATACACACACAGTGTTGACCATCGTTCTGTTACAGCAGTTTTGACATTAACACAAATTTCACAGCGAAGAGATTTCGATGAGATTCAGATCCTGACTGCGTCACAATTTTTGTTTAACGAAGTTGAACATTTTTTTTGTTTAGCTTCTGAACATTTTGGCTTTGTGAAACATACCCTAAACACAACTATTTAATTAACGGTGGAAGAATTTTCGGAAAGTTTCAGCGGAAACGGTGGAAAAACAAAAAAAAAAAAAAAGTTACAATTAGTATTTTGTTGCCCTTCCTCAGCCTTTATTCCTCAAAACATGGCCCTCACTCATGAGAAACTAAATTCTACATCAACTTTCTTACACAGCAGCTTTGCTGGATGGAGCCTCTTCCCTTCCTAAACATTCACTAAGACTGAGACATGGACCGTCTTCTAGTCACATCACTGAGATGATTCTACCGTTCCTGAAGAAAAGTTTCGTCACGCTTTGATCTGTGGTGAAAGACACCATCATCATCATCGTCCTGAGGAATGACCTCATCGCTCCTCACACTTCACACTTATTTCCCCAAATTTCTTTTAATTCTGCGAATCTGATTTGTGGCAATGACCACTGTTAAAAGTGCTATACAAATAAAAGTGAATTGAATTAAAAACCGGAGTGAGGAAAGTGCCGAAGCCCCCTGTATGCACCTGTGTCGTGGTGGTGATCTCCATCCCCATCAAGGTTTCTCTGTAGGCCACTGGACCTGGGTGTTTCTCTGTTTAGGTGTTGGTGCGGTTTGTGTTTGGTTTAAACGACTCCTCTTCCTGACCCTTTCTTTTTGTTCTTTTCTTAATCCAAACCTCTAAGTTTTCCATCCTGACACTTGGACATGCTCCTAGCTCTACCCGTATGTTCTCCTTTCATGACCTTCCCGTTTTGTTTATACCTGCACCATGTCCGGCCCCACACTCTGCTGCGTTTGCTTCTCAACCCAACCCTGACCGTACGCTTCACAAAGCTAGCATGTTTAGCTAGGGTGTAGGGTATCGTTTGGCTTTTTAACGATACCGGTGATAAATTGATACTTTTACAGTACCAATGCCTGAAATGTGCCTGAAAAAAAGTGGATTAGTGGATTCAAGAAAAAAAATAAAAAATAAAATTATTTAAAATAAACAGTACATTAAAAGGTTTAAAGTATGCATGAATATAAGTAAAAACGCAAACACAACAAATTCAGATATTACCCAAAATCAACTACACTAACACCAACGACAGTAAAGTAATCGGTATTCTTGGTCTCCTACAAACCAGCTTCAAATTTCAGTAAATTTTTGCAGAAATAAAGTGATATCTGTTTTATCTGGAAAAACACCACACCTCTCCTGACTTTGTTAGGGTGGGTCTGACCGGGGCCGAGACACGCGCACACACAAATGCACACAAACCAGCCAGCTAAAGTTCAGAAACAGTTAAACGTGGTGCCACCCTCTCCTTTTAACTTCTCCCCATGTGTCCTCAGATTAGGTTTTACACTGAATGGTTGAAAGACATTTGTGGCATGTCATGGTGTCAGAATCCTTTGTAGTGAAAAACAGCCACACTTTAGAGTATTTTAGGCATTTTAATTTTGGCACGATTAGCTTAGCAAGCAAACACTATCTGCTGCCATCAAAGCGAGTGTAATTACTGTGTGCACACAGATACCCTCAATTCCTGAGATTAAGTCTGAATGTGAAAAATGGACGCGCGTTACTACAAACATTAGTTTTTCATTTATATTATTACATCGTTCTAAGTTCCTCAGTCATGAGATTCTTATTTATGTGCAGTTCTGAAAAAAAACTGTGCTCTGATTCGGTTCTAGTACAAACTGGTTATATAGGCACTGGAGCAATATTAGCACCAGGTTTCGGTACCCAACCCTTTTTGGTTAAACAGTGAAGAACAATGTTTTTTTTGTTGTCTCATTTGAACAGTGACCCTAAGAGAACATCCTCGGAGTGAGAACAGTACCTCACTTATTTAAAGCTGCTGTATGTAGGGAGACCGTGCTGCGTTACCTGGCAGGTTTGGTCTCGGGCTCGACTTTCTTCCTCAGCCTTCCTGCCTCTCCCGGATCAGCCGGCGGGGCGCTGGCCGTGTACTCCTCCATCCCGCGCTCCATGGAGTCCTGAATGGTGACGTTGCAGGCGGACATGCTGGACGGATGCAGGACCGTGTAGTCCCTCGTCCTGCCCCGGCTCTTGCCCTCGCCGTCGCCGGCCTTCGCGGACCCCGCGCCGTCGCTGTTGGACGAGCCCCCGAGGGCGGATAGCTTGTTTTTGTTGGGTCTGCAGTACGTCCTGCAGTTGGAGGTCCTGAGCAGCGACTGCGAGTGGTCTTCCGATTCCGAGGGCTCCACCGGGAGCTCCAGGTGTCCCTGTCCGACCTCGATGACGCGGGCCTCGGGAGGGGGTTTGGTCAGGAGGCTGCTGCTGGACGTCGGGTTTCTGGAGGCGGAGAGCGGTGATGTGGAGCGTGAGCCCAGTCCGACGATAGCGCCCCACGCGTCGAACGAATCTTCATCTTGGGATTTTTCCCACTTCAGGGTGGTGGTCTGGGCTAGCGGTCTGCGGTCGCTCTCTGAAGCGATCTTATACCACGAGTAGCTGTGACGTTCCGTGTCGTTCCAGCTCTGGGTCTTGCCTGAAAACACAGACACGCAGAGATTACTTTTACACAATCCTGTATGTGTGCTGCAACTCATCACAAAGCAGCACACACACATTTTATATACATCATATCATGGCCACTCCATTAAAAACGTTTATCCTGACCTAAATAAACACACACAGACACACACACACAGTGCTTTTAGGATAAATGAAGAAGGTGGTGATAAATGCAGACAGTCAAAACCCGTCATCACAGCGCTCCTGAAAACAGATGGAACGTCTCCGAGGGCGCAGCAACTGCTAATCTTACCAAGCTGGAAAAATAAAGCTGAATAATACACCTCGGAGGTCAGCGCTTAAGTGTAGCTGAACTGAGGTTAGCACCAAAACAACAATTACTGCCCCGGGAGTCAAAACAGAGCGATGCAGAGGAGGCAGTCTGACTCATGCTAAAGCGCAGCCTGCCGATCCACACAAACTCCATCACGACACACAACATGCAGCGTGATCCGCATTTCTGCTAGTGTACTGCCCGAAAAAATTGAGATACGGATGAAAAAGGACAAGGATGTGACATGCCAGACGTGCCTCAGGGTGGTGCGTACACGTCGCGTCTTTAAATCCCAGGAGCCAGTTACGGTTTCGGCAGTAGCGAGATCAGGAACGTTTGCATTTAAGTCAGGATGTAACCCGTTATTAGCTGTAACTAATTGCATTATAAACTCTAAATAAAAAGATTAAAGGACTCTAGGCTAAACTGCTGTACAGTGAGTGAAGTGTCCCTGATAAACCCCACAGGTTCAGACACGAGGAGATCAGATCTGCTCTGAAGTCAGACCGCGGGTCATTAAAGTTCACATCAAACACAAAAACAAACACTGCCAAGAGGTAGAAGGTGATTATCTTAAAGCTCCTTTCGTCCAATCGTCCCACTCAGTTAGACAGTCTGTGATGCCTGACACAACAGTCACCCGCCCGGGACGATTAGCCGCCACTTTTGAGCCAGGATGTAGATAGCCAGGTAGGGCTGCAGGAGTTCAAGCGTACAGATCTGATTTACATTCTCACACACTTACAAACCGACTGCTGGAATGCAATCTCAACTCACATCTAAAACAAGTCTGCCTTTACATCCTCCTCTTTAACTCCAACACCACTCGTGTGTCTCTGAGCTCAGAAACTGTACTCCAGTTAATCGCCCAGATAATGATCTCACACACCCTGGAGACAGGGCAGGCAGCTCCAACCTGAAGGGGGCAGCACAAACTCCTGGACGAGCAAATTTACAGGAAGACCCATCACCTATAACATTACATGTCCATATATCAAACAGGCAGCTACGCCAACATCCACTGCTACCGGGTTCCCTGCTGACCCGAGCATCACGATCGATGCCATGACCACCAGCTGCTGAGGTTTCTGCTCCGGGAGAACCATCAGGTTTCACTGTAGTGGTTCATTAACGCTGACGTTCTTATCACACACAGCCGGCGCGCTGGGTCTGAGCCCGCTGTCACCTGCAGCCCTGTAACGCTGCCAAGCATGCCACTTCCTGTCAGGGAAATGTCACTGAGCGCTCGGGGACGAGGCTGACACTCCCTCTGGGTAGGAAGGGGGGGAAATATGTGTTTGGGTCTGAGCCACCTGTCACTCATGCCTAGCAGTCAGGAAACACACGCAGATGCGGGAGCACGCACACACACACACACACACACATACAAAAGCTTCCTGTCTACTGAGTGTGCAGTGTTATGTCAATCTGTTACTTCCTGTTTGAAGGAGAATCACCATCATCACACCAGAAGGGTTTTGATTAGTTCTCTGTAAGAGCGGCTCTGATCACAGCACAGATTTATATCAATGTGCCAATTTATTTATTCCTCGAAGGCGTCTCGGGTGTCAGGGGTAAAGCTGTAACTACGCTTTCAGGACACAGGTTTATGCTCTGTGGGAGAGAGGCTGCTGAGGAGACGAGTGTTTATCGCTGCTATAATGTAAGCAGCTCTTGTTTCTCAGATGTCAACTGCTCTGATTTTATAAAAGACTTAAGGATGTGCTCATAAACAGCGCAGAGCATCTGAACTACACCAGATATACCTACACCTTCTGACTCTCACACACACAAAGAGGCACAACTGTTACTCCTCACTGCCACTTGTTCTATGTAAAAAGTTTACAATGTTGTTTTTTTTCCCCCACTTCCTTTATAATGGCTCCTTGTGACACCCAAATTTGAAATTGTTAAACAGTCAGATTTTACTAAAAGACAACCGACACCATCAACCAGACATTTGTTTGTACGGTGAAGTGGTGAAAGTTCTGTCATGATGACAGTGATGCGGAGCTCGGCTACATGACGATATAAAATCAATCTCAGGATAAACGATGTCTCAGAGCGGTGACAGGAGAGATCATGTACACTGCAGTACACCCTCTGGCTCAGAACGGGTTTGTGAGCAAACCCACACATGTTGATAAATCTGGTTTGAGCGGTTATCCCCCCCCCCCCGAGGAAGGAAACATACTCGAGAACTTATGGATTATATACGATAGCTTGTGGATTATTTCTATTTCTTGCGTAATGAAGATCTGTGACTTGTTGCAGCTCTGAACCTCATCTACACGGGAAGAGGTTACTTATAAATGTTAATAACCATGAGTCCACCTGGAAGATCTCCATACCTGACATGGAGCTGCTAAAGAACTTCCCTGAGTCCTCTGGTACCCGAGCAGAGCTCTTCTCTGCACCGAGGGTGGACGAAGTGCGGGTAGGGTTCCGGCCGGGCGCCGCCGCCTCTGCACTGACGGGCTGGTTCACTCTGCTGTTCGGCTCCAGGGTCAGCCCGGCTTCCACAGAACCCGCCTTGGATGGGGACGACTTGGACGTGTTACGGGATGACACCGGCTTGGACTCGTCGTCACTGTCGAACCCGAACGGGTCCTCTGAGCCGTCGTCCTCCACCATCTTGGGCTTCTTGGTGCGGTCGGGTCTGTCTGCCTTCATCCCGGGTCTCTTGGACCCCAGCTGGGCTTTGTACGTGGTCTCGCCCCATTTGGTGCTGAGCGTGGCACGCTTGTTGGACAGAACCTCGTCGAACTTGGACGTCCCGTCGCCTGCCTTGCGGCTGTAGGTTTTCACGATTCGAGACGTCATTGTGAAGAGCGTTTCATATTCTCTACAGAGACAGAGAGAGAAACAAAACAACATAAACAAACAGAAGCAGCCTGAAGCTGATGAGAACGGAAGAGCGCAAAGGACAAAAACTCACAGATACACACAAAGCTCGGCATTAATGCCTAAATGTAAACAACAACTATCTACCTTACACAACATCTGGATTCACAACAACAACAAAAAGTTAGCTCTGAGCCCCGATTAGCTCGCTAACTAGCTAGCAATCAATCAGCTAACGTCTGACTCAAAACGGTAAACTCACTGTATAATATTCTTAAAAACAATCATATTACACTTTCTATCAAATAAAAAAAATCTGTAACTAGCTAGCTACCTCGATGCTACACGTCTCGGCTAACTCCAGTGCTGATTAGCAGTAGTGTTAGCTACAGCTAGTTAGCATTATTGAGCTAGTTAGTGTTAGTTAAACTCCTGTAACACACTGACGGCACAGACACACACAGTTCGCTTTTATACGAGAAATGATGACAAAGTAATCTGCTTTATTACGTTCCCGGGCTGGTTCTGTGGTCAGAGACGTCTGACGAATATCTCTCTCTCTCACACACACACACACACACACACACACACACACACACACAAATCGACGGCAGTGTTTTTTTTTTCCCTCTAACACACACAGCTATATGCTAACGGCTAACTCATTAGCCTGCTAGCTCCTCGGCTAATTGTGTGTGAAGTTAGCTAAATAAAGTTAGCTGTGAGTTATATCTCCACACACATTTATATCAGGTAGAGTGTTTACTTTAGACAGACTCTATAATATCCCCACTGCGTGTGTGTTTAGGAATGTTTCTCTAAGTAAATAAATAAACAGATTTCTGAGGTAAAGTTTCTGAGGCGCTCGCGCGCTAACCCAGGGACGTTAGCTTAGCTTTAGCCTGCGCTACATTACCCGAGTGTCAGGCGCGCGCCGGGCCTCCTGCTCCGGGCTGTGTACAATATAAACAACAGGAACCTGCTCCGCGGAATAAACCTACAGCGCGCTCCCGGGAGCGGAACAGCGAGGCAGCGAGAGCTACAGCGGCGATCCGGGGCAAATACCGAAGGATTAAAACCTACTCTAGCAGGGTTTTAGCGCAGCTCTCTCAGGCGATTGGACTGATTCTCCAAAACCGTCGGCCTCCATTCGAGTGCCTCCCTCCTTCTGCTCTTTCGCTAGCAACGTCAGACGTCATCACGCACGACACCCAAATCTGTCCAATCACGAGGCGAGGATTGATACGCCGACGGTTTGATTGCCTGCATGATATGCCAATTGAACCGGAACGTAGCGTACGCGAGGAACACGTACACGTCGTGTCCGTTATACCCTGGGAAGTGTAGTCCATATACTGTGGAGTGTGTAGCATATTCCCTTACACTTTCCTAAGGTTTTTAAGATGTGGCATTTTAAATAGTGTCGCCTTAAATTAATTAATCGCTTTCTTACCATTAAATGATTTTTGGAAGTGCAGTTTCGAATAAGGGAGTTAATTTCAAATTTAAATATTATGTATATGTCAATATGTCTAATTTCACGACATTATTAGTTAAACAATTATGGTATCATTTTAATGAGCTGACGTCAATATAAATAAAAGAAAGTTTTTGTCTGTACATTGGCTAGAACTCACTCTTTCAATGATCTCTTTACATTTCATACATTTGACCCGGAACCAGTCTCAGATAAAGTCCTGTCTGTATGTCTTTCTGTCTGGCTGACGGTTTGTTTGTCTGTCTGTTTGTTTTTATGTCTGTTCAGCCAGATTTTGTCCAGGATCACGCAAAACTGGCTGGACGGAATTTAATAAAACCATTTGCCAGTCCTTTGGTATTTGACTGAAGTTAAACTTGTGGCAAAAATTAAATCTAAATGTTGAGTAGAAGTGAAGTTATGAGTAGTTATGTGCCAAATTATAAACCACAAGTTTTGACAGCGTACTGTGCATGTGTTAAATTGTGGGTGTGTCTTAAATTGACCGCTGGACATAATTTAATACAATTTTCCAGTACTTAGATCTCTGTCTGAAGTTTAATCTGCACCATAAGTGAAATCTAAATGTTGAGTAAAAGTGATGTTATAAACAGTTATGTGTGGGATTTAATAATCTACTGTAAAATAATCTACTAATGCGCTACTGTCTCAATGTAAACAAACA
>JAOVVA010000054.1:42525-54743 GCA_028565275.1 Leiocassis micropogon | reverse complement strand
TCTGTTTAATTTAAGGATATAATTAAATGGTGTTTGAGGTTTGCCCGTTTAATGAAGGTTGTCTTATCGTCCCCGTCATTACCTCACTTCTTTCTTTCTTTTTTTATGCACAAAATGTCAATAGAGTTAAACATATTATTTCATTTTATTATGTGTTTTGCTTATAGTTTTTACATTTATTCTCTCCATTTGTCATTTATTGTTTGATTTGTATGTGCTGATACTCTCTACATCAAGTGTTGTATATTATCATTTTTGTCAGAAGAAAAAAAACTTTAATTTAAACAATAAAATATTTTTGGTGAACAAACTGTTAATAAAAAATATATGAAACAGTACGAACAGTTTAATTATTTCACGTCCTAGTTGTGTTTACGCAATAATTAGTGATGTCAAAGTATAAAAGTAAACGATTTGGCGTGGGGGGGGGGCTGTTTGTTTGTTTATTCATTATCACAAACGACAATTTTTTATTATTTTTTTTTATTTCTCCTCACACTGCTGCCACCTGGGCTCTGTCCCAATATCCTGCTCTATCCGGTACGTAGGGACCTAAGGAATGCGCATGCGTCGTTGTGTGTAGTGTACTTAACTAGGAAGTAACAAGCCATTGGATAGCTGCAGCTACGGCGGCTTGAAAAGGTCAATCTCCATGACAGAGCGGTGTAGCGCGAAGGGAACAATGATGTCGGAGCAGGAGGCTCTGAAGAGGAACCGTGGAGGAGTGCAGCGGGTGGAAGGGAAACTGCGCGCCAGTGTGGAGAGAGGAGACTACTATGAAGCCCATCAAATGTATCGGACTTTATTCTTTAGGTAAGACTTATAGTTTATCACAGAGAATGAGGATTTAAAGCATCGGAATCCGTCCGTGGCCTGGCTTTTCCAGATCTTTCTCTCCTTGTCAATGAAGCGGCGTGCGTTTCCTTATTATGATTGGCTACCGTCGCATCAGTAATCCCGCCTCCTGGAGTGGTCCTTCTTTCTGATTGGCTCGACTTGCTGTCACTCGACTTCACCCTTTGACTGGATGCCTGTTTGCTAGTTAGCTAGCTAGCATCTGGTATTAACAGAGATAAGAACATTAAAATAAAAATGATGATTTTTACATTTTGTCAGTCGGTGGGTTTTGTGAATAATGTATATTTACACGCTGTTGATTGCGGTGTGTGTGGTGTGTAATGAGAGCCGGTGTGTTTAAATTAGCCGTGTGTGTAGCGCGAGCTCTGTGTTCATTCTGCTGGGGTTTAATAACTAAATGTTTATGAGCAAAACACTGACATTTACACACACACACACACACACACACACACACACACACACCTATTACACTGTCTCAGATTATGATTAGCTCTTGTACAGTAGATGTAGTTTTAGTTATGAGGTAAAGCTGGTGTTTGTGTATCAGGTACAGAGTCTATTCAGAATTTATTATTATTATTATTATTATTATTATTATTAACTAGGAAATAACAATTATCATTATTTTTTTTTTCAGGTATACGTCTCAGTCCAAGTTTGCAGAAGCTCGGGAGCTGATGTATAATGGAGCGCTGCTTTTCTTTAGTTATAACCAGGTTAGTTGTTATATTCCTGTTTTGTGTAATTATTCTGTTATTCCTATTTTTAATGTTATTAATATTCCCCCCCTGAAGAGCTGACATGTAAATCCTAATAACCTCTGATTGTTTCCAGAAAGCTCCGGTGCCTACCAAGCTTTAATTTCTCTCTGAAATCCATAAACAAGTTATACACCTTAGTGACGCATACACACCGGGCCTGTGTGCGGCATGATGTCGGTGACATGTAGTTGTGTTTTCAGTTTGTGCACACACACACACACACACACACACACTCATGGGTCAGGGTGCAGGTGTGCAAAGTGTTCCTTTTCCCCAGAGTAATAAGTAGGGATGGGAATCAGCAGTCAGCTCCCAATACCATATGATCACCATTTGATTAAAACTGCAATTCTATGAATGACAGTTTTATCAATATTCTGATATTAAATTCTCCCTGATTTTATTACAATTTTAAACCTTTAAAAATTGTTTAAGTAATTGAATGTAGCCTATTGCTTATAACATTAGTCTTCACCTAGTGCAGCATTTAAACACTACAAACTTCAAACACAAGAATTTAACATTTTACTGAGCAGCGCTCTGTCATCCTCCATACTTATTATTTCTAAACATAACTAAACTAAACTTAGCAAATAATTCACTCTTACACATGGGATGAAAGTGTTGATGGGTTAGAGAGCGCCACCTGCAGGACTATAAAGAAGCTTTTATGTTTTACCGCCTGAAACGCCTCCAAAGTCTCAAAACTCAACTTGACCGTGAGCGCGCGGATTGTGCGGCTGTGAGCAAGTGTCTGTGTGTGGCTTCTAACGCACGCGACTAACTGCCGCTGGCGGTGTTGTGAGACTGGTATAAGTGTGTGTAATGAGTGGGTTTGAGACAAATTTGCTCAGAGTTTGGAGAAAAAGGCAGATTGAAGGATTCTGATGCACATGATTTTTGATAGTGTAACGCCATAAAAATGTGTTTCTGTTGCGCCGCTCAGAAGCTTCTTGCTCGGTACAGAATCGTTTATATCTGAGGCTAAAAACCAGACAATATTGTATCCCTTATTACCTCGGGCAATAGTGTACATTGTGCTGAGCAGGGGATCTCTTCAGACAGTCACAGTGGTTTTGTTCCCCACAGCAAAACAGTGCGGCGGACCTGTCCATGCTAGTCCTGGAGACTTTAGAGAAGTCAAAGGTTGAAGTAGAAGAGGAAATCCTGGGTAAGAAAAGCGTAAGATTTGTACCTAATTAAAGCCCTTTTCAAAAGGCGTTAGTTTACGTACCTGATTCCTGCAGAACAACTGGTCAAGCTGTTCAGCCTGATGGACCCCAACTCCCCCGAGAGGGTGGCTTTCGTCTCACGGGCGCTCAAGTGGTCCACGGGCGGCTCAGGGAAGCTGGGACACCCAAAATTACACCAGCTGCTGGCGGTCACGCTGTGGAAGGGTACTTCTAAACACCACACCTTTCGGTTTGAGTTCATGACGTCTCGTGACGTTCCTGTTTCCTAACTTCCTGTCCATTTGTTCAGAACAAAACTACAGCGAGTCTCGCTACCACTTCCTGCACTCCTCAGACGGCGAGGGCTGCGCTCAGATGCTGGTCGAGTACTCGACCGCGCGCGGCTTTCGCAGCGAGGTCGAAATGTTCGTGGCTCAGGCCGTCTTACAGTGAGTACACTTTACATTTTGTGATTTGCTTCCAATCACATGCTTGTGAGTAACAATTTGGTTTCAGCGTGAATTGTAGAAGAACCGGGACACTCCGGTCATGAGACTCTTAGCAGAATATGCCTTTTGGTGCTCAGTGCTGTCTTGTACATCTCTTTACATTTCCTTTGCAGGTTCCTCTGTCTAAAGAACAAAACGAGTGCGTCGGTGGTGTTTACCACGTACACACAGAAGCACCCGTCCATAGAGAAGGGCCCTCCGTTCATGCAGCCGCTCCTCAACTTCCTCTGGTTCCTCCTCCTGGCGGTCGACGGGTACGAATGTCCGATCTGATCTGATCTCCTTTTCAGATTATTTGAGGAAATACAGCTGGATGGAGCGCTGTTTAGCCTAGTGTGCGCTTTGGATTAGCGTTATCACTCTGAGTAATGCAGAAAGAGTAAAGAGAGCTAACTCTGATGATGAGGAAGTGTTGAGTCTTCACTATAGTTCAGTAACGTGTGTGTGTGTGTGTGTGTGTGTGTCCTCTCAGTGGAAAGCTGACCGTCTTTACAGTATTATGTGAACAGTACCAGCCATCGCTGAAGAGGGACCCCATGTACAACGAGGTACAAACACAGCATGGCTCTTAAGCTCCGCCCCACACCCCACACAGCCTCTCTGATTGGTCAGAAGGTGTTCACTGATTCTCCTTAACAACAGTTCTGACAGCAGTGCAGGTTTACATTAATCGTTTCCATAGAAACGGCTCATCACACAGCAGGCGCTCCACTGATTATAAAAGGAGTTAAGAATAATGTTCTAATCGTCCACAAGGAGACTTTTATTAGTTTAATGTTCATGGAAGGAGTCTCCAGTGTTGACAGCATGGAAGAACAGGAACAAGAGCAGCGTGCAATGATTGTTGTATTTTATATTTGGTCTGAAGGTGGACCTCTTGCTGAAGAGCGTAAACAGGAGTGTTTGAATATCTGTGAACAACATTTGTACTGATATTCTAAGGAAGGTTAAAGATTCTTACTGGTGATGAGACACAGATTCATCACTATGAGCCTGAGAGTAAACAGCAGGGTACGGAACGAAAACATCCTCAATCACTGACCGATCACCGACTATCAGCTGGAAAATTCATCAACGTTTACAATTTTCTGGAACTCTCAAGGGCCAAAAGTATTTTTAACTTAACTATAAATAGTTAAGTTAAAAAAAAAAAAAAAAAAGTTCAACAATCAACAGTGCTCGTTACAGTGAGACGCTTATTGAAGAGCAATTAATGTAAAATGCGATGCACGTCCGTACACTTCTGTCGACACTGTTAAAGTGTCCTCACTATAGGACGGGGCCCGTATTCACAAAGCTTCTTAGAATTCTCAGAGAGCTCCTATCTCAGCCTAAAAAGTCCTAGCTGGAAGTCCTAGACTAAAAGTGATTTAGGAAACTTCTTGGAGAAACTCTGGGGAAGGAAAGTACAAAAACCTTTGTCTTAGTGAGGAGGTGTGGTCGACCCAGTTACTAGGGATGATGCAGCAATTCAAGGACTGATTGGTTGATAAAAAAATAACCTCTGACCTCTGCAAAGCTTTTACAATGCACTCTTTTGTAAAAAATTAAATGTATGATAATGGAACAAACAGTAAAATCATAATGTTTATATATAATGAAAGTGTATAATTATGACTACAGCTATATTTGTTATAGGCTAAATATCTTAAAGCTAATTAAACAGCTAAATGTGCCTACTTTGAAGCAACCGATTTCCACACAGAAGTTACTATATTTAAGTTCTTAGATCTACAGTGGAACCTTGGATTACGAGCATAATTCTTTCCAGAAGCGGCTCGTATTCCAAAATCAAATTGAATTCCCCCATAAGAAATAATGAAAACTCAAATTATTCGTTCCACAGCCCAAAAAAATAAATACAAAAATAATTAATACGAAATATAAAGTAAAAATAAAACAAATTAACCTGCACTTTACCTTTAAAAAAAAAAAAAAAAAAAAAAAGTAAAAATAAATCCCGACAGATAAGTGTTACCGTTTATGCACGCAGGCGCTGTGTGAGTGAGTTTGGGTCTGTCGTTATGTGTGTGCACGCACGTAATTTGACACTGTGCCGGTTGACTGACGCGCACGCACACACACACACACTAAAGGCGAGAGAGAGCGCGAGTGTGTGAACCGCCACGGTGTCAAATTGCACGCGCGCACACACATCAACATTATTGATTATACCAGTGAGGGACGCGCACTAAGACCCAGCAGGGGAGACGATTACCCACAATTCCGCAGCACAAGTCGAAACAAGGAGCGTATGCGTGATACATGATACACGGTACTCCAAGACTTGTTAGTTTTCAAAATGTATTAAAAATCTTTGCTCGTCTTGCGGAACACTCGCAAACCGCATTACTCACAATCCGAGGTTTCACTGTATTTACCGTACAGATTTTATTACTTGTAATCCATTTTAGATTGATGGGAGCAAAATGGTTCAGCTTTTTCCAATTTACATAATTGCAGGATGGTTTATTTAAGTTATACTTTTGGATGGTATGTAGTCAACAATCCAAGAGAGAGCAGTGTTTACTTTTAGTGTTTGTCTTCTTGCCACCACCATTTTGTCCTCTGCTACAGAAACTCTAAAGTCCTCCTCTCTACTCTTAAGTTTTACCTTAGGAGGTGTTTTTAGGGCTAAATGTTTTGTGAATCATTTTTATCTTTACCTAGATTTAGTCCTAAATTTAGGGGGAAATTCTAAGAAAATGTCAATTTTAGGAATTTTCTTAGCTTTTTAAGCCTAAATAGTGACGAAATTCTTTGTGAATACACACCCTGATCTCACTTCATCAGACTTTGACCTGTTGATCTGATGAAGAAGTGAAGACCGCGGTGCATTCGTGGCTCGCAGCTCAGACTAAAACATTTTTAATGAGTGAATATGAAAGCTTGTTGACAGATGGACAGACAGGGTGTATTGAAAAGCAGAGATTATGGCAAAAAAATAAATAAAAAAAATAAAATAAAATATAGCGTTCGTAGCGTCCGGTGAGCGCGGATGAAGCGCCGAGTGTTTTCTACACATAAGAGTCAATGAGAGTGTTCACACGTGCTTTGGTGACGTGCGTTTGTCCGGCTGCACGTTTATAAGCTGTCAAAAAAATGTTGCATGCAGCTTTTACTTGGCGATCAAATCCCAACGAACGCAAGGAAAACGCTTCTAGTGCGTTTTCTTCGTGTTCATTTTACACTTCGGAGGACCGGATATATCCCATGATCCTACATGCTATACACAGGGAAATGCGGAAAAAAAGCTAAATAAAATGTTTTAAAAAATTTTTTATTTTTTTTCTCTCTCCCTACTTCGCCGTATTACGAGAATTCTTCAAACAAGAAGATTCATGTCTAATATAGCAAAATGGTCCACATTAAAAGGAGGCACTTGAAATAAAACGACAAGGGCTTTCCAGTTCCGACACACTGCCCCCACAAGTTAACACACAAACTACAATTTGGGCTGCAGGCTGACGTTAGACAGAGACAAACGAACGCCGGTGTAGAAGTCAATCGAGCGCCACTACAAAACGCAACATAAACGTCTAGGACGTTCAGAGCGCGTTGGTTTATCCAAAGATTTAACGCCCGTGTGAACAAAGTCCTCAGAAGAACTGTGTGAGGTTCTGCAGGATGCTGAGTGAAGCTACATAACTTGTACCTGAGACTAAAGGCTTCTCAAAGCATCATCACGGCAAAAACACTGACCCTCTTTCATTCATTACTGTTTACTCTTCTTTATAATCGGTTAGTTTGTTTGTTTCCGGAAGGCATCTATACTCCACAGCAGTAATTTCCACGTGCCCAAGACCTTTGTACAGTACTGTATGAATCTCAACTACACATCAGATTAATACACAGATCAGTTCCGTCACATAGCGATTTGTTTCCTGATATCAGTCTAATCATGTCCTGTTTTTACTTCACTGTTCTGATAATATTTGCTGTATATTTTAATGTTTTAACAGTTGATGATATTTGAAGCATACTCAAATGATTAGTTTAAAGCAACTGTTGTGTAAATCGGGGTTAGATGCGTGTGTTGTAGTAAGCAATAGTGTGTGTGTGTGTGTGTGTGTGTGTGTTTCTTCCTCAGTACCTGGACAGAATAGGACAGCTGTTCTTTGGTGTTCCACCCAAACAGTCCTCGTCATACGGTGGTCTACTAGGTACATCCTCTAAATGGCTGCTTATGTGAGATGATTGACAGCTGCATGCATGCTCTGAAGTATTACTATTCTGACCTGGAAGCCCCGCCCCTTTATCCACATCTATCTTATTAGTATTACGTTACACGAGTCATGCAGTCGTTATTTAATCAGCGAGTCGTTGTTGGTTTCTGTCTCGTCTCCTCCTGCAGGGAATCTGTTGAACAGTCTAATGGGCTCGGGTGAGGAAGAGGAGGGTGAGGAAGTTCATGAGGACAGCAGCCCCATCGAGCTGGACTGAACGTCGCACGCCTGCACACGCACCCTCCGAGTTAGAGAACACACACCGAACTGAATCAAACTCCACCTGACCCTTATTTTCTTTCAACACGTGTCCTGGAATAATTAGCTGCAAGGGTTTATTTTATTTTTTTTATTTTGCTCCTTTTTTGTTTGTTTAGTTGTCAGAAGAGGTGATTGAGGCAACATCTGGACTCGTGCGACAAAACCCTCAGCAGCAGCAGCAGCTCCATGAGAATAAACTAATGAATGAATAAATAAACTGTGTGAAAAGGGAGAACATCTGACGTGTAGTCACAGCAACCAGAACACGGGTGGTGATTGATTTATTACTTAGTGATGCATCGATACGGAGACGGGTTTCAGCTCAGCTGACTGTGTGTGAGAGACGTGAGTGTAGGATGGTATGGAGGTACTGCAGTAATGAGCATTAACGATCGACCAAAACGAAAAACATCTGCTACAGCGTCATCCTTTAACACGAGGGCGGAAACGTGGTCACAGAGCTGCATAAACTGTGTTCAGTAGAGAACTGTGATGAGTATCGGTGTTAAAATGGCTTGACTGTGTGTGTGTGTGTGTGTGTGTGTGTGAGCAGCTCACTTCAGCCAAAAAATAATAATTATTCAGTTATGAATCACAATTCTATTTCCCCCTGCCGTAATTTTCTCCCTAATTTAGTCGTGTCCAATTCCTCCCCGTCACTAGGGGGCTCCACATTAAGGTTACTACTACTACCACTCAGTCGGGAGGGCCGCAGACTATCACGTGTTTCCTCTGAACCATGTGACGCATCTTTTAGAACTGCTCGCTCTCGCAGCGTTGGGGGCGGAGTAACACACTCGGACGACAGCGCTATCCGCTCCGTCCTCTTACGCACAGACGCCCCTGATCGGCTGTAGAGCCGTGATTGAGGTGGGAGCACTAAGTACCTCTCATCCCTCGCCTGCGGCTGTGCGAGAGGTTACAGCATCACCCGGGAATCGAACCAGCGATCTCCAGATGATAGGGCGAGAACTTTACCACTGTGCCACTCGGGGGCCGTCACAATCACAATTCTTTAAAAATATATATAAATTGCATTAATAATAGAGATGAAGCGGCCGATCGGTGAGTGATCGGACTCGTCTGGTGTTCAGTCTGAGTGGGCGTGGCTGGTGATCAGGTGATCAGTCAGATATAAACCACCCTGTACCGAGTGCAGGAGCTCCTGCTGTACACACGACACTAGTGATTTAGAGTGTGAGCCAAAGCCTCCTGGTGCTCCAGACGTCCACGCTGAACTCGTCTCAGATCGAATACCATCACGTGACTCATGAAAATACTTACTAATCCAGACTTTAAAGTTTAACTCTGCAGAGCGTTAGTCCTTATAGTTTAAAAGGATTCGAGACACGATGCTAGTTTGTTTATTTCAGTTGTACAGACAGGGAGCTATACTGCCCCCCACTGGTCAGAATGGGGTAGCGGAATTCCGCGTGGTTTGTACAGCAGCTCAACGCGGGAGTCGTGTCAGGGTGCGGACGATGATGTCATCAGAACCAAAACATCTGCACTGGTGGGAAAATGTGTTCTCGATGCATCACTAATTAATGTTCTGTATACAATTAAAGTATAAGGAATGATCACAATTGTGTCTGTGTGTGTGTGTGTGTGTGTGTACACAGCCATCGTACCAGACAGGTGTTTGGTGCAGTTTTACATTTAGAACAAACTTCACCACTACTTGTGTGTGTGTGTGTGTGTGTGTGAGCGGTCCGCGTGGAATCCTAATACTTATTATTTAAGTGTGTTGTAAAGAGTGTGAAGCAGATGATTTGACTTTTGCTAAAGCTCTGTAAATAAAAGGACGGGGGTGAGACGTTCCCTTCACTCGTTCCTCTTTAAATCCTCAAAAAGAGAACCGAGTTCCAGGTCACAGGATTAAACTAAAAACATTTCTCTCTTCTGAAGCACTAAACGAAGAACCGACACGGAACCGGTGTTTAATACAGCAGGTGCTGATTTCATAAACAAGAACGGAAAAAAGAAAGAACGATCACAAATACAACCTAGAAACATTTAAAATATGCAAAAGGTTTATTAAGGCAACAGCCGTGAGATTCGTAGTCATGTTGCATTACAGTAAGCTGAGCTACAGGTGATTAATAGGGAAGCAAAAAGTGCAGTTATGTAGAGAATACCAATTATTACTAATCAACTATAAATTCACAACGTTCTCCAGAAACACACACACACACACACACATCACATGCTGGTTTAAGATCTCGACCAATCAGGTGTGGGGAGAGTGTGAGCCTCGCCATCAGCGCCGGGTTTTCACAAGGTTTATGTAATGGGTGTGTGCTGGGCCGGTGTGGTCCGAGTGAGCGGGGTAAGGGGAGTGAAGCTGTGACACACACACACACACACACACACCATACTGGTGACAGGAGGATCAGGAGCACTGTGTGGACCTGGACACGCAAAGGTCAGAGGTCAGAGAGGTTCAGGCTCGTGACTGCAGCGAGAGCCGCAGGAGCATGTCGGAGAGGTGAGCCGCGTCGTGCTGCTGGGCCTGCTGCTTGATGTGCTCCAGGGTACGCACCTAACACACACACACACACACACACACAATGTAATTTACTTAACATTTTCTGGATCTGGTGGGTTCTCTTATGAAAACACTCTTTTTACAAAAATGACAAGACTGTGTGTGTGTGTGTGTGTGTCTAACCGAGGTGCGTGTGTCGCAGTAGCCGTTCTTGTGGCTCAGGTTCCACAGATTAATGGCGAGTTGGTTGAGTTTGTTGTTGCGCAGATCTCCGTGAGCCAACAAGCAGCTGAACAGAGAGAAAGCCAGAGTTCCCTGCCGGCGCGCTCCCTGAAACACACACACACACACACACACACACACAGGGCTTTACAATGGCTACGTTTTTTTGTTTTACTCTTTAATTTAAAGTCTCTGTGTGTGTGTGTGTCCGACCTCGTCCTGGCTCAGAGTCTTCAGGTAATCCAGCACCTGTCCGATCACCGTCTCACACACGCGGTTGATCTCCGCTATGAACTTGGGGTCGCCGCCGTACAGCGTCTCGTTCGACTCCACTGGAGAGGAGACACGGTGATGATCAGACCGTCACTGGGCAGACGTCTGTGTGTGTGTGATTTTGTGTGTACCTTTAGGAATGGTGTAGAGGTAGCTCTCCTGACTCATGGCAGCCAGCAGCGGTAACGCACTGATGTACACGCGCACTTTAGCGTCACTGTTGTCCTCCCAGGTGTAGTCCTGCACCATGTTCAACAGCCCTCTCACCAGGTACAACACACCCTGCTCAGGGTGGTCCTGCAACACACACACACACACAATTATCAACATTATAAATGAGATTAATGGGAGGATATTAATGGGGGGGGCGGGGCTAAGATTACCGGCACCACCAGCAGCGTGGAGAGGAAGTTACTGATGAAGTCGAGGAGGAAGGGCTCAGAGGAGCGCTGTTTACCCTCCACGCTAATGACACGGGGCACTTCGGGCAAAATGCCCACCGCTGCCTTCAGAAAGGAATCAGCTGGGAGACGGACAGAGAAGGGGGGGGAGGGGGAGAGCAGCCAATTTAATCTTTTTTATTCTGTATAATTCACAAACTAGATTAAAACTCATCCTTTTCTCGACAGTAGATCTACATGTTCACTCAGTCTAATGCATTCTGCTGTGGATCAGGATCTGTCCCGCGCGTCTGAGTGACGGGTGTTAGTGAGATGTCCTCACCCTGGGACAGGCACTGATTGGCCAGAGCCACTTGTCCCGACAGCAGGTAGAGATGGAGACGGCTGAAGATGCTGCTGAGAGACGGGATGGTGATGAAGCTGTACGCTGCACATGCCTGCAACATCAAACACAAACACCACAACTCCATCAGCCACAAACTCCTCAGCACTGACGAGCTCTAACGCCGGAACGCTAACATGTTTAAACGCAGAGACTGACCCGGACGAACGCCGCCGTTTTGCGCGAGTGATTCCCGCCCATGACTCGTCTGGTCTCCATGGCTAAATGATTCACCGTCTGAGGAAAAAACAGAAAAATTAAACGGATTATGAAACAAAGGTCCAACGACAGAACAGAGAGAGAACACGTGTGTGTGTGTGTGTGTGTGTGTGTGTGTGTGTGTGTGTGTGTGTGTGTGTGTGTACTGTACATGACACGCTATAATCAGAGTGTAAAGGAACTCACATGAACCAGCTGAATGATGACCGACTCCAGGTTACAGAAGGTCGCTCTGGCCTCCACGCAGAAACTCAACTGCTGCTCAAAGTCCCGGCCAAAAGATACCTGAACACAGACACAACACCTGAGCACAGACACAACACCTGAGTATAGACACAACACCTGAGCACAGACACAACACCTGAATATAGACACAACACCTGAGCACAGACACAACACCTGAATATAGACACAACACCTGAGCACAGACACAACACCTGAGCACA
>JAOVVA010000053.1:22650-39314 GCA_028565275.1 Leiocassis micropogon | reverse complement strand
TATAAGATCAAAATCTAATAATAAAGTAAAACAAAAGAGATGTTCTATTGTTTTCTTTAAATAGTAGCGCTATCAGCAAAAATGCAACAGATCTTAAAACTGCTTACAGCTGTTGTTAGACTTTTGACTGTTCCCATCGAGGATTCGATCCAATCTGCACAACAACTTGGCACAGGTTTAATGCCGAATGCCCTTTCTGATGCAACCCTCCCATTTTATCTGGTTTTGGGACCGGCACTGCATCCAGTGTCAAGTTTCACTTTCTGTCAACTCTAAAATTCAAATTCATCACAGCCTTATGCAAAATCCTTATTTACATGTTTCCTTTACACTTCTTTTCCTTTACACTTACTTTTCATTCCTTTACATTAGTCACTTATTTTTATTTTATGTTTACAAACTATTTTGTCCAATTTATCTTGTGACAAGTCAGCTGAAATCACTTTTAATATATTTAATAAATTTTTATATATTATTGTCAATTATTACTTTAATTGGAAATTGAATATTTTTTACATTCAGCTGGTAGAAATAGTATATTTTATTAATAGAATGCTAAATTGTGTTCTACAGTATGAACACACGACCATCACAGTGATAAGTCGTGTTTGAACAACCTATTTTGAAAGTGCATCCTCTTTGCAGTTATAATAAGTCTTACATTTTCTCCTCAGTTTTAGACTTTCTCCTAAATTTTGTAGCATGGCTCTGGTCATCTGTGCACACAAGAGCACTAGTAAGGTGAGGCACTGATTTTGAACAAGGAGACCCGGGATGTACTTGGATTTCCAGTTCATCCCAATGGTGTTCAGTGGGATTGAGGTCATTGATCTTTGGAGAACATTAGAGTTCTGCTGTACCAACTTTGCCAAACATGGAATGGAAGTATGGAATTTGCTTTGTTCTCATGGATATTGTCATGTTGGAACATGCTTGGGGTCTTTGGTTCCACTTATTTACTCACTGGTTGTTTATACCTCTTAAAAGGGGGGGGGCTGGATCCTATCGCAGGAGACTTAGTGCATGAGGCGGGATACACCCAGGATGGGGTGCCAATCCTTTGCAGGGAACACTTACTTTAAAACATACTCACACACTCATTCATTACGGGCAATTTCGGAAACACTAATTAGCCCGATCTGCATGTCTTGGGAATGTGGGAGGAAACCAGAGAACCCAGAGAAAACCCCACAAGCACAGGAACAACATGCAAACTTCACACACATAGACCTGAGGCAGGAATCGAACTGGACAATATAATAGTGTTTTTGAGGCCTGGGTGTCAACTCATATAATATATTACTGGAATAATGTGATACGAATACAATTTAGAGAAACGTGTTTTTATGTGCGCGATCTGGCATCCCGGGGAAAGCGGAAGTAGAATTGTAAAGTATAAACCCGCGCGGGAAAAAGTAGTGTTTTGGTGGAAGTCAGTCTGAAGAAAGCGGGAGACTTTTACACGGACCTCAGTATCCCTCTATTAACCTGTTTGGTAAATTGTTTTATTTGTGTTTTTATATTAGTAGTGAATGCTTGCCCCGGGTTTATTTATATTGATATCAGAGCACGGTTTGAGGAAGTTTATTGTAGTGATGTTCACTAAAGCACAGGCTTCATGCTAGACCCCGGCCTGCTAGGCAGCTTTTATATTAAAGCACAAAACACAAGGACGGATTTCACTGCAGCTTGTCTCTACTGCATGCTGTCCCAAACCTTTTATTATTATTATTATTATTATTTATACGGAGTGTTAAATTTGTAATTTGCACCTTCTGAACATTACAGCTGTCTTATCCCTGTTTATATTTGTCATCTTAAGTGTTTATTTGTTAATTTAACAAGTTTGAGTTTTGTCGCTGCTTAATTGATCTTTATTTATATTATTTAATTTGTTGCTATTAAACTACTAACGCTAGTTACTTAATCACATATTGTCGAATATTGACCGAGTTACTGATTAACACTTTTATATTCAGGTTATTATAGTGCGCTTTATATTAAACGTGTGTTCAAGCTTATCTAATTAACCGTAATGATTATGGTCTGTCATTATTAATAATTTATTTATAACTTATCCTACGTGTATGTGCGCTGTTTCAGCTAATACATACTCAGTCGCTAGGTGGCGTCACGGGCTGATTTGCTTATTCGTTGAATTTTCCTGCTTATTTGCATGAACTGTAAAATAAAATTGTGTCACGTGAAGTAGGCGGATATTGTGAAGACATTTAGTATAGAATAGATTTTTTTTTTTTTTTTCAAAACAGAAAATTATAACTTGGATGAAAATAATTTGATTTGGATAAAGATATACATTTTTGCTATTATTACTTGTACACCAGTAATAAGGAAGGGGGTTAAAAGAGAGAAGGATGAAGTGCCAAGGTTTGACAGATGATGTCATCGTCTTCTTTTGTCTGCTCCTGTTAGGGGTCTTCCACATCTTCCCTCGTCACTCCACCCTCCTGCATGTCCTCCTTCCTCTTCTCCTCCTCCTCTTTGGCAGCTCCATCTCTAACATTCCCCTCCTGATATAACCCTCATCCCTTCTCTGCACATTTCCAACTTTGTCCCCTGCACTGTCTTTCTAATATACTCATTCCTAATTCTGTCCATTCTCATCACTCCCAGAGAAAATCGCAGCATCTTCACTTCTGCCACCTCCAGCTCTGCTTCCAGTCTTTTTGTCCGTGGCTACGTCTCCAAACCGTACAACATTGCTGGTCTCGTTACCATCCTGTGAACTTACCCTTTAAGTTGTTATAACTGTCGAGGTGTGTGAAGTGTCCAGAAATGCATACCGATGTACTAAGCATTAAATAAATATATTGTGACACAGCTACTTATTTTTGTATTTTTTGTAGTCTTTTATTTATTTATTTTTTATTTGCAGCAATGTTTTGGCATATAGTACATTTTTGTCACTGCTGACTCACAGAAACGCAATATTGCGGTAATGTAAATGATCTAAAATCCCATCAAAAATGGAAAGTTTTACTCCTTTGACATAAAAAAAATAGCTTTTCAGTATGACACCATTGTTTGTCTTTTTCCATCATAAATTTTCAGTCTCTTTATGTCTTGTTTGTTAGGACCAGGATGAAGGTGGTAACGTGTGAAATTGCCTGGCACAACAAGGAGCCAGTATACAGTCTGGATTTTCAACAGAATGCTGATGGCAAAATTCATCGCCTGGCCACAGCTGGAGTGGACACTACAGTGCGCGTGAGTGAACTTTCTTACATGCTGGTCCCAAATAAATGTCACAAAATCTTGAGTGGAATTATCAGATTGATTGGCAGTTTATTGAATTTATAGCACCACAGAAGCTGTTTTTGCACAAGAACACACTTGTGCCATGTCCAACAATCTCTTATATTCATTACAGTGGCCTTTTGAAATTAAGAGTGGAAGGAAATGTCCCCCCCCCCATGAGGTTTCATATGAAATTCCATACGATACAATAATACAATATTAAAACAATTTTTTGCATTGTTTGTCCATAACATAAATTGCTCATTTACTGAATTTAATATTAATACAAAGCCAATTAATGACTTTGCCTCTGTCATTTTGGTAATGAGTGCACTTTTTGATAAGGTAGAATTAAATAGGTTAAACTAACAACTTATAAAACCCATCCAGTCTTTTGTCTGGTATACACTGGTGGTAACATTATGTTTGAATCTTTATAAACAATGTATTGCATGCAAATACACAAGGTGGCTTAAAACTTGTAAATAGATGAAATGGGGGTTTTGTTCAGCATCTCCTTTTTCTCTAATGCTGTAGATGTGGCGTGTAGACATGGGCCCTGATAGAAAAGCTGTAGTGGAGTTTCTGTCAAATTTAGCAAGACATACAAAAGCAGTGAATGTGGTTCGCTTTTGTCCAACCGCTGAGCTGCTGGCATCTGGAGGAGACGGTGAGTTTCACTCAGAAATTTTTTCTTCTTCCACCTAGCACCTTTCTAGGTCAGTACATATATGAAAACGAATAATCCAGTCTTGCTTCTGTGTTAACCCATGGGATGTTTATTAATTCTGCTCTTTGAACTCAATAAGACAACAAAAAAACTAACACACAAAAAAAGCAAATAACACAGATATGCAGTATCGCCTTTTTTCCCAAAACATAGATGATTAGTCAATTACTTTTTAATAATCCCTAATAAATTTGGAGAATTTCATATATCTAAAACTGTCGAAAGACCAAACTGATGGATGAGAGTAACTATTTGGATAATTAAAAATGATTAGTAATGAATAGCACTGATGGCCAATTGTCCAGTATCAGCGTGTGGTGAGAGTACATCATAATAATTCTTTGAGAAATGGCGTTCATCGATTATAAAAATGGTCCTTCGGTGTAGTAATGTTGTTTTGTGTATACATATTTATATATTCAGATGCAGCCATTTTATTATGGAAGATTAATGATAATAAAGAGGTCGAGCAAGCCCCAACTTTCCAGGAGGAGGAGGATGCTCTGCTGAACAAGGAAAGCTGGAATGTCGTCAAGACCCTCAGGTAATTTCTCTGTCTTTTGTTTACAAATTATTTTTTGTGTACCTTTATTTCTCTACATCTGAGTACATCTACTCCCCCCAGCCCCCTTGTTAAAGTACCCCTTACTGTTTGTGTGTTCCAGGGGGCACATTGAGGATGTATATGACTTGTCATGGACAAGCGATGGGAATTTCCTGGTTTCTGGCTCTGTGGACAACACTGCCATCATGTGGGATATACAGAAGGGTAATGTGCACTATATGGCTACGTGCTTGTCTTTAGCTGGTCTTAATATACACTTTAATTATGCAGTACCATTGTGCTTACTTGTGTATTGTTTGTTTTATGCAGGTCAGAAGATATGCATCTTTAATGACCACAAGAGCTATGTGCAGGGTGTATCCTGGGATCCACTGGGTCAATATATTAGCACACTTAGCTGTGATAGGTAATGTTTGTATGTGCATGGTTTAAAAGCATTAACACAGATTTATCGCCTAAATATAGGTGTTTAAGTTCTTTATTATAATATTTTTATTTTAGTTAATGATGATGATGATGATAATAATAATAATATGGTTAATGAAAGTGCATTTCTTGCAGAGTTATGCGTGTGTACAGCACGCACACAAAGAAAAAGGCCTACAGTGTGAGTAAAATGACATCAGGCTCTGCTGGAGAGGGAGAGGTGAGTGAGACTGATTATGCTAAACATCTTCTATCCCTGTTCTAGCTCTCATCTTCAAGTAAGTGTAGAATTTGGTCCTTTGGTGTAGTAACCGTACCCAGTGCTCACCTCCAGTATAGGCCTGCTTTTTCTAGTTTACAATTAAGGCATTTTGGCAGGTCTTTAAACTTCTGGTCTATCAAGCTTCTCCTGTTTGAGGCAGCTGAAAACACTGGTCCAGAAACACTACAGTTAAATTTGTTTTATTTCTGTCAGCAGTTTCTGCTTTTGCATAAGAGCTGCGTACTGTGTATTCTGAACTTTACCTAGTTTATATCAAATTTGCAAGCTCTGTATAATTTCAGCTTACAACCATATGGTGTTCAACCTTATTACGAAAAAAAAAAATGCAGTTGTATTAAATTGGTGTGAAAGTACCAGTTGTTTGCAAATATTTGTTTAATTATAATAAAAATGTTTTTAATATAAATTCATTTCTTACATTAGCTCATTATGAGAGTATGGACTTTAGTTGCAAGAACATCTGACTGCAAGCTCATGCATTCCACAGGTTAAGAACTTCAGGATGTTTCACGATGACAGTATGCGATCCTTCTTCAGACGCCTCACCTTTACACCAGACGGCTCCTTCCTCCTGGCGCCCGGTATGCATGTTGTATTGTTTTACTGATGAACCTCTTTATATCATTTCCAAAAGTGGTGTTGTGCTATGATGGTTTTTTTATGTGTGTTCTTAGCTGGTTGTGTGGAGACAGGAGAGAACGTCACAAACACCACTTATGTCTTCTCCAGAAAGAGCTTCAAAAGGTAGTGTAGTCATATTATTAATTCCTTTATTTTATTGTACCATTTTATTATTCCATGTTAGTTGATATATTGCTGACTGGTTTAATATTTTGCTGCTGTACAACTTTTTTTAATGTATTTTTTTATTCTGTATTAAACCCTCTGCATTTTTTATATTTTGTACCAGACCAATAGCTCATCTTCCCTGTCCTGCTAAAGCAACTCTTGCTGTGCGGTGCTGCCCTGTGTTCTTTGAGCTCAGAACCAAGAAGCTTGAAGGTGAGTCCTCCTCCCCTACAACTACTAGATCGTGTCGATTATTCCTTAGTTGATAGCTGAATTTAATAATGTCTTTGTCTTCTGGCTTTTTGTCAGATGGATCAGTGCAGTCGCTGCCCAACGCGTTTCAGCTGCCGTATCGCTTGGTGTTTACTGTGGCTTCAGAAGATTCCATCTTTTTTTACGACACTCAGCAGACCGTGCCATTTGGTTATGTGTCCAATATCCACTACCACACCCTTAGTGATCTCAGCTGGTAAGATCCAAGCACATTTGAATGCATAATTTTATTTAAAATAACAGGCAAGTAGGTTTCAGCAAAATTTGTATATGTAATCATTCATGGCTGTCTGCAGCATGTTATGTTATGTCTGTTGTATTTCTTTCTAAAATTGATCACTTCTCTATTTAAAAAAAAAAGGGTTGAATCATCTGTAGAATACAGAGTTATGTACTGGATTTTTTAATATCTTATTAGTGCATCTTATTAGTGCATTTATTATGCCATAATGTGAAAAAAATTGTTAACTGACATTAAATGTGATTTATCAGGTTTCTTGATTGTTGAGATGTTCATTTTGGTGTTTCATAATGCTGTTGGCTTTTAACATAATGAAATAAAATTAGCTACATTTGTATACATGACTGGCTGGTGGGAATTAGCACTGGCTTTAATTATAGCACTAGTGTGTCAGACGTAAAGCCAGATAAAGCTTCTCTCTCTCTCTCTCACACACACACACACATGCATAGCCCTGACAGCATTCCTACATAAATCTCTAATTAAATCAAATTAGCTAAAATAAACATTATAACATGTATACGTTCAGAGATTTTGTATATATCAGAAATCTGAAGTCATGTCTCGCATCTATGCCTGGGATTCAGTCACCGTGACATATTTGATTAAAAGGTTTCATGTGCTATGACACCAGGTCTCGTGACGGCTCATTCCTGGCTGTCTCGTCCACGGATGGATACTGCTCTTTTGTGTCCTTTGATGAGCTGGAGCTTGGGACGCCTCTAAAAGAGCGACCGCAGCTGGACATCATCATCCCGCTCACTGCCAGTGAGAAAAAGGGCAAAAGAACATCAGGTAGCGGACGGACAGCTTCACCCGTGCCCCGCACCAATCCTTCACCCGTCACACAGGAGAAAGAGACATCGGCTACCCCTGAAGAGAAACGAACACCGCAAGGCCTGAAGACCAAATCGCAGCCTAGGCGCATTACCCTCAACACACTGGAGGGATGGAGCAAGCCCAGTACCCCAAAATCTCCTGCCACACCCACTGCCCCTCCCTCCAGCAGTCAGAGCACCCCCAAATCTGCCCCGTCCACTCCTCTGGCCAGTCGGGGACCGCTTACTCCTAAAACTACCCAAAGTACCTCCAGCACCCCACTTGCTCCCATCAGTGCCAGAAACTCCACAACGCCTAAAGGACCCACCCCTAGGTAAGAGGTCTCTTTAAGTGTAATTTTCTTCAAGTTAATTAAATATTAATATTTAATAATTTATTTACAGTGCTCTTATTATTTATCCAAGTAATAACACAAGTACAGCCCTTTTTTTGTTTGTTTCTACATAATCCAGCAGCTATGTGTGTGCAAGAGATTGGTTTCAGTTTTGTTTTCAAAGTGTGTTCTGAATGGCTGTTACTTTTGGCACCCTGCAGATGGTGTCCCTGCAGGCTTCTCAGTATCCTGTAGTCTATGCAGATACTGTGATCATTTTAGAATGGACAACAGACTTGTAAAGTTTTACCTCTCCCCAATTGCACACTGTGGCCAAAAATATGTGGACACCTGATTTATATTACTCATTCCAAAATCATGGGAATTAATATGGAGTAGGTCGCCCTTTTGCTGTTGAACAGCTTTTACTTTTGCCGAAAGATTTTTCACTTTTTTTGAGTCACAAGCATTAATGAAGCCGGGCACTGATATCAAGTGAGATCTGGTTGTTCCATTTCATACCAAAGCTGTTTAATGGGGCTGAGGTCCAACTTTGGCAAATCATGTTTTTTGCCCCCTCTAGTCATTTGTAATAATTGCAGATGTTGTCTGTCATCTAAATCCCTTGTGGGTCGGCCATGTCTGTAATTTGCGAAGTAAAAATCCCCCCCCCCTAAAAAATGACCTGCCAAGGTCTAGTGATATTCGTCCTATGCGAATCAGCATGTCTGTGATTTGTCCAGGGATTTATAATTTTTCTCAAGGTTTTTTTTCATATGCGCCTTTTTGTCCGTGAACAATGGAGGCTGCGTTGGAGTCCTTTGAAAGTATTTTGGGTGCTGTATCATATCGCTATACACCATTCAACAATACAATGTGCGGGAACAGAAAGCTGAAAACTATCAGAAGATCGAAAGCAAAAAGAATGATGAGATGGAGATGGATGATATGTATAGTAGCATGCAGTAAGGAACACTCTTCTCTTTATATCTTACAGCTAGAACTATAATGACAAGACATTTCCAAACCTTGACATCATATCCGGGAGACAAGTCAGTAAATTTGACTAAAATCGCAGGCTTTGCTTATACTGCGAGAATGCGCCACACGAAATTCAGATATGGTGGAGGGGGGGATTTAGGCTTTAGGCTGTGGTAGTCAGGTATCCACATAATGTATCTATTTTATTTAAGTTTGCTTCTTTAGGATTGTCCTTTGCTGCAATTCTAATGGGTTCATTTTCATGGCTAAATCATTATACATATGGCTCAGTCCAGATTGAGCTTTCACAAAAAAGTGACCACATTCATGTTCATAAAGCAGTGAGAGCATTTTTGAAGCTGCATTCACTGAACCGTAGGTCAAGTTCTTGTTTCTGCAGCAGCTGTGTGTATTAGAGGGTATGTTCGAATTGATTTTATATTATGGTTTATTTCCAAATGGGTTTAGTGAGTTTTTATAGTTTGAAGTACAGTGGTGTTAATTAAAAATGTAACTTGGTCAAAAATTTGGTTTAGGCATATTGGTGGCTATGAGCAAGCAATATGTTTGGTTTAAGCTGTCATCATTTGCTGATGTTCACTGGTGCATCTAGGGACCGGTATCGTACAAGGATTTTCAATATCCATACAATAATTTCAGTACTAGTTTATTTTTTTTTCTAGACCAATTTTGTAAGGACCATTACCGAAAAAAGAAAATGACATTAAATATTACAGTAAATTAAGTTTTATTTTTTTAGCTCCTTGGTATGTTTACAAAGTGAGTCCTATCATAACATAACCAAACTTGTAGAAAATCAGTAGGATTTTTTTTTTTCCCAGTAGAACAGCCTTTTACCTATCCATCACCATCACCACAACCAGAAAAAAAACTTTACAGTGAATCATGCACCACTGTGTTTTACATCACTGCAGGATTCTGATCCTTGTGTAATCCACGCCCTCACAGATTAGTTTGACAAAGGAGAAAAAGCAGGAGAGGTGACTTCTTTCTTTAGTTAACTAAATATTACAAGTAGTAACATTTTAGAAATCTTATGAGCGAAGCATTTGTCCTTCACGGTTCCTGCCCTACGTGTAAATGAGGTTTACATTCACTTTCTTTTTGTTGTAAACTGAAGCGTTCAGTTCACCATTCACTGAAACATTAGCTCACTATGCTCCATTACCGAGTTTATGTACAACACTGGCTGTTCATAAATAAATAGGGTGTAAAAAAAAAAAAAAAAAAAGTCATCAAATAGGCAGATGGCTGCTAAATCTCCTGAACCACCAAATAAGTCTTTTTATTTCGCCCCCTTTCTGTAGCCTTTAGCTAAATCCACACTCAAACCATATCTAAAGTTACATGAGGGTCCCAGTTTTTATCACTGTCACCACACCTCTTACAGTAACGTTACACTTAGTAAACATCTATGTATAAGTTGGTCAAACGTTGCCAGCTACAATTCTAGTTACATGACCGTACTCGGTAATATAGGAGAAGGGCGAATCTAGAGGACCTTTTTAAAAGAAGTTTAATGTCACACAGGATTGAGGGATGAGAGTATTATGGCTATGGTCTGTTCCTTTTGCAGTCGAAGACCTGATAACTTTATGCTCTTAAGTCTATTCGACACACATTCAAGCTTCATTAAGTTTGTTGTTTTCTCAGTCTGCTGTCTTTGTGTACATTGCACCGTGCATGGATAAAATTAGCAAGGATGATATTGAGTCACACCTTTGATCCACCTGGACATTTTAACACCTGACGTGTGACACAGACAGTAGTCAAGCCTCCCAAAATGCCATCTCTGAAGAAGTGTGGTGCATGCTTACTGGCTCATAGACACTGATCAGATTTATTCTGTAGGTATCACAATTCTGTACTGAATTCAAGAAGCATAGTTTGATACCAGATCGTTTTGAAGCAAGTCCATCTATCCCATCAAAATTTGTAACTCATCGCTAGCCACATCATGACTGGAGAATAGTTTAGGCATCGGGTGTTACAATTGTGATGGTCTGTAATTAAAACCGCTGATTTCGCAATGTGCAGGTGTCCATGTAATTTGGGAAGACATTATACACTGTTCCCCTTTTTGAGGTCCTGCAGTGTTAAAAGATACTTCCTTATTATTCAACTCTCTGCTATGTGGATTTGTTCCATGCATTTTAGATGCATTCATTTTAAAATGTTTAAATTATGCCATCAAATCTATAAAAGGTTATAATCTGGCCGATAAGTTTCTAAGTTCTGGTTTTCCTTTTGTATGTATTATTCGTCCCCATTCTCACTGCATTATTGCTAAACAAAGTGTAACAATCTCTACAAATTAATACAAAAAAAAAAAAATATATATATATATATATATCAAAATGCAGGCCTCCATTCACTATGGATCCTGTTTTACAGGTCTGTGCATAGTTCTGAAGAAGCAAGCTAAATGAAAGGTGTATGCATGTATACTGAAATGACACTAACACTGGCCTCTTGCTCTTGTTTGCTCATGCAGGCGAATTTCTCTGACATCACTTACACCCAGAGCTCCAGCTTCCTTGCAAACCGTTGCCGCTCCTTCCTCCACTGAGAAAGCCAAACATGGTCAGTCTCTTTCAAAATGGTTGCTATATGCAGTAACTCTTAGCTCAGATAGGGTTTTTGTATTTGTATTTATTTTCTTTACAACACGTCATGCTATTGTTTGTTGTAAGTAGTATTTATTACAGAGCGTACAAGTAACAAACCGCTCCCGTTTCGCTTTTTAGAGAGACCGTCTCCTTCTAACGATCCAGTGTGCAAGCCTCCCGAATCCAAGCGCCCTAAAACTGATGAAGCTTCAGGTCTGAGTAGCAGCAGCAGCAGCACTTCTCTGCCAAGCAATGAGGTCTCAGTGGAGTCCAGCAGCAAGCCCATGAATTCTTGACCAACAACTAAATCTTCTCCCTGTGTGTTCATCTCTACAGGAGCTTCTTTAAAATGTATCCAGGAATGTGTGTATCTGGACACGATTACTTAAAAAAAAAAAAAAAACTGAACCGAAACCTTTCAGTGTGTTTTGACCATAAGGGAACAAGATGCATGTTTTTCTTTTTCATTTTGGCAAGCTTGTTGACTTGGATATTTATACTGTTAAGAGTTTTACATCATGTATTACTTATAGTTTAGAAATCACTTCTAAATTGTTGTCAATCAGTTCAGTTCAACGCTAAACTGTTTATTATTCATGTTAAGCACCGATTTTTATAAGACTAGTTTAAAAAGGTGTGTGTGTGTGTGTGTGTGTGTGTGTGTCAAATATGATTGTTTTCTGTGGCCTGGTTGTATTGTCTTGTTTGCAGCAACACCCGAAGCAGCTGCTTTGTCCATGAGAACATGCTGATTCATCTGTACAGAAAATGAAATGGGCACTAGAATTGTGGTGGCAAACAAACCATAGACTGTGTGAAATGTGGAAGCCTCTGTTTCAGAATGGGGGTGTAGGTTGTTTGTGTCTGTGTGAGCTTGTATTAAACCGAATTTCTAAAGAATGAAAGTGATGAGGCTACTTTCACCTATGAGACTGTATTTGGATTCAATTTTGTTGAATTAATTATTCATTAAATTACTTATCTTCGCCCCTTTTCTTCTGTAACAGCCTTAGTATTTTTTCCCCTAATAGAAGTTGTTACTTATTGTTATAGGAACAGAATGAACAAGCTATTGTTACAGAGATTACTTGACCCATTATCTACCTTCAAACTTAATTTATCAAACTGGATGCAAATTTATGAGCACTCACCAAGCACTTTATAAAAAAAATTTTAACAATCATGACTAGGGCATCTCTTTGCTTTTAAACCTGCCTATATTCCTTTGAGATTCTGGTCCATGTTAGTATGATTGCATTGTGTAGATTTTCCACGTGTTTTCAGGATGCATGTCCCCTAGTCTATACCATCCCAAAGGTCTTCTGTTGGATTCAGATCTGGTAACTGGGAAAGCCACTGGAGAACACTGAACTCATTGTCATGTTCATAAAACCAGGTTGAGGCAACACTTGCTTTGTGATACTGAACGTTTTCATGCTGGGTGTAGCCATTAAAACAGGAATCACAAAATAACGACCAGCGGTTTGAATTCATACTGTGTGACTGTTCTATCCAGACCCTGATGCTTTTCTGATAAAGGAGAATAATTAATATACCAGTAATCTAGCACTTTTTCCCTCAAGGTGGGTGTGGCTATACACGTCACTCAACAGCGCCAATGAATGCCATATTTTAGAGGGTGGAAAAAACGAATGAGTGACAGCTGTGGAAGGAGCGGATAGCGCTGTCCTCTGAGCGTGTTACGTCGCCCCCAACGGTATGTGAGCAAGCAGTTTGAAAAGATGCAGTTGGCTGGCGTCACGTGGTTTGGAAGAAACACGTGATGGTCTTCGGCCCTCTCGACAGGAGCACGTTAGTGACGGGGAGGAATTGGACACGACTAAATTAGGGGGAAAATCCCCCCAAAAAATTTATAATAATAAAAAGCAGTAATGTGAAGCGCCAATATAAGATCAAACACAGGTCATTTCAGCAAACATCTACAGCTGTCAGAAGTGAGGGCATTATGACGGAGCAACCAGAGTCCTTTAATATTCATTTACAGCTCAACAGCATGCAAATAAATATATTCCACACACATACAAGGAAATATATAAAGCCATCAGGGTTTAATGTTGTTACTGAAAATTGACAAATATTTTTGGAATGCTATGGAAATTTTAAATTGCTTATTTTTATAGACATACAATGACTGCATATATAGAGATCTGAATCCTAACACAAACATGGAATTCGGACCTCAGCTCGATAGTTTTACTGACCTGATCTTCCTAAATTTAAATTCAGTGCCGCTGCATTAGAAAATGGATAGTTTGTGGTCATGAAGGGAAGCACGTGGTCAACAATGATACTCAAATAGTCTTTGGTATTAAAGTAATTATTAATAACACTCCCAAAATGGTGACACAGTGTTTTAGTCATTCACACTGCGGCTTTGCATCTCCACGATCGATGGTTTAATTCCCGCCACAGGTTTGTATGCTTGGAGTTTACATGTTCTACCTGTGCTTGATGGGTTTCCTCTCACAGTCCAAAGACAGGCCAATTGGGGTGTTCCCTAATTCCCTATAGTGTAAATGAGTGTGTGGTGTGTGTGCCATGTGTACACTATCATACAGTGTGTTGACTCAAGGCAGGTTGGGATCATATATTCATGCTGTTGATGCCTATTCTGACCCTACCTCTGTGTGCCTCAACTGAGCATCAATTGAGACTTATTAGACCAGGCTTCAGTTATGCGGTTTTGGTGAGCATGTGCCAATTTCAGCTTCCTGTTTTTGGCTGACAGAAGTGGAGCTTGACATAGAAATACTCAAAACAACCTGTCTGGTGCCAACAGTCATCACATGGTCACAATCACCAAGATCACATTTGATATATCTGATATGAATTTATCAGGCTTACCTCTGCACAAGTTTATGTGCTGCACCACTGCCCCAAGATCGACTGAGTAGATAATTGGGGTCAGTGGTTAAGATACTGAACTAGAGTTTAGAAGGTCCCAAGCTCAAACCTCATGACCACCAAATTCCCATTGTTGGGTCCTTGCCCTCCAGCTTTATCAGGTGCTCCTAATAAAGTGTACAAGGATGCTCAATGATTAAATCTAGTGGTCGGCTTCTAATCATGTTGGTAATGAGCTACTGCATTTTTCTATGTAAATTTGAATTGCTTATTTATTTTAGTTAAGTGTGTAAGTTTAAGAGTATTTTATCACATGCAGTCATCTCATATTACTGACTTGAAATAAGGCATTTGAAAACATGCATTGTTTAAAACAAATAGGGATAGCCATTTACATCAACAAAAGTAATGACACCCTACAAAAGAAGCCAGTGTTAAGTCGTGCCTATGGTAGGAGGTGCACTGGCCGAGCAGCATTTAGTGTATTTACACTTAGTGTATAATATTTCCATTGTTTAGTAATGAAATTTAATTTTTTCCTAGAGTTTTGTTGGTATCACTAAATGCAAATCAATTATGTTTTGGATTTCTTTAACATTTGGATTCATAGGGTAGACCTAAAAAAAACTTTCTTTAAAGGACTGATAAATGAGGCCCTCTGTCTCCATCAATTTCAGTTTATCTGTTGAGTTTGTTCTTTTTTCCTAAGGATAATAGCTCTTACCTCTTACCTAATGTAGCTCTTACCTTTTTTCCAGTGAACCCTCAAAGAACCCTTTTTAACAAATTATTCCTGTGAGCCCTGACTGCTGGTAGCGTACCTGTGAAGTTAAAGATTTCATGACCTTGCAAGTCATTTAGCAGGGTTAACTCATTTGGGATGGCACGGTGGCGTAACAGTTAGCACCTCAAAGGTTGGTGGTTTGAATGTCGCCCCCGGTGTGTGGGTGTGCAGTTTGCATGTTGATGGATGACCCACTTACCACATTTTAAAAAGAAAATAAAAAACACTGGAGTCTGCCTTCGTGCCACATGGTCTGTATATTTTAGCCTTCAGTCTCATTCATATTCAGGCTGAATATCAGTCCTGACCCTCCCAAACAGCTCGTTCAATTATTGCTCTCATCCATACAGTATATGGCCAAAAGTTTGTCATCCCTGCTGTTTTTTTTTCTTCTTCTTTTTGTGGGGGGGTCGAGTTTAAATCTTCTACTGTTCTGGGAAGGATTTTCACTAGATTATACAACATGGCTGTGGGCATTTGCCTATTCAATCACAGAAGTACAGTATTAGGAAAACCAGGTACTGATGTTGGGCGAGAAGGTCAGAATTCCAGTTCACCCAAAAAGTGCTCATTGGGTATAAGGTCAGGGTTCTCTCTAGGCCATTTGTATTCTTCTACACCAGCCTTGACAAACAATTTATGGACTTCACTTTGGGGCTTTTTCATGCTGGAACAAGTTTAGGCCTCTTAGTTCCAGTAAAGGGAACTCATAATGCTGCAGCATACAGACATCCTAGACAATTGTTTGCTTGTTTGGCAACAGTTTGGGGATAAACTTCTTTTGGCCGTATGGTGTTTCTTTAGATACACAAACTTATCATTGCCAAAGCTATAAATTCTTTTTAATACCTTTTTTTTTTAATAACCCCCAATGATCCAAATAATAACCTAATTAACAGCACTTCCTGAGCTGAAGTATAGGAGTGTTAGAGCCAGGAAAACACTAAAATGCTAAAAGACAGCGTGTACTCCAGGATTAGGAATATGTCCTGTACAATTTAATATGAATGTTTACATCCTGTTCAAGCAATGTAACATTTTTTAGCAGTAGCTTTTTTGTCTTTGGAAAACATTTTGCAGTGTATGGTAATCACATGGACGGTGATGTGGTGCAGTAGTTATCTCATATGGACTTTACACCCATTTAGTAATCCACATCACTGCTAAGGTTACCAGCATATCTTGGCAGCATATCTTGATCTTTAACCTCTTAGACACTGTTGTATTTAGACATTTTGCTGACACCTGATTTTTTTTCTCTACTTATTTATACCAATTTTTTTTATTGTATTCATAATTGAATAGCTGCCATGGACCAAAAATACACACACCACATATTTTGCATAGCATGTGTATATTGCTTTTGGTTTAACTCATAAGAGCACACCCGCATTGGTCCTTTAAGGAGAACGGGGAATATAACACAGACCAAATATACCACATGGAACACATTTTGAAAGACATCACATTGCATTTTTTTTCTTAAATTTTAAGGGTTAGGGTTAGGGTTCTGAGGGTACTGACTATATTCTGCTTTCTTAGCACACTTTGTTGTTCAGGGTAAAGCAGCCTTTAAAAAATACTAAATATACAATCAGGTTAGATATGGCTATATATACTCAGCAAAAAAAGAAACGTCCTCTGACTTTCAACTGTTTTTACTTTCAGTAAACTTAATGTGTAAAT
>JAOVVA010000053.1:0-22550 GCA_028565275.1 Leiocassis micropogon | reverse complement strand
TTGGATTTTTACAACATTATTGTTGAAATACACAGTCCTGAAAAAGGGGCGTTTCTTTTTTTGCTGAGTATATATAATTCAGCATTGGTGAACTGCCGAGGAAAGTTTTTTTTTTTTCATCATTCACAGTGTTAACTCTGTGTTAACTATAGCGCCATTCTCACTCACTCATCTTCTATACCACTTTATCCTGTATTTAGGGTCGCGGGGACCTGGAGCCTATAAAAATAAAAATATAAGGGGAATGCCCAAAATGAAAAAAAAAAAATGCAGGTATTTGGATTGGTTAATTCGAAGTGCCTAAAGAAGTGTGTGTGTATGCTCTCCAGTGACCATGTCCAGGACAAATCAGTTCCTGAAGAAGAATATCCAAATTCAAATTCTATTTGTTACATTTACAGCCATACACAGTATGATATGCTATGAAACGCTTATAGCATATCCATCCATAATCTATACTGTACATTATCTACTGTGCAGGGTCGAAGGGGGTCTGGTGCCCACCCTGGAGAACCTTAAATGAGGTCCCAACTTATTGCGGGGCAAGAATGTGCACACACCCATTCAGGCAATTTTGCCATTCAACCTACACTGCATGTCCTTGGACTGTGGACAGCAACCAAAGTAGCCAGAGAAAACACGCCATGCACAGGATGAACATTTACACAGCCTGCAGACAGAGCGGAGGTGAGATTTGAATCTGGAGGTGAAAGGTGACAGTGCTAACCACTAAGCCACCATGCTGCTGTATCAAATGGTTAATGTGATGGTGGATCCAGTCTTTTGCAAGGCATCATGCAGACACAGGGAAACTCTAGGCAGATAGTAACTCGAGCTCAGGGTTGAACCAAGAGGGACCCTGAAGCTGTGAGGCAGAAACTCTATCCACTGTGGCATGATATTCAGAGAACACTAAAAACATATTGGAGAGCTTTTAGGGCCTGTATGACCTGTAATTTGTAGATCTTTGGTAAGGTGTCCACAAACTTTCATCATATAATGTATTAATATATTGCATGAAATGTGATTCGGTGTGAGGGGGCAACTACAGTATGACTCTCTGTGATGCACACTGTGTATGTGTGTGTATGTTGGGGGGGTTGGTGACGTTTTTGTTGGAAGAGTTAGTCATGAGTTTGTCCGGAATAGCCTCAGCAGTCATACACTAATTTACTACATGCCTCTTGCCTTCATTCCACCATCATTTGTGAGAAGCATCCATTTTAACAAGCTGTTAGAGCTTTTATTATAATTGTATCTATTATGTTGCATGAATCTACTCCTACGTGCTTTGTAAGACGGCTAGCGCTACGTTTAAAGGGACAACTATGCAGTGATGATTCATTGCTGGACATGGACCATAAGCAGAGGGACTGGGCACATTTAAGATTTTTCCATTCTCATTCATATATCACCAACTATCCATAGAAAGCAATCATACAATAAGATTTATACATTAATTCCCCATCTGTTATTTCTAGTTAGTTCTAGTTGCACTCTAGTTTGTATAGATGAAGAAGCTTTTACTTACACTACCAGACAAAACATTTGGACATATCTTATAATTCCATGGTCTTTCCGTTTTTTTGTTTTTCTTTCGACATTGAAAAACAAAGCTGAAGGCATCTAAAATATGCACTAATCTCATTTGAACAGTTGATATGGAGATGTGTCTGCTACTTATGCTCGGTTATGACGGTTATAATCTGAGATGCTGTAAATTGGTGAGGCTGGTAACTCTAAATGAACTTCTCATCTTCAGCAGAGGTAAGTTTTGGTCTTGCTTTCCCGGGATCAAATTCAAATTCAAATTTTATTTGTCACATATACATTCATACACAGTACGGTATGCAGTGAAATGCTTAGACGACTGCCCGTGACCTTCAAATAAAAGACTATTAATAGGAAATAAATATGAAAAAGAAATAGAAAGTATATTTAACTAAGAAGGAATAAAATATCTGTACAGTACAAAACATACAATATAAGAAAAATATATGAAAAATATGGAAAATAAGAAAAACAGCTATACAATATAGAAAATATAGAATTTATGGAATTTTTGTGTGGGAATGAAGTTAAATATAAATAGAAATACCCAGGGGGTGTGCAAATATGTGTCATATTTAAAGTGACTTATGTTGGAGTAAGTAACTAATGTCCACGAGTGTGCAGGTGTGCTGTGGCCACTTGTGTCAATGAATGTCTGGAATGTCCAGAGTGAGTGCAAGAAACATATGTGTGGATGTGCAAAATGGATCAGTACTGTGTGGTGTACTGATTAAGAGACCGTATCGCCTGCGGGAAGAAGCTCCTCCTCAGTCTCTCTGTGTTGGCCTTCAGGGAGCGGAAGCGATTTCCTGACCTCAACAGAGAGAACAGTCCATTGCTAGGGTGGCTGAGGTCCTTCACAATCTTCCTGGCCTTGGTCCAGCACCGCTTGCTGTACTAAAGTCCACTATCAACTCCTTTGTCTTGCTGACGTTAAGAAGGAGATGTTCCTCTGGCACCAGTTCTCCAGATTTCCAATCTCCTCCAGGGATGGTCTTCATGAGAGCCAGTTTCATCATGGTGCTTGATGGGTTTTGCAAAAATACTGGATAATACTGTTCTTGCAAAAACTATTTCAGAACAGTCAACATTCGTGTCTTAAAATACCAACTGAATGTTGTGTTGTTACTCGATTCCAGGCCTTTATTATTTTGAACAAGATGTCTTTTTAAATCTCTATTTCTAATTGTATTGGTATTAATGTATAGTTATTATTGTTACACTGCTTTCAGGTCATCTATACCAGGGGTGATTTGTCCATAGGAGCATGGATTTTTTTAGACAACACTCTGCAGTTACACAGAATTGTGCAAAAAACAAAAGCAATTAAAAAAAAAACATGTGTAGAGGATCTTCAAGCTGAAAAACCTTGCTGGTGAGAGAGATCAGAGAAAGAAGCCACCAGACTGGTCATTTTAATTATGATAATTGCAATAAGATGGCGGCATGGTGGTGTAGTGGTGAGCACTGTCGACTTGGTCCGGTTTTTATTCCCGACCAGACTAAATTCCCGCCTCTGTGTGCACGGAGTTTGTATGTTCTCTCACTGTTTGGTGGGTTTCCTCCAGGTACACCGGTTTCTTCTCACCGTCCAAAGACAATCAGATTAGGCTAATTGGTGTTCCCAAATTGCCTGTGGTTGTGAGTGTGTATGCCGTTTGATGGATTGGCACCCTGTCCAGGGTGTACCCTGCATCATGCCCTAAGTCTCCGGGGATAGGCTCCAGGCCCCCCATGACCCTGGAGACAGGATTAAGTGGTATAGATGATGAGTGAGTGAGTGAGTGAGTGAGTGAGTAATTGCAATAAGGACTCTTTACAATACAACCATGGAGAGCAAAAAAAAAAAAAACATTTCAGCACACACAACACATGACATATTGAGGTGGATGGGCTATAACAGTGTAAAAGCCTGTGATAGTCTTAGATTCTTGTTTTTGGCTGATAGGAGTAGAACCTGATGCTGTCTTCTGCTGTTGTCACTCACTGACCACAAAATTCTCAGAACTGTCGCTCACTCAGTGTTTTTTGTATTTTGCACCATCTTGTGAAAACTCTATTCATGGCATGATCAAAGTCACAAACATCACACTTTTCTTCATTATGATGCTTGATAAACATTAACTGAAACTCTTTCATGATGTTTTTGCATTTCAATTCTCCCACATAATTGGCTGATTAGATCACTGCATAAAAATAAAGTGGATGATATGTGTACTCACTCATCATCTATACTGCTTTATCCTGTATTCAGAGTCGCATCGTCCTGGAGCCTATCCTAGGAGACTTAGGGCATGAGGTACATCCTGGACAGGGTGCCAATCCATCGCAGGACACATGCACTTTGGGCAATTTTGGAACGCCAGTTAGCCTAATCTGCAGGTTTTAGGACTGTGGGAGGAAACCCACCAAACACAGGGAGAACATGCAAGCTCCATGCACACAGAGATGGGACTCCAGCCTGGCCGGGAATCGAACCCGAATCCTGTAGGTGCAAGGTGACAGTGCCAACCACTACACCACAGTGCCGCCTAATATGTGTACATTTCTAATTATTTAACATATTGCTCATTGTTGTTTATTTCGCTGTCTCAAACTCAGTGTCCACCAACACCACTGTGTGGTAATAAAATAATAATAATGTGTTGTGTATCTTATAAATACACACCTACATTTTTAATCACAAGTATGCTCTTCATGATATTAAATACTATATGTGTGAAATTCATTTATTCTTAATTACTTTTTCCTGGGCAGGGTCGTGGTGTAGACTCTCCAAGTGCAAGCATGCTACTGCCATTATTCTAAGAATGACATTATATAGTAAATAGTTAACTCATATAGGATCCGTGACCTTTGCTGTCATTTAAACTACAGCCAAAAGAGATTATTTGGGATGATTTCGACCTGATAGTGAATGAAAAACAATCGTCAACGCCTGCCTTTGTGAAAGCTAGTTAAAAAACCCGTTAAACCTGTTAAAAAAAGCATCATGAGCAGCTTCTTCATGAAGATTCGAAAGAAAATGCCTTAACTGTTTTATCAAGATTAAAATATTAAAAACATATGATCAGTTTACATTGTGAATGTGAGCAGATCTTGGTCACTGTGTAGTCCTGTGCTCATGCTTTTACTGTTATAACTTTTAGGTGAAAAAAAAAAAAAAATGAATATTACAAAGATAGCATTTCCCACATTTTATTTAATGCATTCTATCAGTTCAAACCAAATACAAATATCCCACCCCATTATAGACATCTCTGCCACTGTGCCCCTTTCACATGCAGCAGGAAATGCATTCCAGAAACAGCAATGAAACATTTTCTGACTACTGGGGAAAAAATGCTGATAAAATTATTGGCCTTTTTTTTTTGTTCAACAGACTTTCCTATTCCTGTTCAATAATACTTACTATAACATTATGTATCTTTATTATGTTCTATTTGTTAGTCATCTGATTATGTTATGTCTATAGCACAATGTTGCACATTGATGACATTCTTTCATAGTTAGTGCCATAGACTTAAACCAACTATTAAGGTAAGTCTGTCTATGTGCAGTAATTAAATGGTATGGTCAGCTCCTGATCGTTCTGTGCTAAATAAATATTGCAGTGTAGCTTTGTTTTCTGCTTCTAATTTAACAGCATTATGCACCCTATCCTCATGCACCCTACCAGTATTCCAATAGTGTCTGATTATTATGCACATTAAAACAAGAATTTTAATGCTTTTCTATACAGAATACGTAGATACACATCATGCACCACATACTGTACCTGTATGCATTAGAAAAGGTTTGGCTATTATCAGCAGTGTTGATAGTAATCTAGGCTGTGCCACAGTCTCCCTGTCTCAATTTTCTATGTTCCTGGTGAGCAACAATATGTCAAAACATTTGGGCAGTCCTGCCATGAAGTCACTGCTTGCAGGCTGTATTGCTGTCCGAGCCAATAGGATGTAAACATGTCATCCTTATCCTGTCCTTTCCAATGATTCCAGTGTTTATGAGTCAGATTATAGGAATACAATGGTAATGCAGGCAGATAATTTCTGAAGCACAGTTCAGAATTCCGGTTTCATGGAAACCTGGTGTTGCCAGGAAACTTTAAACGCAAACAAGTATTAAAACTATGTACTAGAATTACATGACACACATGAGATCAAATATGCACTACAAAACTATCACAGTGAATATGCAATGCTGCCTTTTATACAGCCAAGGAAGAGTAAATCCATCAGTATGTAAAATATAATAATCATCATTGTCATCATCCTCATCAGAAATTATGGGTTAAGTTCAGTGGGTCTTGTGGCTCAAATACTTCAATCAAGAGAATTTTCGCTTGGTTTCTTCAGATTCTAAAAAAGAAAAAGCCAACATTAAAACAGGCTAGCTAACTTAACTATGCTTATGTTTTCTATACTGTTAGATGGTGTTTTCAGACACTGTTGGTCAAACATACAGAGATATGAGTCAAAACATGAGCGTTTAAGGTGGGGATGGAAAAGAAGTACAGGTACAGGTTAAAGAAAAAAAGAGGGCCCAGCACTGACCCTTGTGAGTTTCCAGTGATGTCTGCATGAAGCATATGTGGATCCCTTTCATGTCATATGATATGAGTATCCCTCCAGCTAGGAAACAATCTTCTGTCATGCTTGACAAGTAATTTCAAGACTTTTGGAATTATAAGGACATTTTTGAGTGAATGTGTTGATGGCTGCTGAGTGGTGATGATGATATTTTGGCTGATAATATTTTTAATTAATATCCACATGAGCTGTTTCTTTGGGAAAGGGCATATAATCGTGGGTAAAAGTATTCAGACAACATTAGTTTTCCCTGTGCAGAAAACATGTGAATTAGTTGAAAGTTTCTAAATGATTGAAAAACTTTTTTTTTTTTTTTTTACAAACTATTTGACAATAGAATTCAGCTTCAGGATCTATGGCCTGAGTTAACTCCAGACCTAAACCCAATAGAAAAAGTGTGGTGAAGAAGCTACAGTAGGAGCCATCAAGTAACTGTCTTCGATAAATGATCTAAATGGTCAGCAGAATTTTTAATCAAATTAGACAGTGTTAATAATACATTGACACAGTGATGTAGTGGTTAGCATAGTCTGTAGTTAGACTACTGGTCTTCCACTTCCAGGGCTAAGGGTTCGATTCCTGCCTCAGGTCTATGTGCATGGAGTTTGCATGTTTTTCCTGTGCTTGGATGGGTTTCCTCCCAGGTATTTTAGTTGCGACCCTATACGGGATAAGTGGTATAGAAGATCAATGAATAATAATACAAAATCCTCAAACATGGTACTTATGCTGAAATTAACAACTGTAGGGGTGTACTTCCACATGAGATTGGATGGCAGACTCTACAACACCGCAAGAGCAAAAACCAAGGTGAATGGGACCATGAGAGATATGCTCTTTACTGACTACGCAGCAGTCACCTCACGTACTGAACAAGATCTACAGTGTCTAATGGACAGATTCTCCCAAGCCTGCAAAGACTTTGGTCTGACTAACAGCTTGAAGAAGACAAAATTTTCTACATGTGATGCTTTTATCACATCCTTGGCATTAGCTGGAACAATAAAATGCCCAATGCTCTGGCCCTGGCCCATGCTGGCCTCCCCACCATGTACACACTGCACAGACAACACAGACTGTGCTGGCTTGGCCATGTGCACCGTAGGGGAGATGGCTGGAGCCCCAAGAGCGTTTTCTATAGTGAGCTGGCCTCAAGAAAAAGACACCAAGTTGCTCCCACCTGCGGTACAAAGACGTCTGCAAGCGCAACATGAAATTTTTGGACATCAACACAGAGAACTGGTAAGACACTGCTCCAGTCACAGCACCATGAACTGCTGGGTCGCAATAATCCATGGTTGATTGCTGATCACAGGAGGTCTATTACTAATTAACTTATGAACTAGCTTCTTCCAGTAATATATCACAATGAGTGTCATAACTAAAGTAATTGGGAGGTTGTTGTTTTTTTTTTTAATCCAGCATCAAATTATGGATACATGTTCGTGTTCCTATTGTATGTATATGTTACCCACTTTACAACCCTAAGATTTTATCCACTCAGGTATGGGGTGTGAGGACATACGGGATTTACATCGTAATTCATATAACTTCATCGCTGCTCTGAGCATAGGAAATTAAAAAATATGTACTGTATATTTGACACAATGATTCAGTCATGCATGGCTGTCTACAGCTTAATACTTTATAGAGACTAGAGTAGGTTGTGCTAGTAATCTAGTTATGCCTTTAATGCATTTACCATGCACTCAAAAGGTTAAGAATTGGATTGCTTTACAGCTTTTTCTTTCATTCCTCATGTATTTGTGCTTTAACCACCCAATGTTAACACATTTTGCATCATAAAAACATGTTAGCTATGCTATGCTCCTAATTATGCTTAGGTTTTCTGTACTTTCACGAGGTGTCGTCTATGAATACAGGTAGTGTTTTAGGTAGTGAAGGAACACTTTTCCTTTCATCTCTAATGTATTTGAGCTTTAACTACAAAATGTTAAAACAGGTTAAGTATAAAAAATGAATAAAATAAGTCAGTATATCATTTTTCTGAGGCAACTGTATGCTCAAATGAATTTAACTGACTGTCACATGACTAAGCAGTATACTATCTGCAGGATACTGTGTTATACTGTATACATTACATAATATATTCAATGTAAAGTATTCTATTCTACAATTGTTCTTTGTCTTTCGGCTGTTCCCTTTGCAGGGTTGCCACAGCGGACCATCCGATCCGCACGCAACTTTGGCACAGGTTTTACACCGGATGCCTTTCCTGGTGCAACACTCCCATTTTATCCGGACTTGGGACCAGCACTGCATCCAGTGGCTGAGGTTTGAGCATTCTGTGGGAATCGAACCCAGGCCTTCCGTATTCTATTCTGTCATATATTGTAGAATAGAATACAGAAGGCCTGGGTCATATAAATGCTTTTGGACACCTGACCATCACCCCATACATAGATCTTCCTCAAACTTTTCCCACAATGTTGAAAACACAAAATTGTATAAGATGTGTTTGTATGCAGTAGCAATTTCCACTTTAGTTGAATTAAGGAGCCCAAACATGTTTCAGCATGAGATTGCCCCTGTGTACACAGTAAGCTTCATGAAGAAATGGTTTGCCAAGGATGGTGTAGACTTGTGACTGACTTGCAATGAGCCCTGACCTCAGCCATACGGAATACTTTCTGGATGAACTGAAATATTGACTGCACTCAGGCTATTCACCTGACGTTAGAGCCCATCCTAACTAATGCTTGTGTGGCTGAATGAGCACAAAACTCCACATCTACACTCCAAAATACATGGCGGGTGAAAATGAACTAGGCAATAGTTAATGGCTATAGAACTTGTAGTCTCACTGGAGCACCACCCCATGGTGCACCACCATATTTTGCTCTTATGTGTTTAGACCAGCATTTTGCAGGACTTTGGCAGGGACGACGTGGATGTCATAAATGGTCTTCAAGAAGTCCAGATCTCACCCCATGTGATTTTTTCCGGTGGGGCTACGCAAAGGAGGAGGTGTATGGGACAAAGCCTCGCACACTGGAATTCTTGGAGGCACACAGATTCAGGAGGTTCTCAGCGATATCCCAAACAACTTACTTCAGAAAATTATGCATTCCATTCCTGACCGTTTGAGGAAACTGGCTGACACCACCGGTGCCGGTTGAAATGTAAAGATTTACTTTTATTTTACTACGTAATAAAGTACATGTTCAGTTTGTTTTAATAAATTTGTATTAGAAAGATGGACATCATTACCAATTTTAATGCCTAGTTACTTTTCACCCCCCTGTATAGTGGAAAGCCTTTGTAAGAGAGTCCAGGGTTATTATAACAGAAAACTGGAATGTGATGTTTAAGAAGCAAATATGGGTGGGATGGTCAGGTGTCCACAAACCTCTGGCCATATAGTGTATTTCAAAAGCCTGAAGGCTGTAAAGCCACTGGGAGTGATCAGCAAAATCTCTCCAATAAACAAACACAAATGTCATATAAATGTCTCAGCTAAAAATGGTCTTCTTGTTTAGGGATTAGACATAATACCAAAGTGAGATCTACCTTGAAAGGACGTCATATATTTTATTACGAAGGAATGTACAGTACATACATACATCAGGTAACAGGAGCGCCTGCATGAAAAGCGTACACAAACCAGTGCATCAAAGGTGAGCAGCTTAAAATATTTTTTTCATATAAGAGGTCAAATAAATAATTAATAAAATTCAACAAATTAAAAATTTGCTCCTGACTTATATTAGTTAATATTAATACTGGAAAAACCCACTTGAAATACCTGAAGTACACTGAGGGTGACTGCCTTGGTGGCTCAGGGTAAAATGGCAAAGGTGTCCTGTGTCAAGTTTGGATACATCACCCAAACATATGGTTAATGAATTTTACGATGATAATGTCAACATCTACGGTTGTAGTGTCAGACAAAAACAATTTTATTAGGTGTGTATTAGGCAACACTGATCTACAGTATTACCACTGTGCAATATCCCTTTCCCTAGCTTCATACCCAATCAAATAGAAAAGTAAATTTATAATTGCATTATTTAAAAAAACTATTTACAATAGTATATTGTATATATACAGTACATTCATTTTTTTCACCATTTAAAACTCATTTCCCTTCTGAGAAACCGCTTTCCTAGCAGATGATTTAACTACCTAAATGAACTACAGACCTGTAATATTAATATCTATACTGCTCCACACACCCAGATATATTCTGCAAAACACGACCTTTGTGGATTTAGCCATACAATCACTCCTCCTAATGACTAGGTTCTCTCTATTATTTAGAAATTCACTCCTGAATAAGAAATCAATCTGACCTTCAGATGTGGCCTTTACCATTTAACAAAATGTTACTTGAATACATGCTTTTAGACTTACTGATAAAGGACAACAGAAACAGGACAAAAAAAAGAAATATATCCTATTCTCTAAATAAATGCTTGTGAATAACTATTATCTTTGTATCCAGAATAAAAACATCTCCTACACTTTTAACACTGGTTATTCCGGCTCAATTTCAGCATCAATCATGCAGACAAGGCAGAATTCAAGAATCTGTGAATGATGTGTCTTTTTAACAGTGTGTTATGCTACTACTATTAATACTACTAATACTAATAATAATGATAATAATAACAAGAAGAAGAAGAATCGTAGTAATGTTGTTAGTCTTTCAGCTGCTCCTGTTGAGGGGTCGCCACAGCAGACCATCTGATCCACACACAACTTTGCACAGGTTTTACGCCGGATGCCCTTCCTGATGCAAACCTCCTAATTTTATCTAGCCTTAGGACCGGCACTGCATAATAATAATAATAATAAGAAGAAGGATGTCACTCAAGTTGTAGGTGTAGAACAAAATGCAAAAGTACTGTAAAGAAAAAAGAGGATTAACATACTAATCTCTGTATGTAAAAATGGTGTGAAATGTTTCCCTCATTTTGTTTCTCACCCATTGATTACTCTGGAATTCAGCTTTTGATTTAATCCCATTTTAGATGATTAATGTACTTTACTCATGGTAGCTCTTAAAACCCAGAGCTATACACGACTGAGCAAAATTTTTTTTTAATGGGTCGCAAAGCAAAGAAATAGCACAAACACACATGATCACATGTTTTTATGGTTGTTTTTGGTTGTTTCTATTACCAATAATAATTATAATAATAATAATAATAATAATAATAATAATAATATGCTCATTTTTGCAGCATCATTCCCACATCCCAGTAAGGGCAAATTTTACATGGTAAAAAAAGTAATGATATCTTTGGTTATACCTGACATACTGTATCTGAAAACCCCAATGCACAGTTTGATGTCTGAAGCGTACCCGTTAACACACACCAGCAAGGCTTTTATATAAGCACATATATTATTTTATTTGTGATTAACCTGTGCTGTGTTGCTGTGCTGCTTGGGGTTTAGGGCTTAAAAACTCTTTTCCCCTTTTAAAAAAAAAATAAAATAAAAAATATATATATATAGAAAAATACCGTTGACGAATAGATTTATAATCCAGTAAACAACTGTGGCTTTTTAACTACAGGTCTGAGTAGTTGCATATTGTGATTAAGGGCCTACAAACAATATATAACAATTTCTTGGCTGAGAAAATATGCTTTTTCATTGCTATGGCATTTTTAATGAGATGAAGTACTTGCAGTGGCATCTGAGTCAATAACAAAGCTTTTACATAGATTTTATTGGGGAAACGCTCTCAACTCCAGCTGTCTCATTGTCTATTTGATTTCTACAGTTTTCACTCTGTATAGAGAATCTGTCTGTTTCATGCTGTTTGATTTAGTTTTTAAGATAAATGATCATTGCTGTTTAAAGTGAAATGATTGTTGCAGTTGTAGATGATGTAATATTTCAGTTAGTTTGAACTGACTGATATGAGGATGATGTAGCCTAAAAACAGGCAGTGTCTAATCTAAAATATAATCTCATTGTCGACATATTGCCTGATTTTTAGTCTAAATTGACGTGTGATGAGGTTGAGAGAAGATTATGACAGATGCTAAATAAATTCATAATATCAAAGAAGCTTTGCAATCCGTCCATTGTAGACTACAGAGAGGGCCTTCGTGACCGCGGTTCTCTTCTGTAAAATTTAGATTTAATACGAAATCGAAAACCTAAACGAAACGAGACGCTTATTTTTCTCCTTTTAATTTCCATAATGATAAACTTAACCAGGTTCACTCGATGAGGCAGCGCTGACGTCAACAACCTATCTTGATCTAGGGGAAAAAAATGTGTAAGGGTGTAAAAGCAGGATTGATTGACAGCCGCGTGGACCAATGGGAGAGCGCGTAGTAGCGGCTCTTTAAAGAGTCTACTAATAGGCATCGCTGGAGGGAGGGGCGAGGTGTTGGGCGTCGAGGAGAAGTTCGGTTGACAAGCCGTAACCAGCAGAAGGTGACGAGTTTAAAAAATTGGATTATTTGATCGTGTGCTTGGAGTTTACGTCGCGGGAACGCTCGTAGTGTCCATTAGAGGAGCAGGACCGCATTTGGATTTCCGTCACTTTTTAAAAAAAAGTCTCCCTCTCCCGTCTCGTTGAGGACTCGTAGGTCGTTGGACTCCCGATGCTGGGCGACGGAGAGCTTCAGCATGTTGCTACAGAGTTAAAGAAACCACAAGTTAACACGAGACGGGAAGAGGCTCTGTGCTGAGCTGAGCTGAGCTGTGCTAGCTGGCTACATGTGCTATGTGTGAATTTGTAACTGGAGATGACAGAGACAGAGAGCTTGTCGTTTTTAATTTATTTTTGAAGTATAGGTAATATTATTTTAAGTGCAAGAGCAGAACGAATAAATTTCTACAATATGGTTTTACCCTAATTTTATTTAGTCGGAGGTTTCTGGTGTTAATATTGACACTTATGTGGATGAGAGTACAGACAGTGATGGTTTTAATTTGCAGCAGATTGTCAAAGAAACTCGCATAAAGTTATTGGGGAATTTGTTTGAGGTCGGTGCTGACCCTGAGTGAGTGAGGGCTGATGTTTGGACTCCTACAATGCCCTGATGGAGTTGTGTTGCTTATCATAAGTCTCTCTCGCTCTCTCTCAAACACACACACACACACACACACACACGGATGGATGGATTCTCCTATTGCACCCTTTCATGAGCACATCATGAAAAGTTTCTGAAGTGACATTTTGGAGCATCCCTAATTTATAGGGGTTAGGTTATTTCCCATGTTGTGTTGCATGCATGTCCACAGAGGGTATAAACAAGCATAGCGGTAGTTTGGTTTAGGAAAAAAAAAACAACAGAAGAAGAAAAGCGATCGAACCAGGAAGCCGGCGGAAATGGCCGGGCAGAAGTGCACGTACAGCGCGCGCGACGCCGCGGATGACACTTTGTGTCCCAGGGAGCGACAGGAACAGTTCCCTGGCTGCCTCCTCAGTGGCGCCTCCTCTTCCTCATCCGCCTCTTCGTCGCCCTTCTTCGAGACCATCGGCGGTTTTCTGTACCGTAAAAAGTTGGAGAAAGGCTGCGTGCAGTACCGCGAGGTGCTGGCAGAGGACAGGCGGCTGTACTCCATCCAGGCTTTTCACGCGAGGACGCCCGGGATCCCTCACCACACCCTGGAGGACACCTACCGGCTAGTCGCAGAGCACTACTGGTGGGAAGGTACAGTATATTATTCCCGATTGTTAAAGCTTATTTCCTGATAGTGACGTGATAAATTGGAGCGTATAATAAGAAAGAAATCCACCTGCGTGTCACTGGACTGATGTGTTTATCTTCATGTGTCGACACAATCGTGTCCGTGACGTGGGAAAGTCTCATTTCTTGTCAGAGTTATCTTGGGCGACAGATGCACACGCCTTAAAGGCTGGGCTATGACCTGTTTGTGTGTGTGAAGAAAACGAGCTGGTCCACTCGAGCCCTGAACACCCGCCAGTCTCGTCCCCAACTTTAAAACTTGCTGAGATGGGCTTTCCACTTCCTTTTGGGAACTTTTACGTTTGTGTTCGAGCTCAGTTTTGAAAAAGAACAAAACCCCAAAATCAGATCTTCATATGAACATACTATATTTTAGTGAGATCTTCTCTATCTAAGCAGTGTGCACCAAGTTGATATAGTTCAGTGTTCCCGTGTTTGAAGTGAATGGAAGATACAATTCCAGTAGTGCGGTATAAAATACAGTACATTGGTTATAAGGCTCAGAAACGCTGCGTACAGGTGCACAAGCAAATGTTCGCATAGTCCTAGGACAAAACAGTGGAAGATAAACACCAAGGACTGATAATCTCCCCGTATTATCACAAGTGCGTAAAAAAAAGATGGTTATTATAATAGTAAATATAGTTGCAAGCAACGATGAGCGGGCCCAAGCACCTTGCGACATCGTCACCTGGCCACACCAGAGCCCTGGATGCTGGGGGGTAAAAAAGGCACAGTACATTGCCGCCACCAATACCATTGTGACATAATATTAATAATCCTTAGACTATAACATCATAGGGCTGGTGTCATAGTGCTTGGGCCCTAAAAAAAAAAAAAAATCCTCAGAAGAACAATAGAGCCCTCGCACACTATGACATTATGTCAGAGGTCGATGGACGATACATTTCCAGTAGTTTGGTATAAAATGCAGTACATCGGGTAAGGCTCAGAAACTCTGTATACAGACGCATGCAAATGTTTGCGTAGTCCTAGGACAGTTTAAGACAAACAAATGTAATTTCTAATGACATTTTTTAGTCAGGTTCCACCCAATTAAGTTTCTCCCTGTATTATTACAAGTACAATAAATGGTTATATAATAGTAATTAACTGTTTAAAATACTTGCCTTCTGTAAATGATTTGTAAGATAATGAACAATGTGCTTTTGCTTCGATATAGAAATTAAAGGGGGTTTCAAGTTTTTCCACTTATCCATTTTGCTACATTTCACTGCTGTGATATGACTTTTTTTGGTAGATAACAAATCAATTGTACGTCTTTTGAAATGACAAGGTTTAATCATTATTAATAGTTCTGTAATTAAACATGTCATTTTCTGATGTGAATTGTGTGAGTGACAAATTTGTATTAAAAACTGTACTGTGTTACTACTCCTCTGCACTAAACATGTGCATAAATGTAAATATGTGTGCTGCCATATTTTATGATATGTTTGCTTATCCACCATATGTGTCATTTTCAGGAATGTTCTTTCAGGTCAGAGACTTTGTTCTGGGCTGTGAAGAATGTCATCTGAAACAGGCTGAAAAAGCACAGGTAAGATCATGTGTATATCATATAAGATATGATGCATTATAATATAAAACCATGTATTTTTGATATGGTGTTTGATATTCATGATTTGTCTGCTTTGCCCTTTTTCTGTGGCTTTAGTGCTCGAATATGAGGAACATTTCCAAGATCATGAAATCACACGGTCATGAAGTTCTAAGCAAGCTGAATAGCCAACGAGAAGCTGGACTGTTCTGTGACATCACACTGAAAACTGGTAGTGGCCACTCGTTTGTTGCCCACAAGGCGGTGTTGGCAGCTGTGAGCGAGTATTTCCAGGAACTATTTACTGAAATGGACTCCACCACTGAACCTCAGCCACATGTTGACCTCACGGGTAAGTTCTTTCAAACACTTTTTTTGAAAGTTCATCTTGGGGTTTGTCACCTCTTAATATGTAGTTTCCGGAGACTTGCGATTCTTGCAACAAAAAAAAAAGAAATCCTGGAATTGAGTTAAAAGTTAGCCTGATTGTGTGTGTAAAAACTAATAATAAATAAAAAAAGGATGAAGTGTTCCTAAGTTTTGCTCATTGCTAATCATGTATTGTGTATGCTGTTTAGGTTTCAGTGAGGAGAGCTTACTTGCTTTGCTTGAGTTTTCCTATACGTCCACCTTGACATTGAACTTGGGCACACTGACCGAGGTAGCAGCAATGGCTCGCCACCTTCGCATGTGGCCTGCTCTGGAGGCCTGTTGTGCTCTACAGCATGAGCAAGAGGATGGCCATCAATCCTCCAAACTGCTAAATCCCTTGGGAACACCCTCTGTAATGGCTGGGCTTTCCTCCATGAACACCTTGAGAAATCAAAGGTCCCCCTTAGGAAGGACGGCAGGGTTTAAAAGAATAAGGGAGCAGGAACAAGGGGGACCTTCAGGGCCATCCTATTTCAGCACGTTGCAGAGCAGAGTACATGTAGTAGATGGGACTGATGAATCTGACAGTGATCAAAGGTTACCTGCCCAGTGCTTACTCCAGACTCAGGATAATGGCTTTCCTTGCAGCCCAACTCGCAGGATGAAACTTATGGACTTCAAATCTCCATCCAGCAAAAGGAAATTGTCCCCTCGCTCCTTAGCGTCAGTCATCCAAACATCTCCCTCTACTTCCACTCGATCCTCCTCACCATCCCGCCGACTGCTTCGCTCCACACCAGGAGCTGCACTAGCCCTGCGTAGACTTCTACCCAAAATTGACCTCTCTTCCAAGAGGAAGAGGAAGTCCCCCTCTTGTCAGCGGATATACAGGGTAAAGAGTGATATCTCTGTACAACCACCCCGATCTCAGCCAAGTTCAGTTATCACAGTGAAGGTGAAGCAAGAGGCAGAGGAGGAAGAAGTGCACAGTGCTATCCCGCAGGATGAAGTGCACAGTCCACGTGCTCAGGAAAAATATAGACTACTTAATTTCCTTGGCTTGCAGCGGAAGTCCCTCGTGCCTGGTCCAGAAGAGCTCTCTGGCTGGGGGCAGAAAAAGAGACTTAGGAAGTTGAAAGTAAGTGACTACTCTCTGACAGCCCGACGCAAACCCCGTACACAAAGTCTAGGGGGAATTGCCTCTGGCTTGGGAGGTTTAGTGGGAGTCGGCTCCTCTATGTCCCTCTGTGACATGACCAGAATGGATCTTCTAAAGAAAGTGATAAAAGCAGAACCCCATGTCACCACAGATAAGAAATTCAAAAGGAAAAACTATGCAGCTGGTCAAGTAGAGAATTTGAGTGTTAGGACTACACGCAGCCAGTCAATGAAGGAAGACTCAAGGGGAACTCTTAATGATCGGCCATTAAGAAACCGTACTAGCAGCCCAAACAAACCGTTACCTCGACCTCCAGGCAGGGAAAGGGTTAAAGTGCAAGGAGTCAATGCCTCCCCAAAGAAAGCTACAACAAAGACAAAACAGGAACCCCAAGAGTATGCCATCTCTCAAACTGCCCCCTCTCACAGTGGTAGCCGGCGCAGTCGGGGACTCGCAGTAGCCCCTTCTAAAGCCAGCGTATCTGCTCGCAAGAGTGCTCCACCAGCAGACCGTTCTCTGAGAATCACTACCACAGAATCAAAACGCATGCTGCGCTACAACGTTGGACGTTCGACCACAGACAAGCGCAAAGGTGCAAGACAAAACAAGTCAGTCCAGGAAAAGTCCAGACAGATAAGTGGAGTGTGTAAAGCAAATAGTGTCAGAGAGAACAAAAAGAATACGGCACCCAGAAAGAGAACAGAGGACAAGGTGGCAGATCTTCAGGGTACACGAGGTTGGGATTTTTCCAATACTAACCACGAGCACTACAATAATCCACTGTACAGGGTTATAAAAGAAGAGCCAGCAGATCCTCTCCCCCTGACTCAACCCTTTCTAAATACTGATGCTTCTGACCTGGGTAAACGTCAGAGCAAACCACCTGTGAAACTCTTGGACCAAGGTTTTCTCTTCGGCCTTTGTCGACCATCAGGTGGAATCAAGAGGGAGGAGGAGAGTGTGGACATCTGTTTGACTCGCTCGGTCTCTCACAGTAGTGCTTCCCATAGCAACACATCACCTGGTAGTGTCAGAAGAGACCGGATAAGAGCAAGGATCACGCCAGAGGCATCTGGGTTAAATGGACCTCACTGGGCTGGGCTTGGCAACAGGTCTACTTCCTCTTCTCAAAGGGTGCTTGTCCGAGTGAAGAAGGAAGAAGAAAATATAGACGTGTCCCAGCAGTCAAACACTAACAGGAGGTTTATACAGCCCAGAGACAGCAAAGGGAGTTGTAAGGTTAAAAAAGAGCCACCAAAGACAAAGGTACAGCTGAGTACATTTAAACTTCTATTATAATTAATATATACATATACTTGAAGCTTTGTATAAACTTGTTTTTTTCCCCCCAAGACTTTGCAAAGCAGCAAATTTCTATAGAAAGCCTTGCTGAGTGAGTAAATCTCATGAATAAAAATTGTCATCTCTTTTCAAAGAATGTAAACAAGTTGTATCCTGTGAGCAGTCGGCGCACTGTTATGCTGGAGTCCATCCGACGTGCTCGCTTCAACCAGAAAAAGGGTCCTCGCAGTCAGTCCTCAGGCGGAGCTCACGCATGCCTGCAGTGTAGAGCATCTTACAGAGACTGTGATGGCCTCATCATGCACCGGATCAGGCACATTGAAGGCAAACACTGGCCGTGTCCTGTAAGTTCCTTAAGACAATACTGCTATAAGCTCTCTGTTAGCAGTTTTCTATATGATACAAGGGGTGTTCAAATGAAAAAAGGACTTTTGATTGTACAACACAGTTATGAGTAAAAACTACCTTTATTTCTCTATATAATCCCCTGTTATACTAATGCACTTATCCTAGCGTGTCACTAGTGCTTGTGACTGCCTGCTTCATGTCTGCAATGCTGGCCTCCCAGGAAATCCTTTAATGGCCCAAACATGTGAGAAATAGCTCGGAGTAAGGTCAGGACTGTACAGGATGTGGCAATATCGATGTGCCAGCCAAGTTACCGTAATGCACAAGATGTGTTAGTTGATTATTGTGTGTACAGTTCCCACAGACAGATGCATCTCTTCCGCAAGTTGGCGACAAGTTTTTCAAGTATCAGGTGTTCCACTCGCTGAATGTTCACAAGAACACCTGCATTGGGCTTCAAGCGACCTTGGTCGGGATCATCATTCATGGACATCTTTAAAACATTTCCACCATTCAAAAATGTTTTGCTGCGGCTAAGAGTTTCATCACCGTACTGTGCTTGAAGTCTTCTGTAAATGTCAATGGGTTTTACACCTTTATTTGAATGAAAATTTCATCACAAGTCTTGGTTTGATTTGAACATCCCTCATGCAGTACCTTTACCCAGCCTTTTAACGATGCTGTACAGATGCGATATTGATGTCTTAACAGCTAGTTCTCCCTTCAGGTGTTTATCATCAAAAGGATGTTAAAGCAAAACAATTTAATGACGAGCAAAAGACAAAAGTGCACACAACGAACAAATTATACAAATCATGTACTAACATCTGATCAAAAAAAGATACAAATCAAAACACAAACATTGTAACAGATATTGCTGTCCCTTCTGATCTCTGTTTTGTCTTTCATTCTGCCCTCATCTCCCTTATTTTGACTTGCGTTTCTTTTTATTCTTTTTCCACAGTTGTGCAGTAAGACATTCTTCAGACAAAAAAATGTGAGAAACCACATAAGGACACATAATCCCAAACTCTACAAATGCCGTCAGTGCATTGCTTCTTCTTAAGGTACCATTCATATGTATAAATAACTAGTATAAGTATGGCACGTTTTCCTGAACGTATCGATGCTGTAATATACACTTAATAGGAATCACCTATGCATTTTTTGACTCTAATTAGCCAATGATGTGGTAGCAGCACAATGCAAAAGACCATGCAGATACAGGTCAGAAGCTTCAGTTATGGTCCACGTCAAACATCAGAATGAAGTGTGATTTTTGGGACTTTGATTGTGGCATGATTGTTGATGCCAGATGGGCTGGTTTGAGTATTTTAGAAACGGCTAATCTCCTGGGATTTTCATACACAGCAGTTTCTAGAATTTTACACAGAACAGAGGGAAAAAAAGAATCCTGTGTAGAGACTTTTAACCACTATCTTCATGATGGTATGCATTATGCTGCTGCTGCTATTGCTGATCATTTGGGTGATAACTGCATGAATGTGAAGGTGTACATACAGTAAGAATGCAAGCGTTTCTTATATAGAGTACAATTGCAAGTGTTTCTAATTAATTGGAAATGCACAATTGTGTATTTAATCTAAAGTAAACTGTGTGCTTTTTTTTTTATTTCGTAGGTGGAGAACACTGGGATAAAACAGTGAAGACAAAGGCTGACTTTTTTCCCTTTTGTTTTTAAATTAAATTCTGTTTGGAAATATGAAACTGTAAATGACCGAATGTGTTACATGAGAATGAAGTTCAGTCTATAGATGTAATTATGGTTATTGGTAATTTGTGCTCTTTTTTTTCCCAGTACAATAATAGTAATTGTTTATTTAAATAACCAGACTAAAGATGTTTTGCAGTTTAGATAGATGGGGAACTTGAACAATTGATGTTTCTCTCAGGGGTTGGAGCCTGGTGGTAATGGCGATATTTGTAAATGAGGATTGTGTAGAATGCTTTAAAAAGATTACTACTATTGTAATTACTGCAATTATAATATTATTGTTATTACATGTATTTTTATAAATAGTATAATCTTGAGTGCACTTAAAAAGGTAGCTTTGTTTTCAAACCTAAGAATACTTGTCAAGTGGTCAGGTGAGAGTTCTGGGATCTACTTGAATGGGGGCCGAGGTGGAGCTTTCGATCTTCCCTTGGCCCAAGGTAATTTGATAATAATAAATTAGAAAGTGGACAGGACGGAGGTTACTGGCACTGAATCATTCTCTAAATGAAGAGGGAGGGTTGGAAGAAAGAAGATTTATAGCTATTGACTGTAAATGAAAATGCCTGTCTTTGCTTATATTTGCCATCTTTATCTTTACCAAGAGGCAGATTTTGAATCTGTTTTAAAATAAGGGAATCCCAACAGGTCTAAATGTGACTTTTTACAATGTCAAATGTGTTTCCTGTATATTGCTGTTTTGGAAATTTGTTTTTAATGAGGCAATTTAATATCTTCTCAGATTGAGAGATTTTTTTTTTTAGATCCAAAGCTTCCACAAGATTTAATGCAGTGAAGTTTATGAAGTTTAAAATGTAGTGATTTTAGTCTAAAACTACAAATGTTTTCAAACTGTTAAAACAATATCAATATAAATAAATTTCGAATTTTACTCTGGAACTGTGTGGCAATATTGTCATACCACAAAATATAGTGATGATGTCATTTCAGTAATTAAGAGTCAAAGCACATAAGAAAATTGCGTCTCACTATATTTTTTCTTTTTGTGTGTGTGATTTGGACCTCTTTTGTATTTCTGCTAATCTGTAGTGTCTTTTAATATTTGTAACTTTTAAGTCTTTTGCATTGATGGAATGATGGGATGTTACTATAAGATGTAAGCCATGAGGAAGTGTATCAGTGCAGCCCACTGTCAGCATTTATTTAAAAATCCTGTTTACATATGCATGACATGCTTATTGTAGCAAGAAGCATGAAATACATGAAAATGTATGTGTATTATCCTGCATTAAAAATATGATGTGGGCTGCAAAATAGTCAGTTATTTTATCTTCTCCAATAAAATTTAGACAAATAAAATGGAAAATAGACAAAGGTTACATGGAAGCCCAAATTTAAAAGATCTTTATATGAGGGCTGCTTGGTAATTTGCATTTAACTAACAAGCACGTTTATGCCCATTTTATTACTTTTAACTTCATGCATGTTGACTGGACATTGACCTTTATTTTTTATTTGGACTGTAGATGGTTAATTGTAGTTAATTAAAAGTAAGTGATGTGAGATTGCAAAATATTAGCATTAATTTACAGAGTTATTTCTTTTTGTTTGTTTATTTACTTACTCACTTTTTGAATCCAGCTTGGTAATGAGATGCCACTCCTGGCTGTTATCTTTAGATATTTTCTTCTTTTATGCTTATAAATATGGAGTATGTTAAGATTATAATAGGGGTAAAAAAATATCATATCACTAATGTCAAAATGATAAAGCTTTCATTTCCCTTTTAAGTGAAAAATAAATATAAATTTACAACATGTGGACCCACCAACAGCAAAATCATAATTTTCAAACATAAAGGGGAACATTTATGAGATGTAGTGAAAAGGGCTGTCTCATTTAGAAACGATTAGTAATAAGTATTAGGCAATTTTTTTTCTGTATGTCTAGACAGTTTCTACAAGGGGTGTTAAAGTCAAACTGGGACTTGTGATTAAATGTCTTGTAAATAAAGGCATAACAACAATCAACATGGATAGAGAGAGGACTTCAAGAAGCACAGTACGGTGATGAACTTTTGGCTGCAATAAAATACTGGAATGGTGCAAACATTTTATAGTAGTCTGTGAGTGGTGATCATGGCCAAGGTGAATATTTAGGATCAGTCAGGTGGAACACCCAATTCTTGAAAATTGGTGGATAACTTGTCACCAATTTACAGAAGAGACACATCTGTTAAAGTGTACCAATTTAAATAAAAAAATATATACATATAATAATAATATAA